>CASBSA010000004.1:0-86451 GCA_949129095.1 Volucella bombylans
ATCGAGAGTACGAGGTCAGCTCGGCTGCTGTGGAAGTAGTACTAGGAAAAGGTGAGGTCAGACTTGGATCCGCAGCAGTGCCAAAGTTCTGAGTATTGTAGGAAGTAGTTGCTAGGGTGCTGGTGTACTGAACATCATTTTCCATGTCAGGTGGTACTTCTTGGTCTTCATTTTCATGGTCATCCGGCTCGAAGCTAAACGTCGGATCGGCGACATCGTCGTCGTCTGAAAAATCAAGTCCATGGTCACTGTCTTCCCATTCTTCAAATATTTTTTCCAGGTCCTGAGTACACAAATTATGCAATTGTGATCCTCAAAAAGGAAACTTAAGATTAAAAAATAAAATTAAATAAGTATACCACAACGCGCAACATAATCAGTAAAAATAATAAAAAAAAAACGCTTCTGCTAAAACAAAGTCATTGATTATCCAAAAACCTCTTCTTACATTTTACACACACCAATTTCAACACCCAAATATCAGTATTTCACAAATAAAATAATTTTCGAAAATAAATTCTTAAAAACTTGTTTGTACACGTCATCACTTCAATGAAACACAAATTCAAATATAGCCATCTAGCCATCTAGCCAGATGATCTGTAACTTATCCGTTAAAACGATTTGGTGCTGATGTACAACACTGAGTAAGGTCACTCTATCGGCATTTGCTTTATATTTATTTCTATAAAACCAGTAAGGATATTGTATTCAAAATTGTTTCATTTATAAGACCACAAGATTGATTATTAAAAGAATTGGATTCACTCGAAATGACTGCCTTTTGCTTTAACACAAGGTTCGAAACGGTATGCCCATTGGGTTATAGCGCGACGTACGGTTTTCAAGGAGATCGTGGACGCTGCTCTGGTTAATGCTGTTTTAAGGTTTTCCGAATTTCTGTGGGGAGTATTGCAGGCCATGTTCTCCAATTCTGACCACAAACCATAATCCAGTGGACTCAGATCTGGACTCCCCGACTGTCAAACTTCTGCTGCTATAAAGCCAGGAATATTGACTCTGAGCCACTCCTACGTGGTTTTGACTTTGTGCACTGGAATAGAGTCCTGTTGGAAGATCCATCTGGATCAATTCAAACCCTTCATAATAGCCTCTAGCACATCTTCTTGGTAAACCTTTGCACCAGTTTTTACGCCTTTTTCACAGAAGTGGAGGGATGTGACACTACGGTGAGAGACCTCCACCATTACGAAAGAGGGATGATGTCCACGTTGAAAAACTTTTTTCGCTTCCTTAGATGAAGTGGCATAAATTTTGTCATTTTGTTTGTTGAAAACTTCTTCCACGGTACAAATTTTCTCATCAGTAAACAGAATGCTTTCATGGCCATTGTCCGCGTGCCACTGCAAAAGTCGCTTGCATCTTACCAGCCTAATTTTATTTAGTTGAGGAGTTAGAAGATGACCTGTGGACCAACGATAGGCTTTCATATGCAGATCTGGTTGATGTACCCAATTCCTTGGACATGATCTTCTACTTCCTAAGGGGATTTCTCCGAATTCGTTCACCCAATGCCTTTACTACCGCAGTCGTACGGACGACGTGCGGGCGACCACTTCTTGGCCTGTCTCTACTCCAGACAATTAGCCGAAACAAGCAATAGCCCGATAAACGAATATTCTCGATATTCCAAGTGGTTTTAGCAACTCGAAAATGTTGCCAGAAGTTTTTCCGCACTTATGCAACGCCATTAACGCGACTCGATACTCTTTAACGGCCCACTCCATTTTAATAGTTTGCAAACTGAAACCAAACTGACTAGTATTCTTCACTGATCAGTGCATGTGTTCTGAAAAAAGAGTTAACGGTTCTATTTCCGCGAGAAGTTCTGAACGATAATCGCTGGAAATTGTGTAGCAGAACTAGGTAGATGGTATGATGCAGAAGTGCAACATGACTCCATAAAGGGATAAGTACGGAGGCTGTCTTCTCTTCATTGCACTCATTTGAAAACAAAGTGGTAATTAACCTTTCCAAGGTGCAGATAGGGAAGTGAGTCATACCTATATTCAATGGTCCTGACAAAAGCTATAGTAGCCCACCTGTGAGAATAGATTTTCCAGTTTTCCGTGTTGTATCTAGGGTAAGAAGCCCTCTCGACACATCCTCTACATACCGATTTTAGTATTCATCAAATGCTATTTAAACTGTAGAAAAATGTATTATTAAATAAAAATTCAATTTAATAAAATATTCATGTACGTAGATCTATCTGTAAGTGTAGCACTAAGCTAGAGTTTGCCTTTTGAGCTAATGTTGGCTTACAAATCCGTTTGCATAATTTAAATTGAGTTTGCTTAGACTTATGATGTACCTTTAATGGTCACCTTGATAAGACCTATCCTGCGAGATAATACTGGGCAAATTATGCAAATTATTTGAAATAGCAATTATAATTCAGAATTCCTCATGGACGATGACTCCGTATAGTTTTCTTATCCCTTGGCCAAGTGTAATGAAATGTGTGGGAAAAAGATGAAACAGAGATTAGCAAGTCTGATGGGAAGAAACTTTTTGAAATCCTTTATAGGCGGCTTGTTTCACTATTCTCTCCTTTTTTACTCTCGCATTTAATTTCTATTTCCGATAGAATAACATTAACAGGAAGAGAACAAGGAGTAGAAGAAAATCAAATGATAATTAATTTTTCCCATCAATCGACGAAGAGATTCGCAGAGATTATGGTGCCTGTCCGCATGACAAATTCTGTAAATCATGTCCTTTGGTGCTTATTGCAATACGATAAACTAACTTGGTATAGTCGTATTTATTCCCTCATTTCGTAAATCACTTCCTTATCCTTTCTATCGATTTTGTTGATGCTTCTATCTGAGGATTTTCCATTTGGGCTACCCCATCATTTATATTTAACTTGTACTCCGGCTGCTGTGTAGCGTTTTTGCTGCAGGGGATCCTTTCCACGAGTATCATCTTCTTGGCTGTATTATGGAATTGACTCAATCAACGAAAATTTGATTTTGCCGTATGGTGTTACTGACATTAGGTCTTCCGAAAGACTTGCTACATTTAGGTTGTGTTTTATGTGTGTCAAAACACTTGACGTACTTTGCTGCTCATTGATTCAGCATACGATGTAGACAGTCAACTTTATTAATACTTTGTTCAAGAATAGACCACAGATTATTGTATTTAACGGATGAAATCAAATGTCAGGTTGACATTTAATCAATATCCTGTTTCATATTGATTTCAATGACCTTATGGCGTAGGATAAATGTTTAATTATATTTTCAATTTAGGAGTACACATGTGCTCATGCATCTGGGAATCTCTTGTGGAGGAACAAATAGATCTAAACTCTAAACCAATCGATACTAAAATCACAATATATTTATTCATATGGCGATCTGCACTTATTGAAAAGTCGAAGCAGACTCCTCTTTGAAACTAACCCTGTCTGCTGCTCTACATGTCTTTTAAGTGACTCTTGTGTACGTACGTATTTACGTATTTAAGGAAATGTCTGACTGGTAAAGAAAAATGTAAGTCGCTCATATAAACATAGGCTTTGGGGAAAATACTATTCTATTGGGTAGTGTGTATGATAAACTGGCGCACATTCGTTTTTGCTATTTTCTCGAAAACTGTGATCTGTAAACCCTTTTGTAAACCTATGCCTTGTGTTGTACTCGTAGTTTGACAGTTCTAGTTAGTTGGCAAAAAGTGTTTTTTTGTGCCTTCAGTGTAATTTTCTACTTCTAGTAGGTAAGCATTTTTGAATACTATTTCTTTTGCAAAAACCAGTGAAATTTTGTGAGGAGTATTTATAAATATTCGTCTTTAAGTGGAACAGAACGAATTTGCAATTCATAAATTTGTTATTGTTAAAAGAGTTGATAAATAGAAATGTCCTACATCGGGCACATTCGTCGTTTAAGCCAGCGTCAGATTCGGCAGCTGACGAATGTACCCCGATTTCAGAATTATTTATAATTGTGTATCCGGTTGTAGATATGGTTCAAGACTGACAGAGTTAACTTCAGAGAAGATGTAGTCAAAAAAGCGATTGCTGATGTAAAACACGATCGTGAAACTATAACTTCAGGTGCTTTGAAGTACGGTATAAAACGCACATCGTTACAATTCAGAATCAAAAAGGGGGACCCTTTGAAATTAAGTAATTCCGATACAGATGCTCAAGAAAGACATGATTTTCAATCAAAGTATATACTTTCAAGCCAGGTTTTAACAAAAACCCAAGAAGAAGAGATAGTATTATACATAAAAAATGTGCTTTTTACCAGCACGGATTGACCTAAAATACGTTCAGAAAGTTGGGTTTTGAATATGTGAATATAAATTCAACAACTCATCCAAAAAAGTGGTATGACGGTAGAGCAGCTACCGAGGACTGGCTCTTTGGAGTCTTAAAAAGAAATAGCTCACTTTCTCTGCGAAAACCAGAAAGATAAGCATATCCCGTGTGAGGAGCCCCAACAAAAAAACTTTGATACTTTCTTCGAGAATTTAAAAGCATTGTAAAGGGTCCGCCATCTAAGGTTTTTTTTTTCAACTAGTACTTATTTCGTGAATGGTAACACTTAGCTCATGTCTGATTTGACAGATAATTAGTTTTATCCTTCCGCTGAATGAATATGGTTCTGTATACGCTAGAACAATGCTGGAAAATATTGCGACATTACTTTGAAAATCATGGTAATGTTGCAGAATGTGTGCGAAAATTGCGTACGGATTTTGGAAGAAGAGAAGCACCGTCAGCTCCGCATGTTCGTTATCTTGTGAAAAAAGTGAAAGAAACTGGCATCCTCATCGATAAACCAAAGCGTGAAAAGCCAAAAACAGTGCGTACACCCGAGAATATTGCTGCTGTGGCAGAAAGTGTGCGTGAAGCGCCATCAACATCAATTCACCGTCGTTCTCAACAATTGAACATTTCGGAGACATCATTGAGACGAATTTTGCATAAAGACATTGGTATGAAGCCTTACAAAGTCCAATTGGTTCAGGAGTTGAAGCCAACTGACCATCCAATGCGATTTTGCTTCGCTAAGTGGGTCTGCGATCGACTTAGAGAAGATGCCGATTTTGCCAAAAAAAATCATCTTTTCAGATGAAGCTCATTTTGATGATGGCGGGTATGTAAACAAGCAAAATTGTCGCATTTGGGGCACAGAAAACCCGCGCGCATACATTGAAAAGCCGATACACCCAAAACGAGTCACTGTTTGGTGCGGATTTTGGTCCAGAGGCATAATTGGGCCATTTTTCTTCGAGAATGAGCAAGGAGTGGCCGTTACAGTCATTGGCGATCGTTATCGGGCCATATTGAGCGAATTTTTGTTCACAAGAAATGAAGAGGAGGATATTGGCAACATTTGGTTTCCACAGGACGGCGCTAAGTGCCACACAGCCGAAGCTACACTCGATGTTTTGCGCCCTGTTTTTGAAGATCGCATTATCAGCCGCAGAGCTGATGTCGTTTGGCCACCTCGGAGCTGCGATTTGACACCGTTGGACTATTATTTGTGGGGTGTCGTAAAAGATAAGTGTTACGCCGACAAGCCAGAGACAATTGACGCTTTAAAGGACAATATTCGTGAAGCCATTGGTGAAATACAGCTGCACACAATCGATAATGTGCTTAAAAATTGGACCGATAGTGTAGGCTACTGCATATCCAGCCGAGGCAGCCATTTGAATGAAATTATTTTAGATTATTAACCGGAAGGATAAAACTAATTATCTGTCAAATTAGATTTGAGTTAAGGGTTACCATTCACGAAATAAGCACTTTAGATGGCGGACCCTTTATAAGAACCATTCTTTTGAACCAAAGGACATTTACATTTCGGCCGAATCCGGTATATCCACGGTGTTGGAGAATCCCAAAGTACGCTTTTCTATCAAATTTTTTCGTGTACAGTCTATTTCCTAGGTACTTGTTCAGAGAGGTCAACGATCAGTTTGCCAAATATCATCGGATGAAAGCGGAAGGTTGGTTACAATTGTAGGGATTGTGAGATAGGAAATCATACTCCACCTGTATACGTTTTTCCAAGACAGCGATACACTGACAGGTTTTTGAATGGATCCCACTGGTCTTAGTTAGTAAGAGCGGGTGGATGAGTTCCGAGTTGTTTTTAGATGTCCTGAAACATTTGCAACGCCATACAAACTGGTCTAAGGAGCGGCCTGTTCTATTGTCATTGGATAACCACTCATCTCACTGTAGCCTCGAAAGCATTCATTTTTGCAGAGAGAATGGAGTTCGTTTACTATCCTTTCTACCTTATACTTCACATCGTCTTCAACCGCTCGACGTCTCAGTATTTGGATCTTTCAAAAAATTCAAATTAACTAACCAGCCGTTCCTGAGATCATTTTCAGCTGCATACATGCAGCGGATTTAGAAAAACTGGAATTTATCCCATTGATTTACAGGTTTTCCAACAGGAAGAATTTTCAATGGAACTGGACACAGGAAATGAGTCAAATAAGGATGCTATAGAAGAATCTTTGTCAGCAGAACAAATTGAACAAAAGTTCAAGTACTCTAACAATGGTATCACCTGAAATGCAAAGAAAACTTCCAGGAGCGGATCTTCTCGGATTTTAACAAGCTCCACAGAAAAACGTGGGGTAGAAGAAAACGAAGCCAAAAAGAATTCAAAGCATATAAAATAAATCGAAACAGTGAAAAAGGTTGTGCAGTTTCCATCAAAACCATCATAAAGGGTTTTCCAATAGGGACTTGACAACTTTGAATTTAATTTGTGAACGCACTCTTTCACTAATCATCAAACTGTCACTGTCAATTTATTCAGTAAACTCAACAGTTTCATCATGGTAAAGTACACCAACGAGCAACGTCTGCAAATTATAAAAATTTTCTACCGAAACTCGGAGTCGGTGACTGCAACTTTAAGAGCGTTAACTCCAATATCGGTCGTAATTCTCGCCCTGGCAGACAGGCAATAACAAGTTTAGTGAAAAATTTGAATCTATATATTCGTTGTGTGATGTTACCGTGTCAGTGAGACAACGGGTTGGTCAAAGTGTCGAAAATATCGCTGCCGTCCAGGCGTCCGTAGCAAACGATCCAAATCAGTCAATTCCACGGCGTTCTAAAGAATTGGGCATCGCTCAGACCACATTATGGCGTATTTTGCGTAAGGATCTTGGTTTATACCCATACAAGATCAAGCTGTCTCAAGCTGATTGAAGCCGATGAACCATTTGAAGCGACGTACGTTCTCCGATTGGGTTCTGGAGAAGATGCGCCAAGATGATGAATTTCATCGCAAAATCATCTTCAGTGACGAAGCTCATTTTTGGCTCAATGGGTTCGTAAATAAGCAAAATATGCGTTACTGGTCAGGTGAAAATCCACATGTGCTTCATGAATCACCACTTCATAAACAAAGAATAACTGTTTGGTCCGATTTGCATGCCGGCGGCGTTATTGAGCCATATTTTTTCGTCGACGGTAACGATCGTAACGTTACTGTGAATGGTCAGCGTTATCGCGCCATGATTACCGATTATTTTTGGCCCAAATTGGAAGATATGGACTTGGACGACATGTAGTTTCAACAGGATGATGCCACAAGCCACACAGCATACGCTTCAATCGATTTATTGAAGAGTAAGTATGGTGAGCGTGTTATCTCAAGAAATGGGCCAGTTGATTGGCCGCCTCGTTCGTGCGATTTAACGCAGCTTGACTATTTTCTGTTTGGCTACGTTAAGTAATTGGTTTATGCCAATACGCCGACGACGTTGAAAGAGCTCGGAGCCAACATTGAACGCGAAATAGCGGCCGTTTCGGCCGAAATGTGTGGCCGAGTCGTTGAAAATTGGGTCCAACGAATCGACCTGCAAACCATATGAACGAAGTCGAGTTCCATTCATAAATGTTTTGATTGTACTTCAAGCCGATAATAAGGTTTTTGAAATATCTCAAATGGTTTGCGTTTTATTTAAAAAAAAAGTTGTCAAGTCCTTATTGGAAAACCCTATATATAAAAAGGTAAATTAGTTGTGATCAATGGATATACATATGTGTAAGGAGTTGTTTTTTGAAGTGCTTTGCGTTTCTTCTCCTTTTCAGTTCCATCCCAAGGGAGTTCCATAATCGAGTGGCATGAACTAAGAACCGGCGTTCTAATGTTAAACCGCAGTACGTTGGCTAGATTAGTACAAAGGTTCGCTGCGATACAGGCAACCTCAGCTTACTTTAAAGATAGTCTGGTTGATAGTCCGAGAGAAAATAATGGCGTCGTGTCAAATCGCATGCTCGCGACGGCAAATTGATGAATGCTCGCAGTGAGATGACCCAGTCGCCAAATTTTATCTTTCACAAGTTTGAGCATTGCCCCGCTGGTATTGCATGTAGCGCCGTCTTGTTGGAACCACAGCCCGAATATATCGCTGTTGTCGAGCTCTGACCACAGAAAGTCAGTTAACATCGCTCTACATCTGAGATCATTGACGGAAATGGTGAGTCATTCCTCATTTCGAAAGAAAAAAGGCCAACATTCCAGCGCCCAATTAGCGAACTCACGGTGTTGTCTATCGTCGACGGTCTTCAATCCTTGCGTCAGGACAATATTGTACAAATCTAGACACAAATCAAACCGCAAAATAAGCCGTTTTTACTCTCTGGTGATGCCCAATTCAATTAATCGGTGCCGAATCGATATTTATGTGTCTTCTTCAATGCTGGCCTCTACGGTGGCCTAAGATCCAAAGGAGTGTGCTCACTCTCAAAATTTTCCACGGAGCGACGAATTGCCTGCACACTGAAGACATGATGATGACCGAACTCACAACGAAATAATATTTTTTAATAATTTTCCCACGTTCGGCAAGAGATGCATGATGAAATGGCAAACCTCACTGAATATTTTGACGGCTGGATTTCATTGGTAACTTTGACTGCTACTGAAACATAACAACATAACAATTGGAGAAACTATCATTGCTATCTTGTCACCCATTTTTAAACAAAAAATGCTGGCACATGTGACCTAAAACCAATAAACGGGTGGGCATCAAGTTAAAGTACCAAGATTTGCCATAATGTGAGTAGCTGGTCGTTGCTGTATTGACCAAGCATAAAACTACACTAAGAAGGACCTCAGGTTTCAAGTGCTTACAATATTTAAAGTCTAGATTTGAAGGAGGCTGATTCTCTCATAATTGACGAAGTTTAGAGGATATACTCTGTTGAAAGAAATTATAATGAGTTTCCATTCACCAGGCGTACTACCATATTTTATAGATGAGTTTTTGTTTTCTCATTGCCAGCACTTCACAAAGCCTTATTGATCTTAAAAGTCTTCTTGATCGGGCGAACGAACTTTATGTCGATTATGGTCCACGTTGAACGTTTCAGTCTGTCTGATGTAGTTCAGCGTATTACATCTGTAGGCTGTAATTACTAGGATATGTCACCCGGATAAAAAAGATGCTCAGACCACCAGAAGTCTGTCCAGAAATTTAAGCAAAAAAGCGTCTATCAGCGGCTGGATTCTTCATTTGGTGCAAGAAGAAAGAAATTTACGAAATTCATCACATTCCGACAGTCGGAATGACAATAACTTTGCCAAATTAAATTCTCAGTCTTTTTAAGGTTTTTATGAATCTAGGATATCACTTGTATTGTACTATTATTATAGGTCTGCGACAATGTTGACACTTCGGCATATTCGGACTTGCAGAAAATTTAACGAGTGTTTTTCAGAAGATGCTAGATGTTTTCCGACTGTACCACCGATGATGCTTTCCTTTGCTCCTCCTTTGTTGCCAATATTAAATTAACTAATATATAAATAATCCATATTAAATAAAATAAAATCAAGCGTCAATAGCTTTATTCGTTCTAATCTCTTACAGCATAAATAAAAAAAATAACAATTTAGAGTACAAAATAAATATCTTCATCGTTACCTATTTTTATTTTTTTTTAAGAGCTTAAAGCTCAAGTAGGTATAAATACACTTAAAGTGCCTGAGAACGTGTTAATTTTTTTTGGAAAATGGGATAGAGAGAGGAAGAAAGATGTTTGGGCTCAGTGGTTATTTCACTCCATGGGTGGCATCCAACATTTAATTAATGGGGAGCCTAAATTCTTAGTGGAGGTTGGCTTGTTGTTGATTTCTAGTCAACTACTCATCGTACTTGATTTTCGTTAACTGAAAAAATGAATATGTCTTTCGGGCGAGGCTGGGATTTGAATACCGAACCTTCCGATTTGGAAGCCAGTCCACTACCACTTGAGTCACGGCCACCCACAATAATAGTCGTAAAAGTTAATTACTTACCGTTATCATAATCCTACCTCACCATACAAAATACCAATTAATTTCACTTTTACATCTTATTAAAAATTTCACTGATTTACTTGGCATAGAAAAAACAATAAGTGAGTGTTCAAAATTGTGTAAAATTCAATACACAGATCGTTAGAATTTTGTTTATTTTACAACTGAAAGAAAATTAAAAAAACTTTTCGAGTTGAGTCCTTTTTACAATTGTGCAAATACGTATTCTAATCAATTTTTCGGATTGTCCTTCAACTCGACTACAATCATCAACTTTTGTGGTGGGGCCTGACCTACAAAAGCCAACAAAAATGCTAAGCGAAAATGTAAATTTTATTTAAAAATAATTTTCTATTTGCTTTCATTTGTTGCTAAGAAATCACAGGGATTAAAAGGATTCTTCTCTGAATCACAGAACAACCAGAGGAATACTAAAAAGTATCCCTGGTAGAAATTGTTTTGTGAGGTCGGCGTATCTTGTGACTTTTCCTGGCTTGCCTACTTTGGTGCAGAAGATATTCAATCGTTGGGTAGGGGTTTTCGCAGTATTGTGCTTGAGCTGACACGATTGCCACTATGACACCATACCGGTCTTTTTTTTTTGTAAGATAAAATCTGACAATATTGTATTTTCATATTCGACAAGACTTTCTGTGGGCCTCCATTTTGATGGTTGTGCGATGAGTGTACCATTATTTTTGTTTCACATTTTGAGATCACTGCCTGATGGTCACTTCCGGTATCAAGTTTATTTAGTACAGTCACGTGTGTCACATTTTGTTTCATATTTGTTATAAGAAAGTCAATTTCGTTCATTATTCTTCCGCCCGGACTTTTCCACGTCCACCTTCTATGTAACTTATTTCTAAAGGAGTCCATAAGATGAATTTCTCGTGCTGGTGTGAGAAATTCAACAACATTTGTCCTTTTTCGTTTCTGCTACTTTTGAACCGCTTATGTTTCTACCTACTTTGGCATTACAATCACCCTTAATAGAAGTTTTCGACTTCTATGTCTTCATAGTGAGATGGAGGGGCTTAAACTTGTATTACTCGTACTTTGATATTGTAATGACATATTTTCTTTTTCAGAGAAAAAGAGAGAGAGGGAACTAGTCCATTGCAGTCCTTGTAAGTTCCTTTTAATGGAATTTTACAGTATTTCGAAGAAAGATGAGTAAGAGCTTCATTCATAAAGTGCCTCAGAGTACCAGCACCCACTATATCAACGTCAACTCGCAGCCTGATGCGAGCGTAGACCGGACATTCCCAGAGGTAGTATCAGAGGTGTCGTCATCTTTTTCACAGCAAGCGTTGCAGTATGTTGTATTTAAGGGCTTCACAAAGGCATAGTTCCCCGTCGCGGTCCAAATAAGGAACCAGCAGACTTTTTTACTGAGCGACAGCAGGAAGGCCATTGAGCTGTTAGAGACGTCAGGAAGCATTCATATGAAACCCAACTATCGATGGAAGACCTAACGTAGGTTCGGATCCTGAAGAACTATCTTCTGAGTTTTGCCTGGCAAGTTCGTCGGCAATTTCATTTCGCGTGATTACATTGTGACCTGGGAGCCAGACTGGGCTGAGTGAATTTAGTCTTCTAATTGCATTCAATAATGTCCTGCATTCCAGAACAAGCCTGGAAGTCGCAAGAAGGTTCAACGCAGCTTGGCTGTCGCTACAGCTACAAATGCTTCGATCTCTCCACAGATTCCTCACAATATAGTTCGAACAACGTGTGATATCTAACGTTGTCGACCTCCAGTGGCACATCCTATAATGCTTTTGGAGCCATTCGTGAAGACGCGACTACATTCCTTTCCTGGTGCAGATTATGACCGAAATCAGCTATGGGCACAGGGAAAGCCGATTTTATGTTTTTTCTGCAGCAGGAATTCTGGCCTCATTTACGGCTTGTAATCCGGAGCCAGGCGTGCTGGGGAAAGCCCCCACTCTGCAGAGACAGACCGCTCTCTGGATTCTGGTAAAAGCAGTACGTATTTTCGTGAGAGCTTATTTCACAAGACCACCGATGTATATATATTCAGATTCGGTGGCAAACCCCACGTTTTCCCAACAGTTCCTTTACACTACCAGAAGGCCGACAGCACCTTAGTAGCTTTTGACGTAACATGTTTAGTCCATTGAAGTTTGTTATCTACGAAGACACCCAAATACTTAACTTCTTTGGACAATTGAATGGTGATTCCCTCAACCACTAGAAGAGTCATACCAGACAGCTTCCCCTTCTTGTAAAAAGAACAATCTCAATTTAGAGGGTATTGACTGAAAGCCCATTTCTAGTGCTCCAATCGTCAATTACATTCGCTAGGTACGATCAAACAGACTGTACATCATCCTCATATGCATCTGCATAGACGTCAGATCTATTAAGCGCATTGAGCAGTGAGTCGACCAACATCCAACATAGCAGTAGAGATATAACGCTGTTTTGCGGCAACCCCTGTTTGCGGAAGTATCACACATTGACCGCAGTCACCATTCGCAATCAGAGCCTTGTTCACCAGCATTGCTTTTATCCACAAAACTAATGAATCGTCCACTCCGTTTCGTCTGGCCAAGTACACATGCCGTTGTTACACACGTTGCGTTGTCGAAAGCACTCTCAATGTAGAAGACGATTACGATTACGCCTTGGGCGTAATGCCCCTTGTCGCCGAATGCCCCTTCTTACCAGCCAGATTTTGAAAGCGCACTCTCGAAAGATTTTTTGGAAAGTTTATTGGATTTTAGAGGAGGATCCATTGCCAAGGTTGTTTTGCAAACATGGCGCTCGAACAACCTTTCCATGCTCTTACGCATAAAGTAAGTCAGACTTATAAGTCTAAAGCTCTTGGCGAGTATGTAGTCCTCTTTAGCGATTTTCGGTATAAAGGCTACCCTCACTGTTTACCAGAGTTTCGGTATGTATGTCAGTGAGAGACCAGCAGTGAAGTTTCTTTTCAGAGTTATAAGCAGCTGTTATGTACATGTTGTGTTATGCAGCTCACTTACGGCTTCGTTAATAGCAGCTGATTGTGAGCTGGCTCTGATTAGGTTATCTGGGAAGTGAGCCTCAAGCATGAGGAAGAGTCTCTACTTTCGGCTTAGTGTAGGTATCATCAGATTTTCTGAGTGATTTCAGCCTGATTAACCTTGCCTTTTAGAGGACTTTGAAGAGCTTACTGGTTTCACCGACAGTTTCAATCTTTTCGCAAAAGTCTTTTAAGAGGCAGATCAACGAGCGATCTGCAGGATTACTTTCTAGCTGGTCATGATATTTCAAAACGCTTGGTGAGGGTACAGTCCAGGTTCTGAACAGCTTCCTCCAGCTTTTGTTTTGTTCTGAGCTTAGAGGGAACACTGTCGGACTTGCTGAGCTCCTCCTTTAATCGTGTCCAGTTGGTTTTCTGCGGATTTCTTAACTTCAATACGGTCGAGAGCTCGCACCCGATTCTGAATTCAATGTACCTATGGTCTGACATGGAAACCTCTTATAGTCCTTCCTAGCCAGTGATCTCCTTAGCATACCTATTGGATAAGGCTAACTCGATAGCTTGCTGTATTAGCCTCGTTATTAAAGTAGGCTTAGAGCTAATCTTCAGACGATAGTATAAAATCCAGGAGATAATTGCCTCTCACGTTGCATTTACTATTACAGGAAATATTCTGAGTTAGCATCACAGCATATGATAAGTTGCTTCTTCCTAGAATCACATGAGTTCGGTTACCGCCTTCGGTGGTGGTGGTAATAACGGAACGTAGGGAAAATTACCAGGCACAACGGCGAATGTTTGTCATTATCCATTCTGTTCGTATCTTATGCCTGCAGGAACTAAATCTTGGTGGCAAAATTGCCCCAGTCTAAATGGTGAGAGTGGGTTCAGCGCATAAAGGCAAGTTCTTAGTTCCCTTAAACATCCATAACCACAGACGCGTTTATTCCACACCCGTGCCTCCTGTATGGATATTATGTGAGGTATTGTATTCAACATGGAAAGCCTTATATTTATTATATTTTTCTATTTAATTATATTGTTCATTTAAGCAACTAGATGTCGTCATCTTCACGAGTCCCCTGTTTTTTTTTTTATGTTTTTATGAAATTTTCTCATAACAATAGATACACAGCAGCGAGGGTAACAGGCAAATTCGCATTCACTTATCTATGTACATACTCGTACATATAGATACGAGTATCTGTGATTAAAGTATTTAGAAGTTTTATTTGTCCTTTTGGTTGTAGGGATTCACAATGCTGATCAATCTTTCTGTTGATAAATTGGCAAAGTTGGATGTTCCTTCAGCTGATGGTGGTAAAGCCGTTGGGAACAATCGATTTTCACCGACAGCGATGTCACATTAGTTGTTCTTTATGAAAATAGGCGCTTAAGTGCCAGGGTGATATTTATTTATTTTCCTCTTTATTTGATGTAACATGTTTTGCTGTTGCTCGTGTAGCTTCAGTTGCAGTTTCATCATCAGTTTCATCAAGGTTTTCATCACTATATAGCGAATAAAAAGAATTGGTTAATCGTCACTTCCATTGTTCGTAAAACGTCAGTTCTTTAAGTGTTTCTTTATTATGACGGACCAACATTTACGTTCTTGCTAATGATACTAACAGAAATAGTTGAAAAATAGTCCTCCATTGAATTAAAAATGAGGTGAGGTGTACTGTTTACCAAAGGGACTAGTAGTATAGAGAGAAGAGAACTAATGGAGGGGGTTAAGTATAATAGAATATAATTAAGGTACCCTTAAAGTGGCGAACGCAATTTAGGGAGGATGGAAAGATGGGTACCGATGTACGTTGGCCTTTATCTGAATGTTATAATAACTAGGAAATAGACAGCTCGGCAGGTCATTCCACAAGCGAGTTGTTCGACTTAGGAACGAGTAGGAGTACGTCCGAAAGTGGACTTGAGGGTATATTGATCAGCATTCAAAGCTATAATGTTGTTACGGTTGAAGGTTTCAAGGTGCGGAATTCTACTGGCTATTTCTATGGAGCACTGGTGGTGTCAGACACGAGATATTACATCAGTGTTCGGGGGTGTCCATTGACTTGGTGATATTAGCATCATCCTTGAGTTTTACCGCACGGTTTTGAATCCTATGTAGCAGGTGCAGAGATGTTTTAGGCGCAGGTGTGAGCACTGTACTCCAATTTCGGGTGTATGAATGTCTTATATATTGAGGCCAGATCAGAGGGGGTAAATTATTTCTTACATCGCTTGAAGAAACGCAGACATTTCGCAGTATTTTTGGCGACATCAAATATGTGGTCATTCCAACGTAAGTTGTCATTGACACACATACCGAGAATGGAAAGTTTTTCGGTTTCGACGATGCAAGTGCCATTCATAGATAATGGCTGGGTGTTTAAATTTTGCTTTAAAGACAGCAGACAGCATTGTGTTTTGGAAGCATTAAATTCCACTCTATTGATAGTTCCCCAATTGGTTATGCTGTTGATATCGGAATTTAATGAGCTTAGCATACGCTGCCGTTCTCGTACTACAGCCGAAGAGCAGGGCCGTGAGTCCGGGAACGAATATGAAAAGCAGAGAGCACTGTCATCAGCAAAGAAATATATTAGAATAGAAGTAACAGACAAGGGATTATTAATGAAAATTAAAAAGAGTGTCGGAAACAGAACAGAGTCCTGGGGCACACCAGCATTTATTTTGTGAATATCAAACTTAAAACCGTCTCGATCCCAAAGGTACGCATTTTCGACAGAAGAACCTGATGCCAAACTCTGCCAAATGTCTTAGAAATATCAAGTGCAACTTGCTTTGGTTCCACTTTTCGGTGAGACATGCCATCAACTCACCAGTTTAGTTAGTGTTTTTTTTTTGCTACGAAAACCATCATACTGCCGGTCATTGAGAAGCTTCCGTATTTCGAGATATTTTATATTAGCTGGCTGTTTGTCAGCGTTTCTATGACCTTGAAAAGAACGGATTTAAGTGCAATGGGTCTGTAGGAAGAGAGGGAAGAAGATACGCCTTTTTTAGGGACGGGCTGGCTGTTTTCCATCTGCTCGGAAAGAGTCCTAAAGGGTGGGATTGATGAAAAAGCTTACGCAGTGGTTTTGCCGGTGAGTAAAAACACCTCTTCGGAAGAAGTGGAAATATACAATCTGGACCAGCGGATTTATGTATGTTGAGATCCTTAAGTAGTCTTACTACTACACGAGTGCGAAAGTGGATTCATCCCATTGAAGATTCGACGCACTCGGGTGTAAGCGGAGGCACATTCTGGAAGTATAGAGCTGAGGCAGGATGAGGATGAGACAGAATTTCTGATCTTTTTGACAAACGACCAAAACTTTTACTACCTTTGGGACATTGTAGGATTTTTCGCTCCAACTTCTTTTCGTATTGAAATTTCACACGCTAAGAAAGACATTACAGTCATTCCTGCCTCGTTTAAACTTTTTTCCATTTTGTTCTATCGGGTTCCTGTTGAAGGACCGAAAAAATATTTCTCTACCATGCCTTTTCTTTTGGTCTGATACTCTTAATCTGATGAAGGATAAAGGATCTCATTCCAAAGAGAATGGTTTCTGTGATCATATCAGCAGCGGCATCCACGTCGTTATCGAGGAAACATAACGACCAGTTAAAGTTCCTAAAGAAGCTGTTAAGACCGATCCAATTCGCTTTCTTTGTATTGCCATACGGTTTTTTTAGGAATCTTTTTTCTAACTGCGTGGTCGGTAGACAAGAAATTAGCTGGTATATCACAGTGGTCCGACGAGCCTAGAAGAAACAGCACTTCAACAGTGTACTTATCAGGGTGAGAAGTTAAAAACAAGTTCAAGGTGTTGCCGATATGGATATCAACGTGTGGTATTCGTGTGGGCTCAGCTACAAGCTGGGTTGGGTTATTTTCCTCAGCAAAGATCTCAGCACACCGTCTTTCGGGTGTTGTCTGTCCAGAATAGTATAGAATAGTCGAGGCCAATCAGAATTGTGTACGAGTATATTGAAATCGTCCGTAATAACGATTTCAGTATGAGGATAAAGTGATACAATTCGTTGTATGGAGTCAGAGAGCTCATCAAACTCGTTAAAGGTCGTATTGTTGTCCAGTTTGGGGCTTCTGTAAATAACGCAGAGGTGGATAATTTGCTTACGGAGCTGGAATTTTAACCACATGAAGTTGAATTCTGGATTGGAACATGGATCACATTGTGGTGTAGTTTGGTAAGCTACATCAGTACACACGTAAATGGAGAGACCACGATGAGAGAAGAATAATGGCACTAGTTCGTAGCCAGGTAGCTTCAAATCAGAGTGATCTGAGAGGTGTGGGCGAGGATCTACCTGTGTTTCACTAAGTGCCAAAACAGGTGGTCTCTATTTACAGACGTGCACGTACGCAGAAAAGTGATTACTTTTTAGCCCGCATATATTGTCTACGTCTACCTTGAATTCAAGATATCCGCAACTTCATCCATGGCAATGCAACGGCCCTCTAGAGGGATCAAGTACAAATCGCTTTATAGACCAAAACTCGTTGATTGTGAAAATGTATGTTAGGGCTTGGGTGATATCGAAGTCAAATTTTTATACATAGATGGTCGATGATTACATCCTATAACGCAATAATAATCCTATTTCAGGATGATCAAGTGCGTTAACCAGTTCCCAAGGATTCCTCCATCTTTCCGTATATTGGGGAGCAATCCGGAAGCCAAAAGAGGTAATTCTCCGCATTCTCCAGCAATATTCTGCTTCGGAGTTGTTAAATATTCTATGGAGACAGAACGTCGGTCTTGGGATCATTCACGACTCCTGCGTCAGAGGATCAATCATCTTAGGATTTGATGGTTAAATTTTTGAAAAACTGTATTCATTTCTAAGAACCTGTATGTTCCTATATTTTAAGTGATAACGTATTTAAAGAGCTGAAATTGATTCTTCGGACAGCTGTTTTAAAATTTACGCGAATGTTAGAATGTCAGACATACACTATTGTAAAGGGTCTTTCATTAAGCGCTTCCTATCTTTAAATTTAAATAAAATAAAATTTGTGTGAGGTATCAGCGAAATTTCTGATTCGTTTGAAAGCCTATAGATGCCATTATGTATGGAATATAACATCGATCAAATGTCCGCCACAGCTTCTCTAGCTGGCGCGCATCCGAAATATCAAATTTTCCATGACTCTGTCGCATAAATCAAGCTGAATTTGACCGATGGCATGGGTGGTGTTGGCTTTGAGTACCGCTGTGGTTTGTGGCATATTCGTTTAGGTCGGCGACTTCAGAAAACCGCACAAGAAAAAGTCTAGCGGGGTCAAATCGCACGATCTCGGTGGCCAGTTCACATCAACTCCACGTGAGATGACCATGACATCGAATCGCTCGTGCGGAATTTCCAATGTGGCGTGAACTGTGTGGCACGTAGCGCCATCCTGTTGAAACTACATGTCGTTGGTGTCCATATTCAGGCCAAAAGACATGGAAACCTCTTATAGCCCATCCTAGACAGTGATCTCCTTAGCATACCTATTGGATAGCGCTAAGTTGATTGCTTGCTGTATTAGCCTCCTTATTAAAGTAGGCGTTATTAAAGTCCTTCTGATTCCATAATGGAGTGAAGCATCTGAAACCCCAGATGCGTTTATTCCACACCCATGGTTCCTGTACGGAACAGACGCTACTACTTTACTGTGTCCTTAAGCCGAATAGGTTAGATTGGCTGCACTAAGGCTCCCTCTCTCGTTAGCCCTTACTTAAAATCCCACGAAGGTTGGTTACTCCATCTTCATTTATGTTGCTCACGATTCCAGCGGGTACCATGTGGAGGTGAGAGTAGGAATTGAAACACGCGTTCCCAGTAACTGGATGCCTCGAGATTGCTTTCTGTTCTCAATCGTCAAGATGGTGAATTTGGCGGAATTTATTTTTCAACCTCCCTTCTATTTTTACGACTCACATCCAACAGTCTTAGACTCAAACACACAACCCTAACGTTCCGGCGTGCTTTTCTTTTTAACTTGATAAGCAAACAACTGACACGCGCTTGGATTTAAGATCGTTAACATTTGTGGCAATAACGTTCTCCCAGAAGCGCAATATGACAAAATGGAGGCGCAAGAACCCAATTCAGGTGTGCTCTGTATTATTGAATTAATTTCGGTTGCATGTAAATGGACGAGGCTTAGTGATTCTTTTAAGTTGCTAACAAGATTTTAATTGCAATACACAGTTCAAAAAACAAAAACCTTCGTCGGTTATTTGTCTGTGAGGGAACCGGAAGCTGGTGTTCGTTTTATGGAAAGACATTACTTTAACGTCGGCAGTTACTATGAAACATATATGTTTTTGTGTCTGTTTGCCCAAGAGACATCCTTCATCTTTTTAACTAACTGCTCCACGTGTAAACGCTGCGACCTATTGACCCTTCACTTTACTGAGTTCATTGAATTCATTGCATACTCGGATACTACGCCGCCGGAAACTTAACTCCCACCCAAGATACATGTTTGTACTCTGAGTTGCTACCAGCCATCAGCAGGATACATTACTAAGATGCTGAAGGAAGTTCGAGGTTATTTCGTTTGTTTTTCAACGACTTGAATAATGGACGTGGTAGTCCTTGCCATTCTCTGGACGTCTGAATGAGTAAATGAATAATAATGTTGGTGTGCCATTTGTAGAAGTAATTTATAGCCACAGAAATAATTGGAAGCGAAATAAAAACAAAATGATTTACGAGAAAAATTTACTAAGCAACTTTTACTTGAAAGTAAAAAAGGAAAGTTGAAAGTGTTTTTGAATCGTTTTCCTAAAGCAATCACAGCAAGTGGTCTTTTGGAGTGGCATACAATAACAAATGCTAACATAACTGCCATGGAAGGAAGGAAAATACTTTTTAGCCGGAAAAAGTTTGACAATTTAAATTGATGTAAATGGTCGCGAGCACGTCCCAATAACCGTGTCAAGTATTATATACTTGAGGGGCCTTCACACCTCAGTAAACAAACATCTTCTTTGATGAATTCTAAAAAGACCGGCGCTCGCCAGCATAATCTGACGCACAACTGCAAATGTAACATTGCATAACGTTGATCGAAACGACATAAAACGGTATGAAAAAAAAAACAAAAAAAAAACAGCTGGATACTAAGAAAAACATTGTGGTTAGGGTGTGGATGGCGGCGGAAGAGCTCTTAATGGATCACCGGCTGCGCTCACATCCCCAAACAGGTTACTGGCTACGGTCTAACCGATCCCTCGTCCAGGTTAAGAGTCGTGCCGCCGGGGTAACTGCACGGCGATGGAAAAAATATGTAGTTACGAAACAACAACCAGCCTCGGATACGGACGGATTTACTGTTGACAACCAGATCTGCACAACAAACTCCAGATCTGCACGTGAATTTTTAGATCCCTTTTAGGCCACGTGCAGCCAAACATTTAGCGGAGGCCCTAGACTGCTGCAAAGAAGATATTACAGCCATCCAAGAAATACGATGGGATGGGACAAAAAGAGGATGAAAAACTGTGACATCTACTACGGCGGTTGTTATCGACGGCATTTGTTGTTAGAGGCAGACTTAGGCAAGAAGTCTTGAGTTTTCGGCATGTGAACGAGCTCCTCGTAACAATCCATATTAAGGCTAAATTTGCTAACATTAGCCTTATATGCGCACACACTCCCACAGAGGCGAGAGATGACGACACCAAAGATAGCTTCTACGAGCACTTGGATGAGCAGTTCCCTAGCCGAGGACAATTTTAATACAAAGCTAGGTAAAGAGGACATCTCTGGTAGTATTGTCGGAAACTATAGCCTGCACGACACCACCTCCGATAACGGATTCAGGCTAATTGTTTTTGCGGCGGGGTTAAAAATTGTCATAGCTAGCAGGCGGCTCCCACATCTTGATATTCACAAGGGGACGTAGAGAACTCCTGACCAATCAACCGTCAACCAGATTGACAACATTGCGAACGACGTAAGGCACTCCTCCAGTATTATAGAACTCAGAACGTTCCGAGGGGCCAACATCGACTCAGACAATTACCTTGTTGTATCTAAGTTACAGTTGCTGATATCTCTACAAAGGTAAGCTAAAACTGTCAGGAAGTTCAGCGTCGGACGGCTACAATCACAAAAGATCGCCAAATACTTTTCCCAACGATCTCTCTTAATCTCTTAAGAGGTCCTATGCCGGCTTCATTTGGCCACCACAACGAAACCCCTCGATTCACGATTAGTGCAAGCACATGCAACTAAACAAGATGCATAAAAAGCAATGCTGCGTAGAAGGACTAGAACTGCTCAAGAGCTCTATGAGCAGAAGAGGAGAAAACTCCATATGTACCATAAGGAGCATCAGAACTGCGAAATCGAGAAAATTGAGAAATTCTACTCCAGGAACCACATTCGGAAGTTTCACGAAAAAGGTAAAAAAAACATGCTACGGATACAAACCCCGAACCGAAGCCTACTGAGACGAACAAGGTAGAGTCATAGTAGTAGAGTTGCAGTCGATGCTGTGGATTTGGAAATTTCATTTCTGTGGACTGTATAACGGCGATGACGAGTCAAAAACCGCTGTCAGGCAGAATGACCTTCCAACCTGTTCGATGAAATGAGGACAAAGCTGCTGAAGTGGAACGCCTGACTCCCGAGCTCTTCAAAGTGGCAGGCGATGATTTGGTAAAGACCATACACCAACTCATTTATAAAATATGGTCGGACGAATGTATCTACGATGAATGGAAGTTTTTGTTCAATCTTCAAGAAAGTACACCCTCTGAACAGAGCCAACTGCAGAGTCATCAGTCTTCTTAACATCGCCTACAGGATCCTATCTGCCATATTGTGTGATGGCTTGAAGCCGTTCGTCAACAACCTGTTTGTCTATATCAGTGTGGTTTTACACCAGGAAAGTCTACACTACGGCAGATCTTGGAAAAAGCTCATGAGCCCGGAAGCGATGCACAGCACCTATTCAACGATTTTAAGACCGCATATGAGCTCATTTATAGAGACGAGCTATACAGAGCAATGTCTACTTTTGACATTCCTACCATGAGAATGTTCCTACTCCATCAAGGTCAGTAACGACTTAGCCGAGACCTTTGATTTCAAAAAGGGTTTCAGACAATTTGCTTCACTACAATACTAGCGTACGCCGATAATATTAACATATTTCGGATAACTCAACGGGCTGTCACCGGTGTGTTCGCTAAGGTGGATTTACCTCTAAATGTGGGCAAAACTAAGTATATGTTGTCAAAAACAAGGGACGCACAACATCTATGAATTGGACAGGACATCATAGTCTACAGCTATATAACTTCGAGGTAGTAAAGGACTAATAGCAGACATGAAACGAAGAATCACACCTACCAGTCGCTGTTTCTTTGGTCTAAGAAGGCAATTGAGTAATAGGGCCCTATTATGAAAAAATAAGGAGAGTCTATATTTAAATATCTTAAGTCGAGAAAAAATCCTTCAAAAAATTGTCGGCCCTGTTTGCGTTAACGGGCTTTGGAGGAGAAAATTCAACGACGAACTATACTAGCTTCACACCGATATCCACCTAGTCAGAAAACCGCGCATCAGTCGCCTGAGAGGATTAGGACAAATAGAGCGGATAGTCACAAATGCTCTGGCCCGCAGAGTCTTCAAATCTAACCTGGGTGGACAGCGTAGTAGAAGAAAGCCTCTACTTAGGTAGCAGAAGTAGACGGAGACCTCAGCCGTAATCCCTTTTCTGGTAACGTCCACGTCTGTAAATTCAGACCAGCAGTCTTTGGTACTTAGTAAAACACAGGTAGATACCCGATCCGATCTGAAGCTAACTGGCTACGAACTAGTGCCACCTTTTTATCGCGGCCTCGCCATTTACGTGCATAATGATGTAGCTTATCAAACTTCACCACAAAGTGACCCATGTCGCAATCCGGAGCTCACTTCACGTTGCAAAAATTTCATCTCCGTAAGCAAATTATCCACTACTGCTTTATTTACGGAAGTGCCAAGCAATTCGACTTTTAACGAATTTGATACGCTATCTGACTCCACACAATGAATTGTATCCCTGTATCCTCATACTGAAATCGTTATTACGGGCGATTGCAATATACACAAGTCTGGGTGGCTTCTGAATTCTGGACAGACAACACTCGAAGGACGGTGTGTTGAGACCTTCGCTGCGGAAAACAACTTAACGCAGCTTCTAAATGAGCGACGATCTGTGTTGTTTTATTATCTTGGTCTAATCCAGATTAGATCATGGGGATAATAAAACACGGCTAGTATCACACTCGGTTCTCTCTATAAGAATTTAATGTATATGGAAGCCAATTTACTTTTGGACCTCTCTTGAACATTTCACAATATTTCCAAATTTTATTGGAATTCTGCCGACTGCGCCAAATTTGTATTTGAAAAAAAAAAAAAAAAAAAACTTTGCTCATTTTTCTTGCATTATTTTTCCTCAATTTATTTATTTCAAAAAGTTCAAGACCCCTTACCACTTGTGAGGGGATGTAAGTCTCTTGTGACTAAACTGAATCTACTATATATGCTAATGTTGCATTGATGAAGTCATTGTGTAGATATGCTTCTGGTATAGTTGCATATTCAAACTCTATGTCTGCTTGTTTTAGTCAACACATCTTACTTGGAATATGCGTGGCATGTGCTTCATGGGATTAGTATCGGTATGCACCCATAGAAATAAAAAACATAAAACAAAACCTATTCAGTCACAAAACTAAAAACAATCCAGTGCCCGTTAGTGCAAAACAATTAAACAAGATCATATTGCGGGCATCTCCATATCATAATCCTGGTCATAGTGCTGTTGCTTGCACCCGGCCACTGTTGTTGCAGTATCACTATCATATGGCAAAGGCGATGAACGAGTGCATGTAACAAGCGTTGTAAACCGAACTGTGAGTGAAAGTTTGGAATTTGGTGCTTTGTAACAATGTGATTCGATAAACCAATGCCAGACTTTTCAATTCACGGCTTTGCTTAGCATCATTGGGATTTATGTTCTTTTATGTTTGGTTGTAGTAATGACTCTAAAATTCAGAGTGGGTGCTGAAAATATAAGAATTAATCCCTTCTATGCATACGTCCACGTCGGTAACCCGCACACTTACTATTACAGGTAGATAGCCGCACACACCTATCAGATCACACCTGCAGCTACCTGGCTGCGAACTAGTGCCATTATTCTTCTCTCACTGCGGTCTAGCCATCTCCACCACACTGTTCCTATCCAGAATTCAATTTCATGTGGTTAAAATGTAATCTCCGTAAGCACATTATCCGCTTTTGCTTTATATATAGAAGCCCCAAACTGGACAGCAATTCGACCATTAATGAACTTGATACTCTATCTGACTTTATTTAAAGAATTGTATCCAGGTATCCTCATACTTAAATCATTACTACAGGCGGTTTCACTATACACAATTCTGGGTGGGTCGTCATCCTGGACAGACAACACCTGAAGGACCGTGTGTTGAGATCTTTGCTACCAAAAATAAATTAACCCAACTTGTAAATGAGCCCACACGAATACCAGAAGTTGATAGTCACTCCTCCTTGCACAAAAAATATCAAACCAAAGAAAAGGCGAGGTAGGACTTGAGCTACAAAAAGGTTGTCAGGGTTAGAGAAATGGTTTTTGGTCCTACAAAACCGAACCTACAGAGGAAAACCGAAGAAAATTCCAATGAGCCAAAAATGACTACAATACCTTTCTTAACGTCTGAAATTCCAATCCGACCAACAACTGATTCAAATAATACTACAAAGTCACAAAGGTAGTACGAATTATTAAACAAATTAATCTCCATCGCAACGCTCAATTCTAATGACATTTCACTTGTAAGCTCCTTGCTCACGGCCAATCTGCTTGCTGCATACTTTGCGGCCAGCTCAACACTTCCAGATTGTGCCTTGTCTCCGTCTTCACTAGAGTGTATCGCATCTTCAATGGGACGAATTCACTTTCGCATTCGTATACTCTTCAGGATTCTTTCAAGCCGATGGACAACAGCATTTATGCAGATCGTTCCTAAAAGGGCGGATCTGCTTCCCTTTTCATCAACAGAGCCATTGCACTTACATATGTCCTTTCTTTCCAATGTCATGGAAACGCTAATAACCCGTCAGCTCATGAAATATCTCGAAACACGACAACTTCTCAATGACCGGCAGTACGGTTTGTGTAGCAACAGGTCCACTGGTGATTGGAAGGCATGTCTCACCGAAAAGTGGAACCAAAGCGTACATCAATCTGTGGAAAGCAATATAGTTGCACTTGATATTTCTAAGGCATTTGGTAGAGTTCGGTATCAGGCTCTTGTGCCGAAAGACGAATGTCTTCTTCAATAGAAAAGATAGTAAACTTCAGAAAGTTCAATTCAAATTGTCTTGGACGATTTCAAGTCCGATATTGGAAAAATAAATGCTGGTGTGTCCCAGGACTCCGTTATGTCCCCGGCACTCTTTTCAATTTTCATTAATGATCTCTTGTCTACTACTTCTAATCCAAAAGTTTCTTATGTTGACGACAGTAATCTCTGCTGTTCATACAGCATACGGCAGCGTATGCTAAGTTCATTAAATTCTGATATTAAGAGCATAGCTAATTGGGGAACTACTAACAGAGTAGAATTTAATGCTTCCAAAACACAATGCTTTCTGCTGTCGTTAAAGCGAAATTTAAGCACCCAGCCATTATCCACGAATGGCACTTACATCGTCGAAAAACTTTCCATTCTTGTTATGTGTGTAAGTGACAGCTTACGTTGTAATGACCACATATTTGATGTCGCCAAAAATGCTGCGAAATGTCTAGGTTTCCTCAAGCCATGTAAGAAATACTTCACCCCGTCTGATCTGGCCTCAATATATAAGGCATTTATCTGCCCGAAATTGGAGTACAATGCCCACAACTGGTCGGGTGCTCCCAAAACATATTTGCACCTGCTAGATAAGATTCAATCCCGTGCAATAAAATCAATAGTTGATACTAATATCACTCAAACAGTGGACGACCTCGAACGCCGACGTAATATCTTCTGTCTCACTCTGTCTTATCGCTATTTCCACCACCAGTGCTCCATAGAAATCGCCAGTAGCATTCCGCCTCGCTATGAATACTCATCAGTATACCCTCAAGCCCACTTTCGGACGTACTCTAAAATGTCGTGATTCGTTCCTAGACCGTACAACTCTGTTATGGAATGCCCTGCCTAGCTCTTTATTCCCTAGTCATTATAACCTTCAAACATTTAAAACCAGAGCTCACCGGTACCTCTCTTTTCATCCTCCAAATTATAAACAAAAGTCTCAGTAGGTTCTAATTGATTTTGTCGCTTTTGTTGACTTGTTTTACTGGCGTTTCTGAGAAACCACATATGAGAATAGAATCCTGTATCTTAGCCTTTTCCTCTATTAGTAGCATTCCTTACAGTTCATTACAACTTTTGACAACATTATAAAAACTATTGCCTACAAAATGTTGCAGAATACGATCTCTTTGGTTGGGTCTGAGGGAGATAATTCTTTAAGTTATTTAACCCTACGACAATTTTACTCTTTTGACAATCATCTTTACCTTTTTGTTACTCAGCAACATACTTTGAAAGTATTATACAGCATTACTTGACACTTTCTTAAACTGAAAGGCAAATTATGAAGAAAGTTTTCATCCCAAGGCATCATCACTGTGCTTAATTAACTAATTATGATAGATATAATTACGCAATAAAAGCACTCGTCGTGTGTAGGGTATTCTACAGTGCCTTTATCGTTTCCGGATCGCAACGATAATGAGTTTCTTAAAAAATGGTGTATTGTGCATGTAAAAATTTAGCATAAAATAAGCATAATTTTTTTTTGACTTAATTGGGGGAAAAATATCAATCAGTCGGACAATGGGCTAAAAATAAAAGTAAAAACGTAAAAAGTGAAGTGAATGACGTTATTCGGAAACTTCTAGAGTACAAAAACAGAGCAACAAACTTGGAATCAATTATCTCATATTTTTTTTATAAATTGCTGCTTTTAATTTTTTTAAATAATAATAAAAAACAGTAGTATATACTGTCTTCTTTGGTCAAGTAACTCTGGAATATGTTACCTATAGCCGTCCAAGGGTGAAATATGGTAGTCCCCCTCAAGTGGATTACGGCCCTCTGAGGAACTTTCTTATAATCTGTTTTAGTGTTTTAGATGTAACAGACAACTCCTTCCACTACAAAACATCCAGTTCAGCTGTTCCGTTTATGTCAAATTCCCTGCATTGGCACAGTGCAGAAAATGGAGTACCGCACTATTCTTACATAAGTCCGTCTTGGGCTCTAAATGAGTGCTGATATATAAGACATTCGAAGTCGATCTGTTGGCAACAATTAGATAGATACTCGTAGATAGATAGATAGATATTCTATTATTTTTAATTTTCAATTCATTTATAAAAAATGTGAATACAAATATTTTAAGACATTAGTTGAAGCCGCCTGCCCGAGTTTGATGAAGTTTAAATATTTCAAAAGATTCTTCAAAATTTTGAAGCTTTTTCACAATAATTATGCAGTCCAATCCAGTCTGTGCCATTCGAAATGTGTCTCATCTCCAATTCATCCAAAACCCGTTTCCCAAAAAACTGCAGTCTGAACTCATTTATTGTACAATAGTATAGGGCACCTATCCAAGAAGTGATAAATGTTCTCCCTCTGTCGTAAATTACACTGAGAGCAAACAATTGATAAATCTTCTCCATACGGAATAAAGTTTAAGTCCATAATTTCACCTCTGCCCTTGAAAACTGTAGATATAGTATCGTTAGAGTACCTTCCGTTGAAGTAATTGTTTTCGCATAGATTGTGGTTTAAACTTTTACATATTTCGCAGTGTTCTGAATTTTTTCAATTTCCAAGGCTCTCTGCGAGCAGAAAATGCAGAAAGTAAATCATAAAGTTGTTCTTCCCGTTGAGAGATGCTTCCAATAGTTATTCTCAAGGTGTACCCACAGGACGCTTCCTCATAACACAATATTTTCGCCTCTATAGCATAATGTAAAATGTTTGTGTGGGTACAAATGATAGAACTTATTCTTTTCAATAAAAATCGCTTTATTAAATACAGTTACAATTCTTTACTAAAAAGGCAAAGTGGCTTAAGTCGACTTAAGCCGAAAATGATTTTTTTACATTTTTATACTTAGTACTATAAAAAATTATCTTTTCTACAGTCTCACAGGGGTGTTTCTATTCTAGTAGTCTATTTTTGATGCTGCCCAAACGGCTTAATTCAGCAAAATTATTTAACTGGCATTTGGAAAAGCGTCTTAACTTTACAGCTGCAAAAAGACGCTTTTCTAATGCTTGAAATGTCCGAAACTGAAAAAAGGAAAAAAGTGTATTTAAGCCACTTTGCAAAAAGAAATTCTCTTCAAAATAAAACCTTATTTGTACTTAAGCCACTCTGCCTTTTTGAAATTCTGAAAGTTGTTGACATAAGCCTTTTTACCAAAAAAAATAATTTGACTATGTGTACCTAAGCCACTTTTACAAATTGAACAGGAAGATTGTTATTTAATTTATGTTTTTGAACAATGAACATCAGTCATAAGCCACTTTACCAAAAAATATTTAAAAAAAATGGTTTTTAAATTCAATCAAGTGGTTTTTCTAAGATCAAAGCAACCAGGATTTAAGAATATTATTAAAAAGAGAAACTGGCTAGTCATGACATACTCGTAATCCAAATAATTTTTCATTTCGTTTCGTGAAGCAAACTTCGTCGCGTCGTATAAGAAATTGTGAAAAAAAATAAAATAGTAAAATAAATTAAATTAAGTGAAAGTGTGTATTTTTGGAAAATGGAACGTAATAAATATTGTGAAAGTGAAAATTAAAAACAAAAAAACTGAATAGAGCAAAAAAAAGATCTATCAAAGATCTAATGCTGAATCTGCAAGAAGTGTTTTTTCCAATGGTATGTATTGAAAACGAATGTATTTTTCTAATATCCAGTAGCAATACGGCGTAGCACGTACCGTTTTTTTTCGTTTTAAATTTTCTAGAAAAGTGTGGACCAATTTGAAAAAGATCAAACGATATCTCTAAGACGTTTCAATATTGTTTATGAAACAGTTAACGCGCCACGATTCCACAAGTCGAAAGATGAGAAGTCACCTTGACTACATGCATCAACTTGTGGACATCGTATTTCACCACCTAACGTAAGTCGCCGTAACACGAAGTGTGTGACGGAAACTAACAATTGTTTCCCACTACTCGAACTGGGAAACTGATGATGCAACGTAAAACCCTTGCACGAATTATAACTCCTTGTTTGTAATTTTTGTATATGACTTTTATTATTATTTAACAAACTTAAATTATAACTTCAGTTGCAATCTATATGATTATGTAAAAGTTCGCTGCTTAATCTTCACTGCTTCACGACTGAGTTCTGAGTGACGCTCAATTCCCGCCTTCGATGCAGATCGATATCACAAACACTTGTCTTTTGCCAAACGGTACAAACGGCATGATAACAAACTGGTTCTGCATGAGTTGTTGATGGTGATGATGAGGTTAATCATGATGATGAGGTTATCATGGTGATGAGGTTAATCATGATGATGATGGTGACGATGCGTCCGAATGTGTTGCTATGTAACTCCTCCATCCCAAGAATGAACTGAATGAACGTGTGATTGAAGTTCATATGCATCTTCAGGTCTTGTGTTTGTGCATGCTGATGAATCATGAACTCAAATTTTCCCAAGCGCATTATCGGGTGGATGAAAGTGGGTTGTCCATTGTTTGATATATGTATGTCTATTTATCGGTAGTATTTTTTATGGAAATGAGGGGGTAAGATGGGGGTTGAAGTTAGGATAACTCAAAACAAAAGCTATTAAGTGTGAAGAACTTCTCACCACGGAGGTGAAGCGTTATTTAGTGTCGATCAGTCATCCATCAGCACAATCACAGAATACACCTAAAGATGACTCCATTCCAAACCAAATCAATTTACTTAATTCAACATTTTACCTTAACATGTACATATTTGTGCAGACCTGAACGAAACAGAGAACATTTATCTTGATTATAATTAATTTCTGTTTTTTTGTTTTTTTTATTTTCTGCTTGTGTACCTTTCTTTTATTAGTATCAACTGTTATTTTATAATTTTTAGTTATTGTATGTTCATTGAATCTAGGTGCTAATTTGTTTCGTCTGTCATCCTGTTTATATATTGTCTCGTTTGGAGTAAAATCTGGTGGGTCCGTGCGAGTTTTATTTCGTTTGTTTATAATACTATGCTTCTGATGTAAACTGAGATCATGAGCTAATTTTGCTAGAGTTTTGTAGTCTTTAATATGCTGTTCTAAGTATTCGTGCTCAGTTTTGCAGTTCTCTTTGAATGATAATGGATTTGCTATATCTATGTGACCAGTAAGCAGTTCGAAGGGAGTTAATTTAGTGGTTGAATGAATGCTGTTGTTATACGTTATAACAGCTTCATCAACGATTTCGGCAATAGGTTTACTTTTATTTTGGGATTTTATAATTCTAACTAGCTCGGTCAATGTTGAATGAAACCTTTCAACTGTTGAATTGCCATTTGAACTTTTTGCGCATATAGTATGAAATTGTATATTATAAACACCTAAGAAATTTTTAAAAATTGTGGACACAAACTCGCTACCATTATCGGATACTACCAATTTTGGTATTCCATGATGGGAGAAGTAGTGCCTCAAGGACTTGATAAGATTTATACTATTTCTTGCTGATAGCAGGTATACGCTTGCAAACTTACTAAATTTATCCACAATAGTGAAAAAATGCTCTTTTTGTACCGAATATATATCAACATGAAGTATCTCTAAGGGCCTAGAAGGTGTTTCTGTAATTTCAAATTTTAAGCGTTCTCGCTTTCGGTCATATTTATATTTGTTACAAATGTCGCAGCTATTTATGATTCGGGCTATGGTGTTTTTCATATTAGGAAAATAAGATGTTCTTTTTAAGTGCTCTAAACTTTCGTCGATACCTCTATGATTGGACCTTGTATGGTATTCTCGTACGAGCTTTTCTTGGTCATCGATCTCAGTTACATCTTCGAGTAATTTACTACATCTAACTAACTTTAGTCTATTACTATTACTAAAATATTTAGAATAAACTACTTGCACTGTTTTAAATGTGTCGTCATCTGTTAGTATTGCACTGACTCGTTTCGAGTTTACATAATCCCTAAAAATACGTATAATAACAGATTCTTGGTTAATTTGTTCATGTTCAATGATGTATCTTTTCTTCCTTTTAAATAATATCTTTAGTTTGGGATTGATTTTTTTTGGTTTTTGTTCATCTTAAGGATAATTTGGTTAGAGAATTCATTCAGTGGACGTTCGGATATAGGAATCCCATCGTTCAAGTTTTCAGGGGCGGAATGAATAGTTGACCTATCATCCAGCTCATCTAAATTGTTATGCATTGACATCATATCTAAATTGTCCACTTGATTTGTAGGTTCATTGGCCTCGTTTGTATATACTTCTACCCTGGATAATGCATCAGCATTTAGATTTTGCTTTCCTTTTCTATATGTGACGTAATAGTCAAACTCTTCAAGTTGAAGCCTCCAACGGATTAGCTTGGAATTGGGTTCTTTTAAAGAGAAAAGCCACATTAAGGGCTTGTGGTCCGTTATTATTTGGAACCTTCTACCAAAAAGATACGGGCGGAAGTATTTAACAGCCCAAACTACAGCCAACAGTTCTTTTTCAATGGTGCTGTAGTTCTCTTCGCTCTTGGATAAGGTACGACTTGCGAAACAAATCGGCTTATCCGAGCCTATAGGACCCTGGGATAATACTGCTCCTAATGCAACATTACTCGCGTCAGTAGTAACATTGAAAGGCTTGGTAAAGTCCGGATACTGTAGTATCGGGTCATTACATAGAAGAGTTTTGCATGTCTCAAAACACTTTACATATCTTGCATCTATATTAATACCATTGTTTTTACGAAGGCATTCAGTCATGGGTTTTGTTAAGTTAGCAAAGTCCTGTATAAATTTTCGGTAATATCCGAGTAACCCAAGAAATGACTTAATTTGCTTAACTGTGCTTGGGATTGGAAAATTCTTAATGGCACTAATTTTGCCTGGGTTTGGTTTTACCCCATCAGCTGTCACTATGTGCCCTAGAAAAGATACTTCTTTTTGGAGAAAAGTGGATTTTTCTAACTGAACTTTTAGGTTAGCATCTCTTAGCCTTTCAAAAATGTCGTTTAGGCTCTCAATGTGTTCTTGCAGCGATGTTGAGTAGATGATTATATCACCCATATAAACAAGGCACGTTTTGCCCTGAAGGTCTCTTAAGACATTGTCCATGACCCTTTGAAAGGTCGATGGCGCATTCTTTAGGCCAAATGGCATACGGACAAATTCATAATGCCCATTATCAACTGAAAATACTGTATTTGGAATGTCTTTCTCTTTTATTTCGATCTGATGGAAACCGGACGCGAGATCCAGGGTTGAAAAATAGATGCATCTACCTAATTTATCTAAATTTCACTTATATTAGGCAGTGGATATCTATCTTCAATTGTTTTATCGTTAAGTTTGCGGTAGTCAATCACTAACCGCCACTTTTCTTTCCCTTTAATATCGCTTTTCTTGGGAACTATCCATATAGGAAAAGACCAAGGGGAAAAGCTGGGTCGAATAATGCCCTGGTCGAGCATTTCTGATATCTGCCTTTGTACTTCCGTTTTGTGAATATACGGATAGCGATAGGATTTTGAATGTATAGGAATATCATCCTTAGTTTTTATTTCGTGTTTTATTCGGTTGGAGAACGTTAAGTTGTGTCCTTCTTTGAAAAAGATATCTTCAAATTGTTTGCACAATTTAAGAATTGCTTTCTCCTCCTCCGAATTTAAATTATCAGTTTTTATTAAGTCGCAGATGTTCGTATTTATTCTGCCTAGTATTAGCACTTCCTGCGAGGTAGTTATTATACTCGTATCTTGAATCGTTATTAAGTAGTTGTTGTCTGTTGGGTGTACGCATGGAGGTTTGTGTGGATAACTGCTGATTATGAAAACTTGGTCGAAAGGTACGAGTCGTGTTATAATTAATCGGTCTATTTAGGTTTGAACTAGCTTGTGAAGGATATTGACGGTATCGGGAGTTTTGAGAATAAATGTAGTTTTGCTCTTGCAAGCAAAAACTTAATGCATCTGTTAATTTCATTGGTCTCATAGCCCTAATTGTTGACCCTAAGGGTTCCCTTAAACCCGACAAAAACGTGCTAAGACACATTTCCTGATACAACAAACGTTTTGCTTCTATCACCGTAACATTTTTTTCATGCATTTTGACGTGGTTAATCATAGTCGAAAAAATTTCAATAATTTTTGAATAAAATGTCTCGACTGTACACTGATTTTGCCTGATTTGATGCAAGTCCCTAATAAGCGTGGTTTCATTCCTCTTATCAGAGTAATGAACAATCAAATTGTTCTTTATTTCCTCCCAGTCTACAGCCGTACCATACATGTTAAGAGCTTCGTTGGCATTACCAATAATTTTATTCCTTATGGATCTTATTATAATCTTTTTATAGCTTATATTGTGATTTAGCTGGGGAATCAAACTTAAGATCTCTTCAACATTGTTAATGAAGTCAAAAAGAAGACGTGGATTGCCATCAAATGTTGGAACATCCTTAATCGCATCCGGAATTCGGAGGGAATTAAAGACATCCATAGCAATAGAAGCATTTGAAAACATGTCTGAACTTTGATTACTGTTAGCCGCGGTAGTTTTAATATCAATAGATGACCAACTAACACTCAACACTTGCTTATTTAATTGAATACACTTTTTTTTCCAACTTGGGGTTAGGAGCGAACTTCTTAATTTCAACTTTTGAGCTTTGGTTTTGCGAAGGAAAGGAGGCATAGGAAACCGATAAAAGGCAAAACAAATCTGGACTTACCTTACCACAATATATGGAAATTGTTCTGGAAATTAGGTTCTTCTCGATGCTTGAGGATTGAATCCACTACTCCGATATGCCGTCAAAGTGTGCACGTGCTTCTATCCAGCTTCTATCCAGCTACTCTTAATGTTCACTAGTATATACAGATGCTGGATTAAGCGCCCTGTCGACTGCGCCAATTATAACTCCTTGTTTGTAATTTTTGTATATGACTTTTATTATTATTTAACAAACTTAAATTATAACTTCAGTTGCAATCTATATGATTATGTAAAAGTTCGCTGCTTAATCTTCACTGCTTCACGACTGAATTCTGAGTGACACTCAATTCCCGCCTTCGATGCAGATCGATATCACAAACACTTGTCTTTTGCCAAACGGTACAAACGGCATGATAACAAACTGGTTCTGCATGAGTTGTTGATGGTGATGATGAGGTTAATCATGATGATGAGGTTATCATGGTGATGAGGTTAATCATGATGATGATGGTGACGATGCGTCCGAATGTGTTGCTATGTAACTCACGCGCTATACACGTGACAAAAAGTTCACTCGACCTCTTGATTACAGGTAAGACTTAATTTCCTTTTATCCTTATTTATCGCTTGCCAAAAATGGATTGTCTGCAAAACGCAGTAACCGAACTTACCGGTGGACTTAACGCTGTGCTAGTCCAGCTAAGAGCAATAGAAACTCGGTTGAAGGTTTTGGAAGATAGGAGAGTACCACCTCCTATCTCCGAAGAAACACTAATGAGCTTGGGAAATCGCCTAGCCCTCTTGGAAGAATCACGAAGCTCTACCATAGTGAATGAGCCAATAACGCCACTGACACTCTGCCCACCTCAAACGGAAGCCGATCTCAAGGAAATTAGCCGGCTCCCGGATAGCGTAAAGGAGTTGCAGGTTTTCACCGGAAACCCAACCCAATACGTCTCTGATTTTGAGATCATCCGAACCAAACCACTGTATCGTGAGATTTTGTAGCACATACGTGGAAAGGTTAGGGGTTCTGTGGATGCAGCCCTCGTTTCATACAACATATTTGACAACGGTTGGCAGGAAATAAAGCAGTGTCTCTCTCTGCATTATGCGGACGAGAGGGAGATGCGAACCTTAGAACACCAACTTAATCAGCTGTCACAAAGATCAAGTAAGTTGGATGAATTTTATGCTGCAGTTAACCATCAACTTTCCCTGGTGGTTAACAAGCTCAAAACAGAATCCTATACGGAAGAAACAGCTAATGCATTAGTCGAAACATACAGAAATAGAGCACTAGATGTTTTTATCCGTGGCCGCAACGGCGAACTATCTCTGCTGTTAATAGTTCAAAGACCCAAAACTCTCCCTGAAGCTTATTCAGCATGTCTCGAAATGCAAAATTTGAACTTTAGGAATCATTCAATCCACGCCAATACTGGCCCAAATACGATTACTTCCCCTACTAACCAAACTTTTCATTCTCAAGAGGGACCTACTGTCCCACCAAGGAAGTTTCACCCTAATCAACGCCATGCCGGTCGGCAGAGGCACACTCCTCGTGAACAAACAATTAGTCTAGAAAAACCCTTTAGTGTCCAGTCAGCCGGTGGTAAAATACGTATCTCAAAATACGTCAAAGGGAAGTTTTTTAAATATGCAAATAGTCAAACTCTTGTCAAATTTTATGTCCTACCAGGTCTCAGTTCCTTTGACGGTATCATAGGAGATGATATTGATAGAAAGAAAAATATATTGACCCTTAAACATAACATTAAAATACCTTTAAAAGAAAACTTGTCCGTAGGAATAAATTCTATAATAGATCCCACACTCCCTGAAAACGTTAAAGCCAGAGTGTATGAACTAATAAAGAAATGCTATTCACTTTTTGGTCCCATCGACCCGAGAGTGGTAGTTGACACTTGTGTCCTTGCCGACATTAGAACAAGCACCGATGAACCAATATATTCTAAAAGCTATCCCTATCCCGCCTGTCTGAGAGGAGAGGTGGAAAGAGAGATAGCTAAGTTGCTTGAAGAGGGCATAATTCGACCTTCCAGAAGACCTTACAATTCGCCTATCTGGGTGGTTCCGAAAAAACCAAAGCCAAATGGCGAAAAACAATATCGAATGGTCATCGACTATAAAAGATTGAACAAGGTAACTATTGCACACACGTATCCCATATCGGACATTAATTACACTCTTGCCAATCTGGGCAAAGCTAAATTCTTTACAACTCTCGACCTAACTTCTGGGTTCCATCAAATACCGATGAAACCGTCAGACATTCCAAAGACTGCCTTTCTAACCTTGAACGGCAAATACGAATTTCTCAGGCTACCCTTCGGGCTGAAAAATGCCCCTGCTATATTTCAACGTATGATAGACGATGTGCTAAAACCTTATATTGCCAAAATTTGTTACGACTACATTGATGACATAATCGTCTTTGATAATAGTGAAGGAGATCACCTGAGAAGCCTTGAAACCGTCTTGGTCAGACTCAAAGAAGCAAACCTAAAAGTAAACCTGGAAAAAACACACTTCATGTAAACTGAAGTGGAGTTTCTGGGGTACGCAATAACTCCTGATGGCATCAAGCCAGATAATAAAAAGGTTGATGGGATCCAAAAAATCAAACCCCCAGAGAATCTTAAAGAACTCAAATCATTCCTAGGTTTAACATCTTATTATAGAAAATTTATTCGCGTTTATGCGAAGATAGCGAAGCCTCTGACTAACCTTACACGGGGTGAGCATGCTCGAGTTAAGGCGAATGAATCCATTCGTGTTCCGATCAATTTAAATGATGAAGCACTTAGGGCTTTTAATGATTTGAAAACTCTCTTAACATCTGCAGAGATCCTAGCCTTTCCTGATTTCCAAAAACCATTTAATCTAACGACTTTTATCTCAAGAAGAGGGCGGAAATGATAGACCAATTGCATATATCTCCAGGACTCTTGATAAGACCGAAGAGAATTATGCAACCATCGAAAAAGAAATGTTGGCTATCGTTTGGGCTCTTGATAATTTGCGATCATACCCATACGGTGCTAAAAAAGTGCGGATTTTCACAGATGAAAAACCACTAATATTCGCTTTGGGAAATAGCAAATTCAACGCTAAACTGAAGAGATGGAAAGCTCGCATGAAGAGTACAGCTACGAATTAATTTATAAACCATGTAAATCAAATTTGGTAGTCGATGCTCTTTCTAGACTGAAGACCTTTAATAGCAGTCACCTACCAATACCTCAATTGAATACAATGAGGGATTCCTTAACGGAATCAGCCGAGGAAGGTAGCTCTGGTACTAACACTGCAGAATCCCAAACAATAACAGCCGCCGAGAATGGTTCCTGTGTGGAAACGAGTGGAGCGGATAATGAATCAACGGATTCTGCTAGTGAGATCGTCCATAGTGCAATGCAAGACTCTTCAGATTTAATACCACATGTGGAAGTCCCTCTGAATGTGTTTCGTAATCAAATCATTATAAAAATAGGAAAAGGTCTGGAAATCAAAGAGCAGCCACATCCGGGCTTCTTCAGACATTATTTCGCCTTCGGAAAGTTAGAAAAAGAGCAATTAATTCAGATTTTAAAATCCAATCTTAATCCTAACACCATCAATGGGATCAAAATATCTGAAACGTATATAGGACTCTTGCAGGAGGTATACCTTGAAACCTTTAAACATTACAAGATTAGGTTGACACAAAGAGTAGTGGAAGACGTTAGGAACCAGGAGCGAATTTGGCAGTTGTTTAGCAAGGAACACAGGAGAGCACACAGGAATGCGAGGGAAAACAAAGAACAAATCTTAGAGAAGTACTATTTCCCAAGGATGAACAGTCTGATCATCCAGTATACTAAAACATGTGAAATCTGCCTTTTAAATAAGTATGACAGACATCCAGTTACTCCGCAACTCCAGAAGACTCCTGTGCCCTCCTATCGTTGCGAAATCTTACATATTGATATAATGGAGATCTAGAACGAGAAGTTTATGAGCTGTATCGACAAATTCTCCAAATTTGCAAAGCTTTTCCATATAAAAAATAAGTCCTCGATATACCTAAGGCACAAATTGGAAACTCATAATAGCACACTTACGCACAAATAATAATTTTACGCACATATATTAATTTTACGCCAGCACATATAGCACAAATTTCGCACCATAAAATTATTTTATATAACTATTGCTGAAAAATTAGCTTTAGTTGATATTTTAACTATTTCAAAGTTTAAGAAAAAGGGAAAGAAAGACCTTTAAAATTAAATACAACCAATATTGTAAATTAAATTCATTTCTTGATAATAAAATTTACATTTCGAATTGTATGGACATGATCCTATATTAATTTCTTTGAATATGTATAATCTAAAATCAGAGTAGAATTGTTATATTCTGAAAATGTAAATTTGTTTATAAAACTTAACCTTACAATTTAATCATTATCACTTTTACGTGCATTTATTTAAAATTGTATATTACGCAGAATATTACTAGCAAGTGCAGTGCAAGGGTTCCACATTTTCGAGTACCATTCGTCAATCGCATCAATCAAGGATGGTAAAGCCTGGATCATCGATGGGCATTTTAAGCTAATACACATGGTCAAGCTACAGAAGCTTGAAGACGTACTGAAAAAAATGGCTGACCTCGTTACCAGCGAAATTCCTAAGCAGGAAACAAAAAACCTAGCGGAACATCATCTGGAATAGATCAGCGAACGCATCAGCCTGCTAAAAGGAAGAACGACCAGGAGGACGAGATCTGTCAACTGGATTGTATCAATGAGAAGGTCCTTTCAATAACTGAGGAAATTACGAGAAAAATCAACTGGGTCATCGAAAGTTCCAAAAACCAAGTAGCGGCATCCAGGAAGGCTAGATTCGAGCAAGAAGCAATTAATGAAATCTCGATCATCAAAGCCGAAATCAATGAAGTGGTGAGGTCATGTCAAATGGCAAAGAGCGGTATCGTCAATACAAATCTACTAGACAGAGAAGAAGTAAACAGGGTGATTAACGAACTCGAGACTCTGCCCTAAGCAAATGAAGTCGAAGCGCTCCAGTATGGGATTCCGTCAGTTTTTACGAATGACACTATGTTGCTGTATGTTCTGTCAATCCCTAAGCTGACCAAGATCGAGTACAATTTCTTGATAACAAGAGCAACGATTTTCAATGGAAGGCAAGTCAACCTACCATTTGACCGAATGTTGGTGAATCACGAAGAGTGATATGGTGTTGTCGCAAAATGCCTTACTATAAGTAATCTGACCGTCTGTGAACAAAACGCCCTGAAGAAAGTCAACGAGGACGAATGTATTACTCGACTGTTAAAAGGAGGACACGCATCCTGCGTATACCGTACCAATACTGTCGAAATCGTTGAGCTCCTGAAGGAAGACACAATTTTCGTTACGAATTTTAGGGGCCAAATCACGACGGAAGAGACTAAAAGGAACTTATCTGGAACTTACATAATTCAAATTAAGAACGAGACAGTGCAGCTTAACAACCGCACATTTTCCAGTTTCATGGCAACATCCCTTCAAGCCTTACCATCAGTACTTACCAACATATCCACAGCGGGACATATAATTGACATCGAATACGTCCATGTAATCAGTCTAAACAACATTAAACGACTGAGTAACATTACCAATAGGATCAAACTATCTACAGCCATGGATATAACGATCTTCCTCGCAATTGTTGGAGCAGCTGCGATTGTCTGGCACAAAATTAATAAGAAGCTCTATTTACCGCCAATACGAATGTCAAGCGTGGAGCCTCATCATTCCAGAGCATCCCAATATCAGCAGGATCTACGGGACGTAGATTCTTAAAGGGGGAGGAGTTAACGCGCCACGATTCCACAAGTCGAAAGATGAGAAGTCACCTTGACTACATGCATGAATATGGACATCGTATTTCACCACCTAACGTAAGTCGCCGTAACACGAAGCGTGTGACGGAAACTAACAATTGTTTCCCACTACTCGAACTGAGAAACTGCTGATGCAACGTAAAACCCTTGCACGCGCTATACACCAAATGCATCGATGTGAAGGTGTGGAGTAAGTTAAGTTAGATTTTAAGTGCAGTTCTGTTTTGGAGATAGACCAATAAAGTCAAGTTCACTTGTAGTCCGATTTATTTTATTTTAAACGAACGGTTGGTTGTTCGCCACGGGCTTCGGCCCGTGGGTATTTTTTTTAGATGTTGTGGTGCAAAAGGTAGGGCAAACATATAATCCAGTCTCTAGTTATCGCATCTTACCACAAACCACAAATGTGCCTCTCATTCGCCTACTGCGGCACTCTTTCCTCTAATCAATTACGCATGTTATATTTGACACGCTCCTCTATTGCATATTCACTCAATCGGCTGGTGCATACACAAAAAGTGAAAACTTCTTAATTTTCCTCACTCACTTGTGTAGTGTGTATGGGCCGCTTAAAACACAGGTTAACGTGAGGGCGATATTATTTCGCGTTACACTCGCCTACTGCGAGACTCTTCCCTCTAGGCAATTAGAACTACGTCTGTTGCATCAGTTTATTTTTTAACTTATTTGTGAAAAGTTGAATATGTACCATGCCTCTCGAAAAAAAAGTGTAACGTCGTGGATAGCTGAATATCCTGGAAAATTTGCGTACGATGGAAAAGTTTTATATTGTCAAGTTTGCGATAAAAATATTTCATGCACAAAGAAGTTTCAAATAGACCAGCCTATCAACACAAGTGTTCATATTGCGGCAACAACTTTTAACAGCGGCAAGTAGCAGTAACTCCAATTTCAACCACCAACCAAGAAACAACTTCCTCTTCACAAACTTACAAATCCTACCTTCAAAGCTTTTCTGCGAAAATATTGCTTGAATCAAAATATACCAGATGAATCAACATTGCGTAAAAACTACATTCCAACAGTTTACCTACACGTTTTGGAAGAGATACTCAATGAACTCAAGAATTGCCTTATTTGGATTTCAGCTGACGAAACTACAGACATTTGTGGCCGTTACATTGCAAATTTAATTGTCGGTGCGTTAAAACTAGAGCCTTGTTCGTCCTATTTGGTGGCCTGCAAAGAGCTTGAAAAGACAAATCATTCTACGGTCCCCAGATTTGTGAACGATGGTATCAAATACATATTTCCTGGGTCATCTGCAGATGAAAGAGTGTTTATATTTCTCTCAGATGCTGCTCCCTATATTATCAAGGCAGCCAAAGCCCTCCAAGTGTACATCGTCTCGCTGAAGAAGTACGATTAACGTTTGACAATGTAAATAGACTCATTTCATCGACAAAGAAAGTGTTTCTTAAAACACCTGCTCACATTAAAGCCTTTAAAGAAAAGCTACCAAATGTGCCTTTACCTCCTGAACCAGTGGTAACTCGATGGGGAACGTAGATTGCGGCTGTGCTGTTTTACAGTGAACACTTCGAGGCCATCAAAGGTGTAATTACAGACTTCGATAGTACGGAGGCTGTAGCAGTTCGTCAGTCCAAGGAAGCGTTTAACGACCCCAGCATTAAGAAAAACATAGCTGTGATTAGCACTCACTTTTCCCACATACCTGCGAGTATTAAAAAGCTCGAAACTCCGGTTTTGGCGTTAATGGAATCTGTTGAGTTAATAAACAAAATTCGCCGAATGAACTCCTCATTGCCAGATTTATTCCCCGCTGAACTTAAGGAGAAATATGAAAAAATTTTAAGCAATAACCCAGGTTTTGAAACTTTGTGCAAAGTAAATAGTTTTATCAATGGGTCGTTTCTAAGTCGAATTTTGTGTTTTGATTCTTGATTGCCGACGTTTCGATAGTGTATACTATCTTCTTCACTGCACTATAAACATTAAAAATAAAACTTTTTTAAACATCTAATAAATTTTTAAGTTTTTAAATTGTTTTATGCAGAAAACGATATAGTCCAGCCAGTTGTTTCCAACGAAATGGCAACGAACTGCGTTAGTGAGCTGTCGGATGTTTCCATTTAACATTTTAAATCTACAGTTGAGCCTAAAATAATGGAAGACAATTCGCTTTCCGAAGACAGTGATGACAGCGTTGCAGATAATTATTATCAATTGCCGGACATATCGTCTCAAAGCGAGTTCTCTGTTGAAGTTGAATTTAGTTGAAGACATCGAAAATCCTGATAAAGCAACAAAAGAAACCCGAAAGGTAGGAAATCGAAAAAGAAATTTAGGACAAGAATATGTGACTCGTATCGGAAAAACTGTGCCATCAAGAATTTCTCAAACAGAACAGGAAACAATTTTCAAGCAATATTGGGAGCTGGGAAACTATAACTTCAAGTTGACATTTGTATCTCTGTTGATTTCCATTGACGAAAAGAAAACAACACGTGCAAAACAAAGTGGTAAATCTTTCCGAAATCGCCAATTTACCTACAAATATACAGAGGATTCCGCTTATTTGGGACATCGCTTTATCGGGGCAGCCGCTTAATTAGGACAAATGAACAAGAACGGAAACAAAAAAGCGATGATTTTGTTCGCCGTTTATTCGGGACATATCCATCGCACATCGTACACAAATATCGCCACATTGCTTGTCTGCTATGTCTCGAAAAAATTACAGCAAAAGCCACACCATCGTTTGCAGTAGTAATAATGACGATGAAGACGAGAAAACAAATTGAGCTAATGCTTTTCAAGTAACGGTACTATCTCGTGGTGTTGCGCTCCATTTTACCTTTGCAATGGGGGGATAAAACGGTTTCTTGTTGTTTCAATTTGTTATTCGCTTTGATGTTTCTAGTTTTGTTGTGTTACGACGTGGCGTGCTTTTGGTTTCGTTTCAGAAAGTGCCGAGATAAAATTAATAAGTCGCGTATCCGTGCCTACTGACCGAGAAGATTGTTGCATTTGGTTAAAATGTTCAGAAAAAAGTTAACATTAGCTGACAAAATAGCTTTGCTTGATAAATTAGAAAGACAAGCCCGAACACTTCCTATCGTGATCTGGAAAGGATAACTGATGTTCCTAAGACTACAATAGCACGTGTCAAAAGCCAAGAAGTAAAAAGGGGAAGCAAAATCAAGAAAGCGAAAACGAGGAGGAAAGGACCCAGATGTTGATAAGGCACTGAACCAATGGTTTTCTATTGTAACTGGAAAAGGAATTTGTGTTAGTGGCCCAATGTTGAAAGCTAAGGCGGACGAGCTTGCGGCAAAGTTATGTCATTCCAATTTCAATGCTACAGATGGTTGGCTATGGCGATGGAAAACCAGACACGAGATCAAGTTTAAGAAAGCTTGTGCAGATTCTTCCAGCGCAGATCACTGGAAATTATGTAAGCTTCCGGAACTACTACAGATGTGGAGCCCTAATGTCATCTATAACGCCGATGAAACGGGGAAATTTTAGCGTGCCACGCCAGATGTTTCTTTAAGCAATGGATCGTGTCACTATGTTATGCTGCTGTGATATGTCGGGAAGTGATAAACGGAAGCTCTTAGTTATTGGAATAGCCGTTAAAACTAGGTGCTTTAAAGGTCTTAGAATGGACAGTCTACCAGTATTATATTACGCCAATGAGAACGCGTGGATGACAGCCAACATTTTCATGGCTTTCCGATTTGGATACGGAGTTGCAACTTACTTCAAGGAGAATTCTGCTACTCATTGACAATTCGGCTGCACATCCTCCTTCAGTCAATTTAAAAAATATTAAAATAGAATTTCTTCCACCAAACACTACATCTTTGATACAACCACTGGACATGGGAATCATAAGAAACTTAAAGACTTTTTATAGAGGAACATTGGTGCAGTTCATCCTTGAAGCAATTGAAGAAAATCTCTTGACAACATCTACAAATGCTAGAGAAGTTAGCGCAATTTATTGCGGATAGTTTGAGACAAATAAGCTGATCGGCAATTCAAAACTGTTTTTCTTACTGCGGTTCAAAAATTCAAATCAAGAAATCATACCTGGTCCAACTAATATTGAAAGCAACTATCCACTGGAGCGCGTTACAAACCATCAAGAGTTCTTATCCATTGATAACGACCTGCAATGCCACTGCGAATACGAGGATGTTGAGGATGACATTATTGAGGAAATTGCAAGAAAAAATAACGCAGAAGATGCTGGAAGTGATGTGGAGATTGATGAACCTGCTCTAGTTCCAGTTACCACTCGAGAGGCGAGGAAGTATTTACAAGAATTGCGGCGATACTTCATGAAGGACGGCAGTGAAGGCAGCCCATTATCAGCATTAGAGGTTTGTGATGATTTTATAACATCAGCCGCTTAATTGGGACTAAACCATCTAGCCCGATGTGTCCCAAATAAGCGAAATCCACTGTATTCTTAATCTAAACAACATCGAACACAAGTGTGTCAGAAATGTTTTAAAAAAGTTTGGGCGAAACCGATCTTTTCTTAAAAACCGTAATTTCCAAGAAAATTAAATCTTCAAGTACTATAATAATGCAAGACATGCGCGGGAAGAAAGCTATAATCAATAAATAGTCAGAGACAAAGAAAAATGGAGTTTTGGACCATATCAACAGTATTCCGGCGTATGAGAGTCATTATACGCTCAAACACTCCACTCAAAAGTATTTCGAAAGCTCGCGGCTTAAAAGCAGTGGTTACTGTAGATGATATTGCTGCTATAGAATTAGAACAAAAACTACACCATTTAGATGCAGATTCGGCATACTATTCGAAAAAGATGGACATTGACAATGTAAAAATATAGAAGGCTTGACAGTGTTTACTTTTTACCTTCACCAGTGTCTTCCAACTCGTTTTTTGCAAAGTTCTGTTTCTTTTTACAAGAGACAATTATATACATTTAATTTGACTGTGCACGACTGTATAACGGTATCGAAAACAGAGGTGGAAATGGAATTGCTTCCTGTTTGTTGGAACATTTAAAATTAGTACCATCAACTGCCGAGCACATTACTTTTTACACTGATGTTAATATATGTTTCTGAATCGCCGAATAACTTAAAATATATTGACCACCAATTTTTGATACCCGGCCACACACACATGGAATGTCACATCGATCATTCCATCATCGAAAGAAACATGAAAAAATCCTCCTTTCAAATTCACCACCCAAGAGATTGGTACCAATTTATGCGGGGTGTTGGAACCAAAAACCAATTTTTGGTCAAAGGGAGTTAAAATCATTTTTTTTTAACTTCTCTTCGATTCTCAAAAACAAGTGCAACCTTCGTAAGGTTTCTGAAGATGGTAATAAGGTACACTGGAGAAATATAAGGTGGCGCCGTTTTTCGTCTGAAGCACCCTTCACTATTTTCTATAAAAATACATTGGAGAAAAACATACCTTTTTATACGTTAAGTAGAAGGAAGCGAGGGTGTAAACAATTATCATTCGAACACTTGGAAGTACTTTATGATGGACCAAATAAGATAAGCGATGTGAAAAAAGAGGATCTGCTCTGTTCCTTTGGTCGATAAGCAATCCCATAATTTCTATAAAACTCTTTGCACAGAATCTATACCTGATTATCATCCCGACCTGACAGAAAAGGAGGAACAAGATGCTTTGGAATAACTGAATGCTTTGTTTTGCTATGTTTTCTGATTAATATTGGATTATTTTTTTTATTTATTTTCGAAACAAAATTAAAGGAAAAAGAGTTTATGTTTTGTCAAAATACAATTAAAGGAAAGGAAAAAAGGCCAGTTTGCATGTAAGTTCAAGCGAAATTAAAAAAATGATTTGGAAAATTGGTTTATGTGATTTAAGTAATTTTTTAATACCGAAGAGAAAAAGGCAAAACGGCTTCAATCTGATTTTTGGCTATAACTATGTGATTTTAAATAATTTCTTGAATTCTTCAACAACAAACAATTTAGCATATAATATTGCATTCTTGGTAACAAACTGAGCCTCCTACCAGAAACAGTTCTTTTTAAATAAGTTTTTCAAGTTTAAAAACGCTCTCCTGAAAAATACCTAAAATAGACCTAAGCCACTTTGCATTTTTAGTAAATGATTCACAACTCAATCATTTATCTCATTGTAATCCAATTTCTCGACCGCTTATTAACTCTTACTTAAGCCACTTAATCACTTCTCCTAATTAACAGTTCAAATTCAACTGATGAACTGCCTTGCATACCTTTTGGATGCTGATATTTATACTCGAATGACATATTTCGAGAACAATCCTCGCCATCCAGCGTCCCATACAATTTCCAATTTGCTAGAAAATTCGATTCCATTCTCCATTCACCAATGTTTGAGGCTGTGTTATTCAAGTATCGAAATCCTCTGCTCTTCGAGTATCGAAGCCTTCTGCTATGTAAATCTAGATGACGCTGCTCACATTTAAATGGTTATCACAATAATTTAATATACTCGTATGTTTAATCAACCTTTATCCATAAAAAAAAAAAATACTCTCAAAATGTAGTTGAAATGATGCTTCAATGTTTCTACAAAATGTGGTGGTAGATCGTTTTCAACTAATATCATGTTATTTGGTGTACGTCGTGGTAATTTGAACACTGGCTTTTAGAAAAGCTGAAGTAGTTTTTCTGCTCCATCGTAAGGGCTACAACCCCACACTTGGGGGCCATAGAACTGAAATATCTGATATTTGATTTTCATTTTCCAGACAATTTTTCCTAGCTGCCATTGTTGAGTGCAAATCACGCCCCAAAAATCCTCTACTCCCTTGTCCGTTGATCTCTTTTTGTTGGTTCCCAACAAACAGGACTAACTATCCGATAACTAGTCCAAACAATAATCACAGCCACCTTGCCAACAATAAATAAACAAATCAAGTGTCAACTGTCAAGGTTGCTATGTCAATGAGATTGATGAGCTGTCCTTCTCTCTCCTGAGGCGGTAGCATGGGGCATTAATAAGCACATCCAACAAACATATGTGTGCTATGAGTGATTAACAAAGTAGTAGTAGTAAATACTTCAATGTATTCTGTGTCAATTGTTAAGGAGTATAAATGTATTAAAACAGCATGTAAAAAGTAGACTAGTGTAAGTGGTAAGGTCATCGACCATGAACAATGTAAAAGAACAGCTGATAGATTTCCTTTTAAAGACCAACAGACTGTTCTTCATTCTTGTATATACATCAGCCGAGACAGGCCAATAAATTAATTAATTATAACGATTGAACATTGTACGCCCTTTTTACTTTATTTCAAACCACAAATTCTTCCTGACGACACCTCAGTCTGGAACACTTTTTTTTCCTCCCCCTTCTTGAGTTTTCTTTCTTCCCGTCATACTCTGGAAGTCACGGTACAGGTGGGTTTCGCTGAATCCTTTGAATTCAGTTCCCTGCCCCGGCCTACCGTTCCAGACATGACCACATAGGTACCCCTGATAGAGCCAGGCGGACGGCCTAGAAACTCTAGCGGACGTATGGTCCGGCCCCCCTTGATGCCCCGAGAGGTCAACAGAATCAGCAATGGCCGCAATCCGACCATAACTGATATTGTTTGCAACAGCGTTATAAATTTGTATAACCGCCTACCCCCACAAAAATTAAAAACAAAATTGTAAAGGAAGGACCACAATGCCCGCTGCCGATCTTCTGCTCCCGATGTCTGCAAGAAGGTTTACTGGCCCCCCATGGTATCCGGCGGTCTCAATTGGAGATCTCAACCTTAGCTTTGGTTTCGAGTCAGAGGGCTGGCTTCGAACCAAACAATCACTTAGACGACAAAACAAACAAAACGAACAAACATAACCCACAAACATACAACATCGACGTGTGTGATTGGCTGGGGATTCGGTGAGAAGCTGTTGGAGCGCTGGATGTGATTCCCTTTGCTCTAACAGCTGAATTGACGGAATCCCTAAGTGTGTGTGTGTGTCTGTTCGAATGGCGACGATGGCCAAAAAGTGCGGTAAGCTAATTCGATAGCTTATCGTCTTACTGGCAAGAGCCACCAAAAGAGAAAAACTAGAAAAAAAAGGAACAAAAAAAAAACAACGACAAAGAGAGCGAAAAAACGAAAATCAAAACAGAATAAAAATAACAAGAACACGAACGAGTATAAGAACGAGAACAAGAACTAGAACACAAGCAACAAATTTAAATAAACCGAGGACGAGAAACACACCAACTGACAAACAAAAAAAAAGGAAACTGCAACACCCAACGGACACGACCGGACGAAAGCCGGTGATTGTGGCGGAGATGGCTTACCCTCCTCCACCATCAGAAATCCGAGCGACCCCCCACAGATAGGAAAACCCCCCTATAACCAAAGAAGTATACCCTTTTTGAGTAACAGGTTTTGTGTTGAGCGATCGTCCCGAAACCCCCTTGCTGAGCAGCCAGTGTGTGCAGCTAACCAACAGCTGCTTGTTGCAATTCCGGTTTTTACGATTCCTCTTGGACTCACATCCGTTTTCGTGTAGTCCTCTTCATTCGCTCTTCAACCACCACCTGTATGGTTGCGGTTTGTTCGTCTCCTTTCCTACCAATTTAATAAATTTAATTTTTCCTCCCCAGGATTTGCAACACCACTATGGCTGACGTAGATAATGCAAGCTTTTCCTTAAAATGCTGTTCCAATTTCATGTTACTGCAGATATTTACGTATACCCAAATATTTATACGATTTCACTGTTTCTATGTCTTGTCCATTAAAAAAACATTTTTCATTTCTTGTATACCTCCCCCCTTCTTCTCTAAAAATCATTGTTTCTCATTTGGAAGTGTTGACTCTTAACCTGTCAATATTATTGTAGCTGATTTATTATTTTCTGTCAGCCTTCCAGTGAGTCCGCAAGTAACACCAAATCATCTGCATACGAGTACATTAAAACTTTTAAAGAGTGATTTTTTCGCTATTTAGTTTTTCAGTGTTCTATTTTTGACAGCTCATGCATGATTGACATGTGTCAAGGTCGAACAACGCTTACAAATTAATAAATTTTATTATCAAAATTCTTGCTCTGTGAAAAATGTTTCTTCGCACACTTCGACCATTTTACGGTCGTCATAATCGACCTACAGAGCAAGGAATCCAAGCCATAGTGACCAAATTTCGCACCAATTTCACGTTATTGGACATCAAGCCACCTACCCGTAGGCGTAAAGTGTGCACAGAGTAAAATATTGCTGCTGTATTCACCAGTGTTAATGAAGACCGTGATTCGTCGCGGTTCACAGCAATTGGGATTATGTTACACAACTACGTGGACGATTTTACGCAAGGATCTTGGTCTAAAATCTTAAAAAATACAGCTCCTGCAAGAACTGAAGCTAAGCGACCTGCCAGAGCGTCGAATTTTCGATGAGTGTACCTTAGAAGCAGCGACAAAGCTCATTTCTGGCTGAATGGGTATGTTAATAAACAAAACTACCGTACTTGGTCCGATGAGAACCCGGAAAAATTCACTGTTTGCTGCGGTTTATGGTCCGGCGGAATCATTGGGCCGTTTTTTTTTTTTCAAAGATGGCCGTGAGAACAACGTTACTGTCAATAGCGCCCGCTATCGTTCAAAGATTTCGAACTTTTTTTACCCAAAATGCGAGAGCTAAACCTGGTCGGCATGTGGTGCGACAGTTCGGTGAACAATTTATCTCTCGTTTTGGACCAGTGAATTGGCCGCCTAGATCGTGCGATTTAACGCAATTAGACTATGTTTTATGGGGATATCGATGCCGATAAACCAGCGACAATTGCGGCATTGGAAAACAACATTACACGTGTTATTAGCGAGATATCAGTCAATATGCTTGAAAAAATGATTCAAAATTGGATTGTCCTTATGGACCATTTAAAACGTAGTCGTGGTCAACATTTACATGAAATAATCTTTAAAAAGTAAGTGACAAGCATTGATTTATCAACTCAAATAAAAATGTATACACTTTTGCAATTTTCCTGTGTCATTTCAGTGTCAGTTATTAATTGTCAAATAACTAAAATCACTCACCCATTAAAAGTAACAGTCCCACGTATATTGACACTGCCACAAAGGTGTTCTGAAATGTCGTCGATAAACATCAAAAATGCTTGAGGGCTAAGGATGCATCCCTGTTTTACATCTGTAATAGTTTCGAAGAAATTCGAAAGGTGATTACCATCCCAAACAGCTGACGAGGTCCCCCTTTTTAAGGATTGGGAAGACCAAACCCTGCTGGAAGATGATAGGGATGACTGCTGTTTCAAAAATTCCGTTGAATTCCTTATTTTTCTCATCATTCGATCATTATTCGCATATTTGTAGAATTCAAATGGTATTCCGTCAGTCCCCGGCACTTTAGCGTCCTTGCTCTTATCAAACCAGAGCCTTACTTCTTCTTGTGTTATGAGTCTATCCAAGAGATCGCTCTTTGTATCCGGGACTGTATATTCAAAGCTAGGCTGGGGTGTGAACTTAGGCGGGTGCAGGATGTTTCTGAAATGTTTTCCTATTTTCAACTTTTTCCTATTGCAGTTTCCATAGGTTTTTCGAGTCCCTGCATTGGGATATTTCAGCTTTCTTGTAGCATGCGTTCTTGTGTTCACCCTTCATATGTAGATACATGTGTCTGTAATTTAATTCTTCGTATTTATCGATATAGACTTAGTAGTGAAAGGGATTTCCTTCTTTGCTTTTCACATTCAAAGTCAAACTACTATTAAGTAAGTGGTCTGAGAAGTCTTGTGATTGTACTTCAAAATTTTCGATTCGAGTGCTGCGCTAAGAATAAGGTCAATTACTGAGCTTAATTGGGCACCCACAAAAGTATATTCGCATTGCGAATCTCCTTTAAAACATCCATTTTGAATTCTTCGTCCATACTCGCTACATAAGTCCAGCACTTGACAAATTTTTCTATCCAAAACCAAATGCTTAGAGCTACGGGGTTTTGATGATGAATCCTGCTCATTGTTTGGTTGAGAAAGTTGCTGAGATCCAGTCCTTGCGTTAAAATCGCCCGTTAGTAGGATATTTGTTTTTTGGTGCAGATTGTTAGACGAAAATAGAAAAGCCTTCATTAACACCGTGGCTTATGCCCACATGACCAGTTGTGATCCTCGGACACCCCAACTGTGAAATATTCTCTCACCGAATTAATGCATTATCGAAGTAACAGCCAAATAACATGATTATTTCTACTACTTAAGTTTTGAGATAGGCCTATACCGATGTAGATACATCAAATCTGACATCAGCATTGCAAAGCTTGGCGTGTTTAATGGTACATATCTCAGTATGTTTTGTCACACGAATACTCTTTGTGTCTTTAACAGAAACTACGGTTTTTTTTATGATTTACGACATGGATTAACTCAACAATAGTGAGCCGAACAAGTCGCTTGGATTTTTGGTGATCAAGCACCATTCTGGATCACCTGTTTCGCTGGTTCTCTGTATTCAAACGTGGTCGACGTTCGCTTCAGGACGAATTTCGTGCAGGTCGTCCTAAATCGGTTGATGTGCCAGAAAACATTGATACTGTGCAGGAACTGATATCGGCAAATCGCATATATTTAATATTGCATGAACATTTGACCGTCAAAGAGATTGATCGAATTAGATACCGCATAATTTATATGAACCAAGGAACTTCGGCTTGAGTTTGAGGCTAATTGAGTCCTCCTCAAAACCATTAACTCTCCGATGTTATAAGTTCGCGCCGCCTCCTCTTCCGATTATATTCGGCAATGTTTTCCCGCTGCAATTCCATAATGTTGTCCCTTGCCTCTCGTCGGGATTCTTCACGTTCGGTGTCCAGCTCTGGGCTTCTCTAGCGACATCTTGATTAGCATTGGTATAAGCAGTCTGTTGATCCGTTCAACCTGACCATTTCTACGAGGTACCCCCGTTGTTATCACCAGATGGATAATTTCTTCGCTTTCACAATACTCTTGGAACGCGTTGGATGTAAATGCCATGCCTCGATCGGAAATAATTCGCGTTGGGTTCCCGAACGTCTCCGCTTGTTTTCTTAAGCGGTCGATAACCTCCTCGCTGTTCATACCTTCAGTGGGGTAAGGCCAAAAGAATTTTGCAAAAGCATCTACGACTACCAGGATGTGATTGTACAACCTTTTCGTTTCTTGCATTGGTACTACGTGATCGACGTGGTATATCTGGAACGGACGATCTTCTTTGTCGATCGGCGTTAGGAAGCCTTCTTGCCTGCCAGCCTTCTTCGCTACATCCTGAATGGAAGAACTTTCGTTTTCTTCGCTCCGAAGTGTCCCTGTCGGTGTACCATCACGATCACCTCTTTCTCCATGGCGGCTGGTATAGCGAGCAACTCCTTGGCAGGGTTCTTGTACAAAACACCATTCTTTATGAAATAGTCGCTGTATGTCGTGTGCTCTAATACTTTTTTTACTGCATTCAGCAAAGGATCCTGAGACTGCGCTTCTCTAATGCGATGACTCACGGTGTCCACAACTAACATGGCCACACGACTCAGCGCATCGACATGCCTTGTAGTTGAAGTCGTTTAGCATGATTGCCCATCTCGCTACCCGGTCGGACAAATCCTTCTTTTCGATTGTCTTCGTAAACGCGTTGCAGTCCGTTACAATAGTGATTGAGCTCCCTACCAGATAGATCCGCCACTTCTTTAGAGCTCCCATAACCGCAAGGACCTCCAGCTCATAAGAATAATACCTCTCGTCTTGGAGCGTTGTTTTTCGACTCATATACTGAATTGGATGTAACACCTAAGATCAGATGAAGAAGTCCAGCCCCGTATCCATGTGAACTTCTGTGACAGCTTTGGGATCGAACAGCCTAAGTACCGGCGCCTTAATAAGAGCATTCTTTAACAGCTCGAACTATATCTGTTGATTCGTATCCATCTTGAAACTAGCTTCCTTCCTCAGCAGATCACTCAACGATTTGGTGACCGTGGCGAAGTTGGGAATCAACTTCCTAAAGTATGAAGTAAGTCCTAAAAATCATTGAAGTGACTTCTTATCGGTTGGCATTGGAAACTCCAGAACGGCCCTGGTTTTTTCCGAGGATGGCTTCAGTGTCCCATCAGAAATTTTCAAAATTCAGAAATTGACACTTACTCCATTTCATGTGAAGTGCATTTGCGCTGGCCACGTCTAGCACCATTTTATGTCTGTCGACCGCCTCTTCATCATTATCAGCTATCACAACCAGATCATCCATGTAGGTCACCACAACTCCATCGCTGACTAGCTTCCTAAACACATTGTGTATGAATCGAGTAAAAAGAGCAGGGGAGTTGCAAATGCCAAAGGGAACTTTGAGGAACTCGAATTGGCCATTATGCGTCACGAAAGAGGTGTACTTCCTCGATGCCGGCTCCACTGGAACGTGAAAGAATCCATTGATCAAGTCCAGCATGGTGAAGACCTTACCTCGCTGTAACTGTTCCAGCACATCTTCGATAAGAGGCATTGGGAAATGGTCCTTGATGATCTGACTATTTATTCGACGGTAGTCACAACACATCCTGTAGGTCCCATCTTTCTTCGCAACTAAAAGCATTAGCGACGTGAACTCCGAATTGCTAGGCTGAACAACTCCATCTCTTAACCATACGTCAACTTACCTCTCCACTTCGTCCTTCTCGTGTGGTGCCATCTTTCTCGCGCGTTGGTGCAAAGGTGTTTCATCTTGGAGGTTGATTTTCATCTGCACTGGTGTCTCTAGTTCACTAACAAATGTGGAAACAATCAGCACGTTTGCTCCTGAGGGCACCGGTGATCACTGAAACGCTGAAAGTGGAAAACGCCGACAGAAAGAAGTTGCAAATCTTCATAAAATAGAGGATTTTCTGGTCAAACAGTTTAACGAACTACACGCGATATTGGGGCAAGAACTAATAGACGTCAAAATATGGATGAGGAAGTAGCACTGGTCCATTGCAAAGTCCATAAGTAGCAGAGGAGTGCTCCGCCGTAGGCAGACATGGAGAAGGACTTGGAGGGAATTCAAGAGTATTGTATAGCTCCACACACGATGTCACCGAGCATTTTTGACGCTCTATACTCCCCGAGGAGTCAGAGTACCTGAGTAAAATGAAAGTTATTACTTTGGTTCAAAATGAAGCGTTTGGAAAACACCAACAGAGCGCAGATCAGAGTGGTCGACTTAAGTCGTAAGTTACTGACAAACCTTTTCCAATGCCTTCTGTCAAAGTTGAGTGTATGAAAAGGAAAAATAAATCTACTCGGCAAGTTACGCTGTCCGAAAATGAGGTTCAGATAATAGTGAAGTTTAAAAACTCTTATGTTATTGAATACCTTTACGATTCGAACAACACTTATAAGATCGTACTTCTGGAAGAACATTCACAAAATCTACTCTCACCTTCCCTAACAATCAAAATGTACTCATTTCTCCACTAAATACTTGGTCATCTACATGGTGAGGATAGAACTTATATTTCCAAAGTAATCTTTGGAACACTTCGTCTTTCACCATAAAAAATTCTACAATGTCTAAAGTTAAGGGATCAAACAAAAATATACGAGTATCTGGTGGAACAAGTTCTCACAAAGATACGCCATTGCTGCTTTTAACAGACTCCAAAGAACGGTCTGTCTCGGCTGTATAGATGCTTTCCTTAGAACTCCTGACCTCGTTTTAGATGCATTGATGAACCTCCTTCCTCGGTTTATGAACATGTTGTCTCATGCAATGACACTAGAACTCCTAGTGCTCAAGACTGATTTCGGCCAGTATCTGAGAATTCAAGGAGACTGAATCAGTTAGTAATCTTAGACACTCTGGCCATCCTTCAACAAGTTGTTCAACACAAAACATCGAAGCAGTTCGTAAGAGTGCTGATAGGAGTCCATAATCATCAGTTTGTCACCATGATCAAAAATTGCACATTCCGAGAAGCTCTCTATAGCGTATTTTCACGAAAGATTTGCACTTTCATGCATTCAACGTGCAGTTTACTCAAGAACTGGAGTCTGCTGACCACGCACGGTGAAGAGAGTTCGTTGAAATGATTATGGAACAACAATAAGTGAGTTCTGATTTTCATCTTAGTGGCTTTAGTAATCGTCCAAATTGTCGAATTTGGGATTCACAGTTTCCACGAGCGATTGTTGAGAAACAAATGCATCCACAACGTGTTACTGTTCGGTCCGAATTTTGGGTTGGAGGCATTCTTCTCTGGGAATGCGGCTATTCAGGCAATAACAGTTATAATAATCTAATTTTTTGTGTCGTCCAGATCATGCGATATAACGCCGTTGGACTTTTCTTTGGAGTCTAAGGTTTATGTCCAAGCCTTGAAGGAGAAAATTGACCACAGCATCAACGAAATTTAGCCATGTGCCAGGAAAGCCATGGAGACCATTTACCTGATATGTTATTCCATACGTAACCTTATAATATATACGTTATGAATCAATAAAATGTTTTCTATCAAAATTACTTCTTGAGTGAATTTTGGGACACCTTTTACAAGGAGAATTTGCGCAGACTGTACAATGGCGCATTTCGGTTCGGAGATTCCACACTACTTTGCACTGCAGCGCCATCTGAAAGGCATTCGAATTATCGGAAAAATTAGGAAATGTGTGATTCATCCACGAGAGTGACCCGCTATTCCTTCTAGAGGGAGTTAATTTACGTAAGAGGCACCAGATTTCCGATAGGGATATGAATTTACCAAACTAGATGTTATCCAACAATTCTTCATGGATAGATAGACATTGCAATGCAACAACAATAGAACAAAATTTCCGAAGGACTTCGAACGTGATGTTCGTCCTGTTGTGGATAGGTTTCGCTCTCCTTTAATAAGGCTAACAGTAAGAATAAGCCAAGTGCATTCCGAAGAATATATTGGTGCATTTGAGGGCAGTGTTAACGAAGATCCGAATTTGTATGTTCGCAGTTGTCTGCTGGAGCCTGGGCTTTGTTCACAACATGGAACACTGGGAATTGATGCCGTTGGGCATTTTTTAACATTCTGGGCCGAGGGAAAGTGATTCAACTCAATTGGATATAAAAGCTGAATTGATCGTCGGAATCTGCTCCCATCAGAGCACCGTACTTCACAGGAACGTATTTTTCAATCTCTTCCCAAGAAAACTTGTTCAACAATGACCAATCTCCAATGAACTATATATGTTCCTGCATCGGACAAAAGAACTACATCAACTTAAGAGCTTTTGATACCTGGGTTTTGTTTTAATGAAATGAGCGGAATAGCTGCATAAATTCAGCTCGCCATCTTTTAGCAATCCTAGCGCTGTACTTCATTCGATGTTGCCAGAGTTTCCTCAAACAAGGGTCGCTGATACTGTGAGTTTTCGTGGCAGGATTTGGAGCTGACCATCCGATCAAAAACTTGGCTGGAGTGAGAGGTACTAATTCCATTGGATACGTAAGTTAATGGCCGATCATTAACAACAGTCTCTGTTTCACTGAGTTTCGTACGCTCCATACGAAGGAAAGTCGAGCCTTCCCAATAACGACATGTAGGGTATTCTTAACGGTCCTGATGAGCCGCTCCCAAAATCCACCCCACCAGGGTGTTCGTCTTGTTAAGTTCTAGTGCTGTTAGAACGTTTCTGAACATTTTAGCATTATCAGAACAGATCGTCGATGGAACCCCACGCCTTGCTATAAAACGTCTCATAGCCATCAACCGTAATCGATGGACAGACTTACCGTGAGCTGCAAATAGACGGCTCAGATAGCAGCACAAGTGAATATCAACACGTAGGCCTTATGTGAAGAAACATCTCCCAGATTCACATAATACAAAGGACAGGCAAAATCAATCACTAAGTTTTCAAATGGCCTTATTAACGTTATTCGGGAGAGGAGCGAATGGATGGGCTGGACCAAATAGCTTCCTACACACCAAGCAACTTCTTTTTATTTTTTTAACCAGCTGTCGTCCTCTAATAATCCAGAAACGCGTCCTCAATTTGGTAAGAACTAAGTTAATCCCTCCATGGCTGGTCAGCAAATGGTGGTCATGAGCTATGAGGGTGGTGATATGATGACCTGCAGGCAGGATGATGGGGTGCTTAAGATCAAACTCCTCATTTAACAACTGCAACCTTCCACCCACTCTTATCAGCCCTTACTTATCTAGGAAGGGGACCAACTGGGCTATAGGTGATCAAATTCTTGGTAACGTCTTCTTCTGCAAGTAACTTATATCATTAGCAAAACTGAGCAATTATACATACCTGACCCAATAGTTCGTCTGAGAGCTCTGTTTGGATTTGCACTGGTATATAAAGCGCAGGATCCAGCATGTTATTCGCAATAGACGTCTCCAGCTGTTGAACTTTTCACAGAATAGGACTGGTTTTTCTATTGTTTGCTGCAAATCATCAGATTCGATCAGGAATGTCGGATATACTTCGTAGTAGTCGTCATGGTGGTGTTTATCGTAAGAAATCATTCAGCCAATTAAAACCTTGGTCTCACAATAGAGATGAGGAAAGCTTTTCTCCAGAAATGCCTCGGATTACTAAGTCCGCAGGGTTACCTTTACCGGAACAATGTCTCCAATCTGTTATGGCAGTGTGACGACGTATTTCTGAGACACGACTCGGTACATACGGCTTCCATCCAAAGATCCAGTTCAAGGTTATCTTGGAATCGGTTCATAAAAAGAATTTTTATATAGAAACTCGTAAAGATACTTTAAAATATGCGCACAATCGCGCAGCCACAAAAGCAGCTGTAAGCTCCAACTCCGGTTCATCCAAGTGAGTTCATCAAATCTGTCATTTTTCAGCGGTGCAACTCGACTTTTCGCACCCTTGTCGTCTATTGCTTGAAGATAAGCCAAAGCCCCATAGGCTTTGCTGCTTGCGTCGGCAAAAATATGATACAGAACTCGATTCGCTGCTGGAACTGACTGCACTGCTCTGGGAATTTACATCTTTTTTAGCTGTAAGATGTTGCGAATACACTCATTCCACCCTAGCATTAGGTCATGCGGTAAAGTTTTATTTATCCCAAGAGAGTTTCTTTTTACAGGCCACTTGGAGCAATATTTTCAGCTTGATAATTGTAGGACAGACGATGCCTAGTGGGTCGTAGATTCTTGAAATTGCCTGAAAAATATTTCGTTTCGTTCCTTTGGATTTTATTTGATTCCAAAAAACCCTGAAAAGAATCCAGTGTCACGGACAGTTTAAAGCCAACACCTTTTGATCAATTGGAAATTCTTGAGGATCCGATCGTCAGTGTTTTTCTCAACGTTTCACAAATTTCAGGAAAATTCTGTTCTTACATCCTCAAATGGTGTCTGATTGCAGCAGAAAGAAGAAACGGACGGTAGCAAAAGCCAAAAGTGACCCTGGCCATGCGAAAGTCTACGGATTGTTTGTCAACTTCAGCAAGCAAAGAATACCAAACGTATCGATGCGAATCCCGATCAGCCTTATTGAGAGCTATTTGAAGGAACGCTTTCTCGATATCAGCTACAACACCAATGGCACCCAATCGAAAATTTAATAAAATACTGAAGACATCAGGAAGCAGATTGGTTCCAGTGAAAAGCTGTTCATTCAAGGAGGGAAATGGTGGTAGCACTCATTTCTTTGTAAACAAGTCAACGAGGAAGATATATGAATCTTTTAGAAGTCACTTTTGGGATAGGTGCAACCTGTTCTGCCACACCATCTTTGATCATTTGACGAACCGCCAAATCATAATCTTTTAGTTAAGCATTTAGTATTTGGTGCAAATGCAAACGACTTACGGCTAGACCTCGATTGTCCTCAAACATCGGCTGTGGAATTTTACAGGGCATTATAGCTTCATACCGACTTACAATTTTTTTCAAGCAAGTTCTTGTCATTTCTTCTGTCTCGTGTCCATTTTTCACTTCCTCGCCTCATATACCAATTGTTTCTAAAGACCACATCTTCGCAAGCCTTATATCGGAATAGTTTAGAGCACTCAAAACATTAGCAACGACTGAAGATTGCTCCAATTTAAACTTTCTTAATGCGTGACAAGAACTATCTGGAGCTTTCAGAATATATACCCAAATTTCGGGTACTACTATTACCTCTATTGAAACACTTCTGCCACTGTATTGACTTTTAAAAATAAGTTTTTATTAAATTGGAAGTTGTTGTTTGGAACCAAACCAATTATCTACACACTGGTAGCTGCAGTTTCTCCACCAAACTCTGTCGTATAAAGCTATGTTGGCTTCCTCTATCAATGACAACTCGAACGAGAAAATTATTTTCTTTTTCACTAGCAATTATAACTACTCGTACATCGTGTCGTTTTGAGAAAAACGTTTGAAAAATTAAAACTGTGCGCACACAAATTACAGCCCATCTCTTTGTTGCTGTTGGAGCTTTTGTATGAAGGATGGCACATTGACATAATATGCCTGCCGACACGTCCTCGCCGAATGACCCACTTTGGCACACCGAAAGCATCTATATTTGTTTCTCCTTTACAGTCATTCCGCTTTCACAGTCTTTTGTTGAGTGTTTTGACTGACTACATAATGCATATGTATACTTCTTTACTGTTCACCTCTAAGAGACTCGCGGCAGTTATTGCCCATATTGTAGATTTCTTGTTTGACTGTGCTGGTGATATTTTACTCTTTTCCAATGCCACTACTTCTTTTTTAAGAAATTTCATAATACTATGCACATATGGATTGCTAACACCGTAGAGAGGTGTTTGTGGATCTGTTTGTGATTTTGTTTCGTCATGTTCTGTTGAGCTCTCCTCGTCTCCTTACGGGTTTCTCTTGTATTCGATGGTATTGTACACGTACTCGTACATCGGCTGGCAGCCAACGTAAAAGTATGGATTTTACTTGGTAGCGATTTGCAGGTATTTGTAATTTTGTTAGAGATCTTGTGCATGTGGTTACAGTATTGTAGAGTGCCCTTAAACCATCGACGTCAGATTTTATGCGGGGAGAGTACGATAACTTTGGCGCCAAGAATTGATAACGGTGTTTTGTAGAGAGATTAAAAACTAGAATTTTTTACTATGGGAGACCCCTCCTATCGCGCCCCGTTTAGGAGTTAGGGGCAATTTTAGAAAAAAAATGACTTAAAATGGGAAAGAAATTATTAAAAAAACAACGACAACACTTACAATTAAGTACTAAACAGGATTTGAAAGCCTAAAATTTTCTCTTTAATATAAAATTTACATCAAATTATTCGTGTGAATAGTTTTTGAATAATTCGCATTCAAACTTAAATTGTTGGTAAAAAATGAAAATTTTTTTTTAAATCAATATTATTCAAAATTGTGAGGTGATGTGCCCAATTGATTTTTTGTGTTAATGCGCATATCAATTCTGAATCGAACACTAAAAACCGCATAGCTTTATACCTTCTAGTTTTTGAGAAAATTGAAAATTACTAAAACTATTTTTTATAAGACGTTTTTTTTTTGGTATTTATGGTGATCTCACTTTGAGGATTAATATTGATGACAGGGTCATCTTTGTAAGTAAAGTACAGCAAATCATTTAGCGGGACCCAGAATGCACCACGAGGAGGTAGATTTGCATTGCATTCCGCGTCCCAGTCAGTCAGAGTGTGAGTAAGTTCGGTGTTAGTTAAGAGTAGTCAAGAGTAGTCAGTACATATTAAAAAGGTATGTAAGTTTCGTCAATGAAGTCATCGTCCGTACTGGTGTCAATGGTGTCGAGTTCGTTGAATTCGTCGATGATGGTGACGAGCCGAGGATGTTTTGGTGGTAAAATACCTTCTAAGTGCTCATTGTGAATGGTCGGAGGGTCGAAGTCCTTCAGTTGCAAACCCACACTTTCTTCACCTTTGACAAAACCTGAGTACACTTTTTTTACGTCAATTAAAAATTCCGTGATTCGTGAAGGTGCTGCGTTGTACTGCGGCATAAAATTGATTTTTTCAGAAGCTTGTTCTGATTCTCAAGATCATTTATAGTATTGGATGCATCGGTCTTGTCAACATATTTGCCTTTGCTGTGGTTTGTAATTTCATGAGTTGTAGAAGTAGGGAACATTTTCTCAATATCTATGCATTGGCGTGCGCTGTCGGTACAAATACGACTGCTGTTGGGGTTAACGTATTTGTGTATATAAGGCCACAAGTCTTCTTTACATTTGGATTTCACTTTAAAGAAGCGTCCGACCTTATCTTCTTTACAAAATAACCCCAACCTGTGTAAGAAAGGTCTCGTCGATTTGTACAGTTTTTCCTTTTCCTTCTGCTATTTTACGACAATAGTTATAGTAATCTATTATAGTAGATTTAATAAGCTCACTTTTATTGTCGTGATGGCGCCAAGCAATTATATGCTAATTTTAAAATAATAACATATATAAAATAATAACAATAACATACATGTAATAATATTTTTAAAAAATCCTTAGGTTGTAGCTTAAGGTTTAATTAATTTACCTGAAAAACCGTGTTCACAGGCATTTTGATAACAAAAGCGATAATTATTGCAAGCACCTCGCGAGCCTCTAGCCGACATTGAGGTCCATGGAAAAATGTGCCGAAAGATGGGTTGATTGTATTTCTACAATTTTTGTCACCTTTTTCTTTAGAGCTTTTCTTTGAGCATCTCCACATCCAACCGAACTTTACATTTCTACACTTTTCTACCTTCATAGGTAAGTTTCAACACAGTGGGGGAATGGATGTTTTAGTGGGAATTAAACCAGATTCTTCTAAAAATGTAATGCTTCTTTCGTTGGTCGACACCAAATCTCCGAACGAACAAAACACTGAGAAGTTATTTAGTTTAGGATGGATTAGAGGATGCTAGCCGTCATTGCTTATTCACAAAAAATATCACTTGATTCGCACTACGGTTGAAGACAGAGTGATCTTTGTGAATATCAATAACACGCCTTATCACAAAAAGAAATAGCAGTATAAAATCCAAACGTTTCTTCGGTTATATTTTTGCATCTATATCAAGTGCATTACATATTACATACGTACAAACATAGATATTTCGCAAAGTAAATAATTTACTGCAACATTGGAACATGTGAATTTTCTATAATGCGAATTAATGAAACTTTGTTATTAATGGTAACTTTGTAATTTTGTGACGAGTACTGTGGATGAAGAGTATTGATGACATAGGTGCCTGCCTGACGAAAAGCACATACCCGAGCGGAGCAACGAAGTTGCGTGAGCGGGACCTGCATGCCGCCTGCGGAAAGAGAATTGAAATCCCTTAAGCGGGTCACCCGTGTACTCTTAATTAAGATGTAGGCGTCTGCGAGATGTTTAAATAATACTCATTAACTTATTCAAAGGAAGACTACGTACATAAATGCCAAAAAACAAAACTAAAGTAGTAATTTGAATTTCAATTTGAATTTGCTCAAAAACTAGAGGACATAAGGCCATGCAGTTTTTTGTGTTCGAGTCAGCATTAATACGCATTAAATACAAAAAACCAATTTGGCACATTATTTCACAATTTTGAGTAATATTGTTAAAAAATTGTTTTTTTTTTGAATTTTTTACCAAGAATTTGAGTTTGGATGTGAATTATTCAAAAACTATTCACACGAATAATTTAATGTAAATTTTATATTAAAGAACAAGTTTCGGTTTTCATATTCTGTATAGTACTTTATTGTAAGTGTTACCGTTGTTTTTTTAATAATAATTGCCCATAACTCCTAAACGGAACGAGATGGACCTCCCATAGTAAAAAATGCTAGTTTTTAACTCCTCTACAAAATACCGTTATCAATTCTTGGCGCCAAAGTTATCGTACTCGTGCCTTTTATGCCAACGGGACGTATGTTAATCAATTTTTGCATGTAGATGTCGATGAGTTTAACATTGTCTCCATATTGTTCGATGAGTAGGGCGACAGCGGCGTCGTAACAAGTCGCAGAAGCGGTAAATCCCGATATTGTGCGTTTGGCTGCTCCATATAGTCGCTCTCTAAATATTGGAATTTGTCTGTGGCAGTAACGTACAGCTACGTTAAATTGTTCAAAAAACGGCAGCCAATCATGCAAATCACCGCCAAATTTCTTGAGCTCTAAGTTTGGCAATTTTACAGCTGACTCTTGAGTCGATACAGCAAGTTTTTTGGGGCTTTCATTGGTTTTTAATGCTGCGCACTCTTTTTAATCTGCTTGTTAATCGGGCCATTGTGGCTACTGCAATGTCCTCATTCTCCGGTATTTTTTCAAAATCCTTTTCAAACTCGTCTGCCTTAATGAGTCCCTTATTGTGAACTTGTTGATCTGCAGTTTTCATGCTGGCAGACTGTCGATTAAAATTCATAATTCCTTGTCCACCGTTTCTAATTCTTCTACACTTTTAGCGTTTATACGCGAACCTTCCACGTTAAGAAACTCCGAAGCAGCCTTTGCTACTTTCGTTAACTGTGCTCTAAATGCCCCACGAGACGTCACTTCCATTCCGTCCTTCACCTTATTAAAAAATATACTCAAAAATTTACTCCTGCAAGAATTTAGAAATAAATGAAAACTCGCTTTGAACTAATTCACCGTTTAAAGTGAAACAGGTTAACACATCTGAAGTATTTCAAAGTTAAGCGAGAACTAGTAATTAGACAAAAGAATCGAGTTATATGAGGAAAAATTAACATGTCTGTGTGTGAGTAAGTAAAAGATGAGAAGAGTTACAAAATGCAAAAGTAATACTAGCAAAATTAATGTAAATTGATTGTCAATGTGTCTATTTTTCAACAGATGTGGACGACATTTGGTCCTATCACTAACGGGCTACGTATCGTGCTATCGAATTATTGAAACCAAAGTCCAATTTCCATTTTATCCGTTTTTTCTAAGATTATTGAAAACGGAATTAAATCTAGAATATTATCATTCTTAGATAAAATTCATTTCTTTAATGATTCTCAGTTTGGTTTTAGAAGCGGTAGATCAACTGAAAGTGCTTTATTAAAACTATCTGGGGAAATCTATAACAGTTTGAATGGTTCTCAAATTCCTTCGATTTTATTTATTGACATAACCAAGGCTTTCGATATGGTGAACCATACTCTGTTACTAAATAAATTATTTAATGCAGGTTTCAGGGGCTTCATTCATGACTGGTTTGCCTCTTATTTAACAAATCGTAAACAAGTGGTAAAGGTAAAAAATGTTTTTAGCTCACATAATTATTTAAATATAGGTGTTCCTCAGGGATCAGTCCTGGGCCCGATACTGTTTTTAATATATGTTAACTCGCTATTTATTCAACCTTTTAAGGGCAGAATCACGGCATTTGCTGATGATACTGCACTTTCCTATTCCAATAAGAGCTTTCTTGATATGTTTGCCGATGTTAATTATGACCTAGATATACTACGATGATTTAAGTCTCATAAACTGATCATCAGCAACAAAACGAAGTTTATGGTATTTAATATCAAGGGTGTTGTATGCAGAGAGTTGCCTTTATATTATCACTCACCAAGCTGTTCTCGATTTTGCTTAGAAGATGCACATGGACATAATATATCATTTGATAGTCAGGTAAGCTGTAGTGATGGTTGCTTTTTAATTGAGCATGTTGACAGCTTTAAATACCTAGGTATTACATTAGACCATAAGTTTAGTTGGAAGGATCATACGTCATATTTGAAGCGGTATTTAAATGCAGTTGTAAGGCAATTATACCACCTTAGCATGTACTGTAAACTACCCATTTTAAAATTAGTTTATAATGGTATTTTAAAATCAAAACTGCAGTATGGAATTTCTTGCTGGGGAGGTACTTATTTTAATACAATAGAGCCACTGCTGATTAACAGAAGCATGCCATAAGACTTTTGTGTAGAGTTAATCGCAGAAATCCCACTTTTGAGTTATTCAAATGTCTCGAACTTCTTCCTTTAAGGCACCTGTACTGCTACAAAGTTTTAAAGAAATTTTTTGAAAATTCCGAAAATACTATGATGTTAGAGTTCATGATAACCATAACTTGCGAGTCAATACCAGAAACTTCGCAAATGTTCCAACAATCCACAAAACACATTTTTCACGCTTTTATTATGTTACTGCTCCTCGTTTGTTTAATAATTTACCAGAAAAACTTAGGTGTGAGAGAGTGAAAACAGTATTCTTAAATAGTATTAAAAAATGGCTTTTCTCGTTTAACCATTCTGAAATAGATGCTTTTTTAACACCAATGATGATTTTATGTTTCTTTTCTGTTTTTTTAAAATTGTATGTAATTTTTCTTTTTTTAAAATGTACTCGTATGTAATTGAATCTTTCATTTCCATTTTTTGTTTTCCCCATCAATAGATTTATGAATTTCATTTTATATATTTTAACTAATATATATATAGGGGAAAGTCATGTACCTTGGAACGATTGTACCTCGGAACGATTGCTGTTTTTTTAATTTGTATCTTATTCTAAGAAAAAGGTTCCACAACGTCTGAAGGGCATTCATGTTGCAGCTTGTTTCGTTCTGTCATCATACTCGGTTAGCGACGGACGTGCAAAAAAACAAGAAAATCCGGTTTTCGCACACTAAAAGTTTTTTTTCAACCATTTTTGGCAAACGTGTAGTACAGCTGAGACCAGCTGGAATCGAATTATTGCGCTTTTAGTGAATAAGGCATAGTATTGTGTTGGTGAATAAGAAACGGTAAGCCCGATTTAGTGCGAATTTAAAAGATTAAAGTGATTAAAGAAGAAATATCGATGTTTTGTACCTTGGAACGGCACTTGAATTGTACCTTGGACCGTTCCAAGGTACAATCACATTACTAAAAACAAAATGAGATTTTATTTCGCCATGACTCATCTACGTTTTTTTTTTCATTGCCGCAGTCTGAATATGCCTCGCAGCAAGGAAGGTGTTAAAAGAACTCCTTTGGATGAAAATGCCTTACAGGAAGCTATCAACGATGTTCTCTACAATAAGCAAACAATCGGCAGAGCTGCAAAAGACCACGGTATTTCCAAAACAACTTTGTTTCGTCATCTTCAAATGCATCGGAAATCTGGCGATGCAACGTTCAAATACCATTCAGAAATTGCACACAAAAAAGTGCTTAATGATGAAGAAGAATTTGCCTTGGTTGAATACCTTACCACAGCAGCAAAGCTGCAGTATGGATTATCGAAAATTGATACAACCAAATTGGCCTTTAGTTTTGCAAAAGCAAATGGAAAAATTCTTCCGGAGTCGTGGATAAAGAACGAAGCAGCTGGCAAAGAGTGGATGATTGGCTTTCTTAAACGGCACCAAACTTTATCACTCAGAAAGCCAGAGTCGACCAGTCTTTCCAGATCAACCAGTTTTAACCGCTGCAATGTGGGACAATTTTTTACCAATTTGGAAGATTGCTATTCCCGTTTTAAATTTTACCCAAGTAGAATTTACAATCTTGACGAAACTGGAAATTCAACGGTTCACGTCCCACCGAAAGTTTTAGCTGCCAAAGGTGAAAAACAAATAGGAAGCATGACCTCGGGAGAAAGAGGAATAAATGTCACTATGGTCGCGGCTGTTAATGCAATAGGAAATCATGTTCCGCCGATGTTGCTATTCCCCAGAGTTCATTTCAAGGAACATATGCTTAAGGGTGCTCCAGCAGGGTGTATTGGTGGTGCTAATCCTTCCGGCTGGTCAAACGAGCAACTGTTTATTGAGTTCTTCGTACATTTTATAGCACATTCAAAGCCAACACCAGATGAAAAAGTTTTGCTTATAATGGACAACCATGATAGCCACATATTCTGCAGGCCATTGATCTCGCCAGAAAACATGGAGTTGTTCTTTTGACTCTGCCGCCGCATACTTCCCACAAAATGCAGCCTCTGGATAGAACGGTATTTGGACCGTATAAAACTTACTACAATAAAGCCGCAAGTGAATGGATGCTGAACAACCCAGGAAAACCAATGTCAATTTACAATGTAGCACAAATTGTCGGCCAGGCTTATCCGAAAGCATTCAATCAGCAAAACATCGTTAAAGGATTTGAAGTAACAGGAATATATTCCTTCAACCACGATATTTTCAACGAAGATGAATTCCTTAGTAGCTTCGTAACGGATCGACCATGTCCTGAAAAACCAGCTGCTATGCCCACCGAAAATGCAAATGACCTAATAATTGCAGATGAACAAAGACCAGGAACATCCACAGCGACCTCTGCAGTATTGGTTCCTTCGATAAATTTCGTATCACCAGAGCAAATAAGGTCATTTTCAAAAGCTGCACCAAGAAAGGATCCTATTGCACGTGGAAGAAAGAGGGGAAGAACTAGGATTCTTACGGACACTCCTGAGAAGGAAGAAATTGCTACAGGAAGCTCGAAAGTCAAGACCACTAAAAAGCCAAATTCAGCGAAGAAAAAAGTTTTGAACGAGTCCTCAGACGATGATGAAACTTTTGAGCTGCCGGTGATTCCACGAATTCCTAAATTCAGACATGCGAAAGCAAACACCACGCCAATAGAAAATAGGAGCGACGAGGACTTCACCGGTGATGATGAAATGACCATCGAAGAAATTTTCCAGTTAGCAAGAGGCAAGAAGGTTTAAGAACGAAATTTTCTTGTGTAAGTCAACCTGAATTTCTACAATTTATTTTTACTAATTTTTTATTTTTTGTTGTTTTGTTTTTAACTTAATTTTAAATAATAAAGCTGGAGTTATGTTTGTTTTCTAAAGATCTGAGACTTTTATCTCAACAGTACCAAGGTACACACCCCCCTGTCCCAAGGTACACTACCTAAGTGTACCTTGGAACGATGGCAAACTTAATTAATTTGAATGTTTTACTTAAAAACTATGCACTTCAACAATAAGTTCAAACCTTTTTTAGGGAGATAATATGTTTTTGTTGCTGCGTGAATTCTTTTTTTTAGCACAGGTTAAGAAGTAAAAGAGAAAAATGCTAGATTATTGAAATCGTTCCGAGGTACACGACCTTCCCCTACATTCGCCTCTTGTCTTTTATTAGACAACAGAGTGTACAAAGCTATTTCATTCAAAAACTTTAAAGCTCAATATTAAATGAATTACATTATACTTTATGTTTAAGTTTCTTGATATGAAATAAAGACAAAAAAAAAAAAAGTTTAATCGCCAAGCTAAATATTTAACGCAGCACAAATATTTTCTGTGGGAGCACTTAAGACCGTGGATAAATTAGCAAATATTATAGCCTTGTAGGTGGCCGAAACCGTCCTGTTATGTTAAATAATACAAAATTATCACACAAGATTCTAAACTAAACATCTTTCCGCAACATTACTCATTTTCGCGAATCCCGAATCAAATTGTGCACTGCATTCATGTTTTCTGTCAATATCCCGCTGAATTTTCAGAACAGTTTTTATCAAATGCTTTGAAAAGCATCTATAAAATAAGGACCGTAATAAATCCACCAAACTGTCATAACCTTTGATATTTTATTTAATGTCATAGTTTCATAAAAACAGTTTCGATAAACTGTGTCCCGCGAAGCAGCTCGTATGTGAGTAATTGAATAATGAAATTGGAAAAATTGCTATCGGAATACATGGCTGATGAAGCAATAAACTAGAATTGAAAGTTTTTAACTCAGTCATGAGTTTTTTTTTATACAAAAAAATAATCCATTTCATGTGAAAAGGATGAAATCGCCACAGGAAATAATAAATGGAGCGAGGTTGAACTAAAAACTATGGTTCATATTCCATTATCCTTTTTTATCGCATGATGAAGTTAAATTGAGCCCAGAGCGGTCAATACAAATGCTGTATAGTGTGTATTCTCTGCTGAAATAAATTCGATAACCTATTACCAAAATAATGTTAGAAAAAAGCAATTATTCTATTGCACTGTCACTTTTTCAGACAGGTATGCAACGTATCAATTGCAATATACCGTGATGTTTTCATTATATTATGTAGTCATTAACAGCCATGGAGCCATTAAATCAATTTCTGTTTTTTGTAAGACCATTAGAAATAGTTCAATGCTGTCAGGAATGATTTTAGGTTTTTGACACATGGCTCTCACCCGTAAGTAAGGGGTGATTTTTTTTTCATAGCTGTCGAATAAAAGCTATCAAACAATAATATGTCTTGAACAGGACTTCAGTCATATTGCTCCCTGAGCCGTTTTTTAAGGAGTGCATCCTGTCGATTTAATGTTGGACAACTCTTTTGAGCACATGGAGCTGAATTTCGTATATAACGCTCTGAATATTGGGACCTTAGGCCTCTCAAATGCGCGTTATCAGCATACCTTAACGACTTTACATCGTATGAATTCGATGACCACTTATCTTATATTTTACTTTTTATAATAGGTGAGCGCTCAAGGGATTTTGTGTACTCTTAAAATGTTGGCACATTCCGGGCGAAAGAACGAGAGATACCGATGCACGTTGGTCTTAAACTTGAGCTCGACAGGCAATTCGAATTTTACGGTTTAGGAGCGAATCATGATATTTCAGTGGCCTTGAGGGTATAAAGGGGCGGAATGCTACTGCTAATTTGATTGGAGCACTAGCGATAGAACTAGGTGAGGCAAGAAACTTTTCGTCAGTGTTCAAGCATGTCAATCGACTGTGCAATATTGACATTACCTATGAGTTTCATCGCACGGTTTTGTACCCTATCTAGCAGGTGCAGAGACATTTTAGGCGCACCTGACTAGATGTGGGAATTGTACTCCAATTTTGGGCTCAAAATGCCGGCAGAGAGTACTGTCGTCAACAAACCAATATATAGGATTGGAAGTAGCAGACAAGAGATCATTAATGAAAATTAAAAACAGTGTCGGGGACAGAACGGTGCCCTGGGACACACCAGAATTTATTTTGTGAATATCGGATTTGAAACCATCCAAGACAAATTGAATTGAACGGTCCGAAAAGTACTTTCTTTTTCATTGAATAAGACATCCGTCGATCCCAAATAAACGCATTTTCAACAAAAGAGCCCGATGCCAAACTCTGTCAAATGAATTATAAATATCAAGTGCAACTATCCTGCTTTCGCCACATTGATGTAGGCTTTGCTTCCACTTTTCGGTGAGACCTGCCATCAAATCATCAGTAGACCTATTGCTACGAAAACCGTACTGCCGGTCATTGAGAAGTTGTCGTGTTTCGAGATATTTCATGAGCTGACGGGTTATTAGCGTTTCCATGACATTGAAAAGAAAGGACATATGTAAGTGCAATGGCTCTGTAGATGAAAAGGGAAGCAGATCCGCCCTTTTAGGAACGATCTGCATAAATGCTGTTGTCCATCTGCTTGAAAGAATCCTGAAGAGTATACGAATGCGAAAGTGGATTCGTCCCATTGAAGATGCGATACACTCTAGTGAAGACGGAGACAAGGCACAATCTGGAAGTGTTGAGCTGGCCGCAAAGTATGCAGCAAGCAGATTGGCCGTGAGCAAGGAGCTTACAAGTGAAATGTCATTAGAATTGAGCGTTGCGATGGAGATTAATTTGTTTAATAATTCGAACTACCTTTGGGACTTTGTAGTATTTTTTGAATCAGTTGTTGGTCGGATTGGAATTTCAGACGTTAAGAAAGGTATTGTAGTCATTTTTGGCTCATTGGAATTTTCTTCGGTTTCCCTCTGTAGGTTCGGTCTTGTAGGATCAAAAGACATTTTTCTAACCATGACAACCTCTTTACAGCTCGAGTCGTACCTCGTCTTTTCTTTGGTTTGATACTTTTCCTGCAAGGAGGAATGACTATCAACTTCTGGTATTCGTGTGGGCTCATTTACAATCTGGGTTAATTTATTTTTGGTAGCAAAGATCTCAACACACGGTCCTTCGGGTGTTGTCTGTCTAGGATGACGACCCACCCAGAATTGTGTATAGTGAAACCGCCTGTAGTAATGATTTAAGTATGGAGATACCTGGATACAATTCTTTGAATAGACAGACAGAGTATCAAATTCATTAATGGTCGACTTGCTGTCAAGTTTGGGGCTTCTGCAAATAAAGCAAAAGTGGATAATGTGCTTACGGAGATTACGTTTTAACCACATGAAATTGAATTCTGGATTGGAATAGTGTGGTGGAGATGACCAGACCGCAGTGAGAGAAGAATAATGGCACTAGTTCGCAGCCATGTAGCTGCAGGTGTGATATAATAGGGGTGTGGGGTTTTCCCTTTTTTCAGTAAGTGCTTAGGTTTACCGACGTGGGCGTACGCATAGAAGGGATTATTTTTCAGCTGGCTTATATTTGCAGCATCCGCTCTGAATTTCATAGTCATTACCACAACCAAACATAAAAGAACATAAATCCCAATGATGCTAAGCAAAGCCGTGAATTGAAAATTCTGGCATTGGTTTATTGAATCACATTGTTACAAAGCACCAACGCCCAAACTTTCACTCACAACTCGGTATACAACGCTTGTTGCATGCATTGGTCATCGCGTTTGCCATATGACAGTGATACTGCAACAAAGTGACCAGGTGCAAGCAACAACACTATGACCAGGAGCATGACATGGAGGATGCCCGCAATATGATCTTGTTTAATTGTTTTGCACTAACAGGTACTGGATTATTTTTAGTTTTGTGACTGAATATGTTTTGTTTTATGTTTTTTATTTCTATGAGTGCATACCGATACCACTGCCATGAAGCACATGCCAAACACATTCGAAGTAAGATGTGCTGACTAAAACAAGCAGACATAGAGTTTGATTATACAACTATACCAGAAGCATATCTACACAATGACTCCATCAATGAAACATTAGCATATATCGTAGATTCACTTTAGTTCAGGCACAAGAGACTTAGATCCCTTCACCGAAGGGTAACGGGTCTTGAACTTTTTGAAATAAATAAATTGAAGAAAAATAATGCAAGAAAAATGAGCAAAGTTTTTTATTTTTTTTTTTCAAATACAAATTTGGCGCAGTCGGCAGGATTCCAATAAAATTTGCAAATATTGTAATGTACGAGGGCGGGTCAATAAGTCCGTGACTTTTTGAATTTCTGACCTCTTTACTGAAACAGCAACACTGCTCCTGTCAACAGGCATCTGTCAGTTGACTCCTGTCAACTGTTTAAACTTGCTTCGTCAGTTAGTTTGTGTTTGACAGCTATTTTTATCAGACTACTCACTAATTTCTTGCGAAAAAAAAACCAAAAAACCAAGAGAATGCAAGGGTGCACACATGTGCAGTTGCCATGGCAAAAATCCATGAATTGGGCTATGAATTGCTCCCTCATCCACCCTATTCTCCAGATTTGGCTCCGAGCGACTACTTCTTGTTCCCAAACCTGAAGAAATGGCTTGGTGGAAAAAGATTTGACTCCAATGATGAAGTCATCTCGCAAACAAAGGCCTATTTTGAGGACCTCGGCAAATCATTTTTTTTGGAAGGGATAAAAAAATTGGAGAAGCGTTGGACAAAGTGTATAGAGCTCAAGGGACACTACGTTGAAAAATAAAATTATTTTTTTATCAAAAAATCTGTGTTTTATTCCAAAAGTCACGGACTTATTGACCCGCCCTCGTATATACAATCCGGTGAAATATTCAAGAGAGGACCAAAGTGGCTTCCATTTAAAGGGTTTTCCAATAGGGACTTGACAACTTTTAATTTAATTTGTGAACGCACTCTTTCACTAATCATCAAACTGTCACTGTCAATTTATTCAGTAAAGTCAAAATCATGGTAAAGTATACTAACGAGCAACGTCTGCAAATTATAAAAATTTTCTACCGAAATTCGGAGTCGGTGACTGCAACTTTAAGAGCGTTAACTCCAATTTTCGGTCGTAGTAGACAGTAGACGGGCAATAACAAGTTTAGTGCAAAGATTTGAGTCTACATATTCGTTGTGTGATGTTGCCGTGTCAGTGAGACAACGGGTTGGTCGAAGTGTCGAAAATATCGCTGCCGTTCAGGCGTCCGTAGCAAACGATTCAAATCAGTCAATTCCACGGCGTTCTCAAGAATTGGGCATCGCTCAGACCACATTATGGCGTATTTTGCGTAAGGATCTTGGTTTACACCCATACACGATCGAGCTGACTCAAGAATTGAAGCCGATGGACCAATTGAAGCGATTGGGTTCTAGAGAAGATGCGCCAAGATGATGAATTTCATCGCAAAATCGTCTTCAGTGACGAAGCTCATTTTTGGCTCAATGGGTTCGTCAATAAGCAAATTATGCGTTATCGGTCGGGTGAAAATCCACAAAATAACTGTTTGGTGTGGTTTGCAGCCGGCGGCGTTATTGGGCCATATTTTTTCGTCGACGATAACGATCGTCACGTTACTGTGAATGGTCAGCGTTATCGCGCGATGATCACCGATTATTTTTGGCCCAAATTGGAAGATATGGACTTGGACGACATGTGGTTTCAACAGGATGGTGCCACAAGCCACACAGTACACGCTACAATCGATTTATTGAAAAGTAAGTATAGTGAGCGTGTTATCTCAAGAAATAGGCCAGTTGATTGGCTCATTCATTAAGTCATTGGTTTATGCCAACACGCCGACGACGTTGGAAGAGCTCAGAGCCAACATTGAACGCGAAATAGCGGTCGTTTCAGTCGAAATGTGTGGCCGAGTCGTTGAAAATTGCGTCCAACGAATCGACCGCTGCAAACGTGTCCGTGGTGGCCATATGAACGAAGTCAAATTCCATTCATAAATGTTTTGATTGTACTTCAAGCCGATAATAAACTTTTTGAAATATCCCAAATGGTTTGCGTTTTATTTAAAAAAAAGTTGTCAAGCCCTTATTGGAAAACCCGATATATTGCTGATTGTCACCCCACAACAGTTTACAGTTTACTCGTATTATTACTGCAAATTTTATTTCACAAATGTACCATTCAATACTAACTTCCCAGTTACAGAATGATAGTTATAATTTATTCCATTAAAAATTATAGTTGTTCTTATTTCAAGTTAAAAATGAAAACTGAATAAATAAACTAAATAAACTAAACTAAAGAGTCGGCTGACTCTAAAAAAAAATATAAATGCAGGTAAAACATTAGAACGAAATGAAAGTCCAAATACTAGAACTCCCTGCGCAAGGAGATCTTCCAGTACGTTCACCATTGCGAATTTTTTTTGCCTTGTATTTTGAAACTCCCACTGTCTCTTGCTGTATGCATCCAGAAAAGCTTTGGTTTCTTCTGGCGTCCAACTTCTTCTGGGCTTGAAGATAAAATTAAGGCGAAATTATTAGTATTTACTTTAAATAATTAGTTGTTGTAATTACTTACAATTTGTTATTGTCTTTCTCCATTGCAATTACACAGCTGATTTCCTTTTTGACGCTTAGCGGGAAGTTGCCATGCAACCGCATATTTGTTTAAAAATGAAAATTTTCTGCACTCGTTTCTTTTTTTAAGGAGTAAATTGTTAATATTTATACCAAATACCAAATAAGAATAATATTTTGTAGCTTAAATTTCACTATCATGTCGCTAACATACGACTAAAAGCAGAATATTAACTTATTCACACAAAAAAATTATTTAATAATATTTGGTTTATAAATAATTCTAATGTGGCAACATGGACGCTCGACAATCGTTGACAATTATACCAACTTCTACGAACAAAAATGTAACCTAGTGAGAAATAACGCGAAAATTAATTTGAACTTAAGTTAATATACATTCTTCTCCCAAATAACGAATCAATCATTTTAAATAAATTTATAAGTAATTTGAACTCGGATCAAACGAGTGTTATATTCGTGCAAAATACTAAAGCCATTAAGGAGCCTCACCAGGTCCTATTGCGTTACAAAAATTTAATCCTAATACCAATGGCTCATCTAAAAATTATCAAGCGCATTATCAGAAACCTTTCAGTAGTAACCAACCTCATAAGCCATATTTCAATCAACATTATAACAGTTTTGATATAAATCGAATACTCAATTCATTTCAGAGAAAAATTTCAAATGAACAAATACTTGGAAACCCCTAAGGAGATTTCAGATTCGGCTGTCAGAATCAACAGTCTCTTTGAAATAATTATAATAATAATTATCCTAGACAAAATTCAGAGCCAGATCCTATGGATGTTAATACCACAGAGTTAAGAGACGAAAAAGTAAATTTTATTTTAGTCAGGAAACCGAAATACTTCCCATAATAAACGTAACCATGAATAAAAGATTCTTTCATGTTCTAAAAGACACAGGCTCAACAACAAACACACTTGATGACTCCCAACTCTTAGAAATTCCCAGAATTCTATTAAGAATTCCGGTAAAAATCTTTACTACAAACAATGAAAATATAACAACCAAAGAAATTACAATGGAAGTAGGCCGTACAGTTCAACGAAAATTAAGTCACCATGGCATGGGAATGGAAAAATTTGTAGGTCAAAGCCTATTAAAACCCTTAGGAGCTAAAATGGATTTAGAAGCAGGGTATATTGAATTAAGTAAATAAAAAAACTCATTTCGAAAACTAGAAAAATCAGCTTGAACAAGTAAAACGTCCGAACTAGTATAATGAAATTCATACTTTATCCCTTTGACGACTACGGGGACAATTAGAAATAGTATTAGTATTAGAAATAGTATTAGTTAATAATTAGAAATATATTAATAATTATGAAGCCAATACCCAATTATTTTATTTTTATTAGTGCTTGAACGCAACTTTAATTTTTTTTTCGCTAAAACACTACGTTGGTAACACCGTATACTTTCTATTTTAGTGACTCCAAAGTGTTTTATATTGTTTTTTATTGAGCTATAATTATTACCCGGTAAGTAAATTGATATAATTTAAATTCATCGAACCATTATTTACTTTGTTTACAGTGTCATGACATCAAAAACATAAATTGACACCAGTGTCCCAGTGGTCGATAAGAAACACTATTTACTGATGATTTTTTTCAACTACCCTCATTTTCTTATTGGTATTATTACAGATTATGGTTCGTAAAGGACGTGAGGTTTTTGAAATCAGAGCGGACGAAGTTCTACAGATTTTGATGGGCGATAATAGTGACGAAGAAGACGATCTACAACTAGACGAAGATGATCAAAGGATTTTGACGCAGGATGATGATCACTGGGTGTTTGACGTTGAAATGATGCTTCTGTTCAATTCCAGGAATCAGAAAGTCTGCCATCTGAACCATCGACAGCTACAGCTGTTTTACCCGACACCGTAGCACACAGTAATCAAGAACCAGTTTTCCAGTGGAACCAGAGAACATATATCCCAAATACTTTTCGTGATGTGGAATACGAATTCGGAAAGGTACAAATTTGTCAAGAAATTGATGATGGTGTATTGACTCCCTTTGACATATTTTGTAGAACCACAAATATTGATATTTTAGTTCAAAATATACTAGAGGAGTCAGTACGACACGCTCATCGGGCATTTACTGTAGATACAGAATAAATGAGAGCATTCCTTGGTATGAATTTAGTTATAGGCTATCACATTTTGCCATTATTGAGAGATTACTGGTTTACAGAACCCGATATGGCAGTACCTTTTATATCAAATGCTATGCCAAGGACTCGATTTGAAGAGATACGCAGAAATCTACACTTTTGCAATAACGAAGAATTGGGAGACTATTTACGTCTCCCGGGTTATGACAGACCGTATAAAATTCGCCCAATTATCGAACATTTGAACAAATCATTTCAAAATGCCCTCAATCAATAATACAAAAAGACAATCCATCGATGAACATATGATAAAATTTAAAGGGCATAATGCAATAAAGCAATACATAAAAAACAAGCCAGTCAAATGGGGTTTCAAGTTATGGTGTAGATATCATGCGGCAACAGGTTACCTGTTTGAATTTGACTTATATACAGGCAAGAAAACCTCTGGGACTGAATACGGGTTAGGTGAATCTGGAGTACTTCAGCTTATGAAAAAGTTGGACGGATTAGGATGTGAAATTTATTTTGATAATTATTTAAACCATTGTTGCAGCATAAATTGATTGCTCAGAATACCAAGGCATGTGGAACCGTTCGAACAAACCGAAAACATCTTCCGAAAACTGCACTAGTTGATAAAAAAATGACGCGAGGAGACATATACACCACAAGTTTTCAGGGCATATCATACGTGAAGTGGATGGATAATAGAGCAGTGCACTTGTTGACCAACTTTTTGTCGCCTACAGAAACAGAAACTGTTAAACGACGCCAAGCTGGATCAGCAGAAAAAATTTACGTGAACAGCCCAAAAATTGTATCACACTATAATAAAAACATGGGAGGAGTAGATCTCATGGATCAACGTAAAGTGTGCTATGAAATCGATCGCAGATCGAAAATAAAATACTACCTTCGATTGTTTTTTGATCTCTTTGGCATTTCAGTGAACAATGCATATACCATCTATACAAAGCTTCACGATAAAAAACAAATGGAAGGAGGTATGTTGTTTTCCTTGCAATTCCGACAAGTCGTTGCACGAAGTTTGATAAACGGTTTCTCTGTTAGGCAGCGAGATGTTCCCACTTCAAAATCAAGTTCAGTACGCAGATCTATAAAACGACAGTTACGCACGCACCCCATGGAAAAATCAAACACCAGGAAGAGGTGTGTCAACTGTGCTAAGAATAAGATTGAAAACCAAACAAACAACACTTATGTTCTATGTAAAGTTCACCTTTGCTATACTAATGAAAGGAACTGTTTTGCTGAGTACCATAAGTAATTAATTACTTTATATGACCATAGGGACAGATTTGTGCCAAAAATTTCCAAAGATAGGGGAAGGTCGTGTACCTCGGAACGATTTCAATAATCTAGCATTTTTCTCTTTTACTTCTTAACCTGTGCTAAAAAAAAGAATTCACGCAGCAACAAAAACATATTATCTCCCTAAAAAAGGTTTGAACTTATTGTTGAAGTGCATAGTTTTTAAGTAAAACATTAAAATTAATTAAGTTTGCCATCGTTCCAAGGTACACTTAGGTAGTGTACCTTGGAACAAGGGGGTGTGTACCTTGGTACGGTTGAGATAAAAGTCTCAGATCTTTAGAAAACAAACATAACTCCAGCTTTATTATTTAAAATTAAGTTAAAAACAAAACAACAAAAAATAAAAAATTAGTAAAAATAAATTGTAGAAATTCAGGTTGACTTACACAAGAAAATTTCGTTCTTAAACCTTCTTGCCTCTTGCTAACTGGAAAATTTCTTCGATGGTCATTTCATCATCACCGCTGAAGTCCTCGACGCTCCTATTTTCTATTGGCGTGGTGTTTGCTTTCGCATGTCTGAATTTAGGAATTCGTGGAATCACCGGCAGCTCAAAAGTTTCATCATCGTCTGAGGACTCGTTCAAAACTTTTTTCTTCGCTGAATTTGGCTTTTTAGTGGTCTTGACTTTCGAGCTTCCTGTAGCAATTTCTTCCTTCTCAGGAGTGTCCGTAAGAATCCTAGTTCTTCCCCTCTTTCTTCCACGTGCAATAGGATCCTTTCTTGGTGCAGATTTTGGAAATGGCCTTAATTGCTCTGGTGATACGAAATTTATCGAAGGAACCAATACTGCAGAGGTCGCTGTGGATGTTCCTGGTCTTTGTTCATCTGCAATTATAAGGTCATTTGCATTTTCGGTGGGCATAGCAGCTGGTTTTTCAGGACATGGTCGATCCGTTACGAAGTTACTAAGGAATTCATCTTCGTTGAAAATATCGTGATTGAAGGGATATATTCCTGTTACTTCAAATCCTTTAACGATGTTTTGCTGATTGAGTGCTTTCGGATAAGCCTGGCCGACAATTTGTGCTACATTGTAAATTGACATTGGTTTTCCTGGGTTGTTCAGCATCCATTCACTTGCGGCTTTGTTGTAGTAAGTTTTATATGGTCCAAATACCGTTCTATCCAGAGGCTGCATTTTGTGGGAAGTATGCGGCGGCAGAGTCAAAAGAACAACTCCATGTTTTCTGGCGAGATCAATGGCCTGCAGAGATATGTGGCTATCATGGTTGTCCATTATAAGCAAAACTTTTTCATCTGGTGTTGGCTTTGAATGTGCTATAAAATGTACGAAGAACTCAATAAACAGTTGCTCGTTTGACCAGCCGGAAGGATTAGCACCACCAATACATCCTGCTGGAGCACCCTTAAGCATATGTTCCTTGAAATGAACTCTGGGGAATATCAACATCGGCGGAACATGATTTCCTATTGCATTAATAGCCGCGACCATAGTGACATTTATTCCTCTTTCTCCCGAGGTCATGCTTCCTATTTGTTTTTCACCTTTGGCAGCTAAAACTTTCGGTGGGACGTGAACCGTTGAATTTCCAGTTTCGTCAAGATTGTAAATTCTACTTGGGTAAAATTTAAAACGGGAATAGCAATCTTCCAAATTGGTAAAAAATTGTCCCACATTGCAGCGGTTAAAACTGGTTGATCTGGAAAGACTGGTCGACTCTGGCTTTCTGAGTGATAAAGTTTGGTGCCGTTTAAGAAAGCCAATCATCCACTCTTTGCCAGCTGCTTCGTTCTTTATCCACGACTCCGGAAGAATTTTTCCATTTGCTTTTGCAAAACTAAAGGCCAATTTGGTTGTATCAATTTTCGATAATCCATACTGCAGCTTTGCTGCTGTGGTAAGGTATTCAACCAAGGCAAGTTCTTCTTCATCATTAAGCACTTTTTGTGTGCAATTTCTGAATGGTATTTGAACGTTGCATCGCCAGATTTCCGATGCATTTGAAGATGACGAAACAAAGTTGTGTTGGAAATACCGTGGTCTTTTGCAGCTCTGCCGATTGTTTCCTTATTGTAGAGAACATCGTTGATAGCTTCCTGTAAGGCATTTTCATCCAAAGGAGTTCTTTTAACACCTTCCTTGCTGCGAGGCATATTCAGACTGCGGCAATGAAAAAAAAAACGTAGATGAGTCATGGCGAAATAAAATCTCATTTTGTTTTTAGTAATGTGATTGTACCTTGGAACGGTCCAAGGTACAATTCAAGTGCCGTTCCAAGGTACAAAACATCGATATTTCTTCTTTAATCACTTTAATCTAATTCGCACTAAATCGGGCTTACCGTTTCTTATTCACCAACACAATACTATGCCTTATTCACTAAAAGCGCAATAATTCGATTCCAGCTGGTCTCAGCTGTACTACACGTTTCCCAAAAATGGTTGAAAAAAAACTTTTAGTGTGCGAAAACCGGATTTTCTTGTTTTTTTGCACGTCCGTCGCTAACCGAGTATGATGACAGAACGAAACAAGCTGCAACATGAATGCCCTTCAGACGTTGTGGAACCTTTTTCTTAGAATAAGATAAAAATTAAAAAAACAGCAATCGTTCCGAGGTACAATCGTTCCAAGGTACATGACTTTCCCCTACTATAATTATTTTTTGTATTTTTATTAACGAGTATGTTTAATAAATGCATAATTAACTGTTCTATACAGGTTTTATGATTATAACCCCTCCCATATTCTTATGGTCCTAAAAGGGTTAGAATATTGTGACTCAACGAATATGAGCCAATTTTGCAGTAACGATTTAAGATTCGAAGAAGAGCTATGAAAAATCATTGACAGAAATAAATACATATTTTATAAAGAAAGTGAGAGACTAACTTCGACCACTCAAACAATACCTAACATCAAGGCAGAACATAATAATCTAATTTTCAGTAAAATCAGTAACACACTTTTTCCATACGCGAAAATTCAACTAAAATAAATAATAAGAAATAAACTCAAAATGCAACTTTTATTTTTAAAAACGTTTTGTTAAATTGATTAGAAAAATTAATTAAAATTAAAATTAATTTTTGGAAAAATTAACGAAAAAGTATGTTTTTTGAGAATTAAAAACAGTTTTTGCAAATTCCACTGCGGTGTTCTGGACACGTAGGCAACCCGAATTTTGCACAAGCTGTCTTAATTTTTGTGTCGCGGTTTCTTGGACAAATGGCACATCTTAATTGCTGGCTCCTGGATGTCTCCTAGAACGGCTCGAATACTATCACCCAACTCTCTAGGTGAACTTGTTTGCAATCGGCGCCTCATATGTGGTTCAGCAAGTTGTAACGTTAACTGTCGCAAAAAATTTTTACAAAAATGTTTTGCTGGCTTATTAGGGTGCTTAGCATCAATAAACTGGATCATAGAATTAATCCCAGTTTGGTCTATCATGCCATAAAAATACCGGAGTCGCCAACATCTTGTACCTCTGCTGACACTATAACTGTGCATCATTTTGTCAAATGTGTCAACATTAGTTGGATTATAATCATGAATGATTATTGGTTTTTGGGTGTCATTATTGATTTATTTTCCTAAACTTTGAGAGTCACTCTACCTTACGCAACATGAGCTGGCGCGTCTGCGAGGAGTACAGCCATAGCGACCACCAGGCAATTATATTTAATATCAAAAATCCAAAACAACCCCGCAGCAACAAAAAATTAGGGGCCCACAATGGACGGACAGACTTTTCGACAAGGATACATTCGAGGAGATGCTGAATAGTTCTACCACAGATAAAAGCGGATCAGCCGAAAGCTTATCGCATCAACCTACAGAAAATATCGTAGCATCAAATCGAAGAGGCGCCCCATGCTACCGGTGGAACGATGAAATAAAAACACTCAGGGAAAAGTGCTTAAAAGCTAGACGTAAAGTCTAAAGGTCTAGAGGGAGAGATGACTTCCAACAACACCTAGAAGGTTTTAAACAGGCAAGACGAGAGTTCACAAAGGCGATCAAAGAGAGCAAATCAAGATGCTTCAAACGTATATGCGATGAAGCGGATATCAACCCACGGAGGACAGCCTACAGAATGGTAATGACCAAACTGAAATCCTGCAGGTCTCCACAAATAACGTGCCCATAAATGCTGATATCCATAGTGGAGCACTTGCTTCCTAAAAGGTTACACAACATGGTCACAATCGTCCGGGAAACAGAAGTAGGACATATCCTAGCCTTTACACTGGAAGAACTGCAGAGAGCTCTTAATCGAATAGGAGACAAAAAGGCGCCTGGACCCGATGGTATTTCGAACACAGCATTAAAGGCTGCTGCCGAAATAAAACCAGATTTTTTAATCGCAACATTGCAAAAGTGTCTCGAGGAGGGAGTATTCCTAGAACCGTGGAAGTTGCAACACTTAGTACTACTACCCAAAGGAAATAAACCACCAGGAGAACCATCGTCATATCGCCCAATATGTCTTCTAGACACAATGGGAAAGATCCTTGAGGTTTGTATTTCGAAAGTCACGCTGCACGGTGGATGCTATCCGACATTGCGTCTGTAACCATAGAAGGGCATTCTTTGAGGTGGGGCTCAAAAAAGTACTGTGCGGTCTTGACACTAGACGTCAAAAATGCGTTCAACACTGCCGAATGGTCCCAAATAAGGCGATCACTTGCAAGGATGGAAACACCTTACTACCTGCTAAAATTAATCGCCAACTATTTCACGAACAGGAAGTTCAGATGAAGGGGTTAAATACTACACCATCTCCATTTGGGTTCCGCAAGATTCAGTGTTAAGTCCACTCCTGTGGAATTTAATGTACGACGGAGTGTTGCGACTAAGGCTGCCCGAAGGAGTCAGTATCATTGGATTCGCAGACGATATAGCCATCGTAGTCGTCGCAACACACCCGTGCAGTTGAGTCAACCACAAACGCAGCCAATGTTCAAATCAAGTAGTGGCTTGAATCTGCGGGTCTCGAACTGACGGAACCGAAAGCAGAAGCCGTTCATATTACGAGCAGGAAAACAGTGGAATATATCAATATTCAAGTCGGTAACTAGAACATCCGATCGAAGGAAGCGGTAAAGCACCCAGGAGTGATGTTAGACAGCCAGCTACGTGAGGAAAAAAGCGTCAGCGCTACAACGGAACTCTACACAATACTATCGAATATTGACGGATCTGGATAAGCAAAAAGGATCCTCCTAGCTAAAGTGGTCAGTCTGGCCAGATACGCTGAGAAGGAAAGATACAGGCCGAAAACTGTCAACGGTGTACCGACTCGTTGCGCTAAGGAAAATAAGCGGCTATTGGACGATTTCGGACGAATCCGCATTTATCATCGCTAGAATGATTTCCATCGACATCCTCGCGGACGAGATGAAGAGAATTTACCGCAGGAAAACCTCAATGCCAACTGATGCCAAAGCAATAAGGAGAATGAAAGAGGAAGAAACGGTACGCTCTATAGCCCTATGGCAATCTCGATAGTATAATGCCAAAAAGGGCAGATGGACTCATACTGTGATTTCAAAAATCGATGTATTGACCAACAGAGCCCAAGGAAACTGCAACTAGCACCTTACGCAGTTCATCTCTGGCAACGTCGGATACCGAAAGTATGTATACAGATTTTGCCAAAACAACTCCCCTATTTTTTCCGAGTGTCTAAATCAGGAGGAGGACCTGAAGCAGGCAATTTTCCTTTGCGGACGGTTCGCGGAATGGAGAGAAAATCTACCAGACCACCCAGAGGTAATTAAGAGAATGGTGGAGTCGGAAGAATACTGGCTAAATATCTGCGGGTTTGTAAAAACTGTGCAGACCGAGCTGAATAGAAGCCGAAAGAAGAGCGGCAGAACCAGTCAAACAAATAGAAACACCGGAGTAACATGAATTGCTTGCCAGCCCCGCGAAGTAATACCTAGTTCCGTGGGGAGAGTGGTAGAAGTGTGCAGAGTGTGGATTAGTACGTAGGCGCACTCTTGGCATCGAATATATAGGTGTTACGAATCGTGCATCTTGGTGGCATGGACTACCGCATCTTTAGAAGATTACTACATCCATTGGCGCAACTAAGAAAAACTGAAGAAAATTTATTATTCTCCAAATAACTATGCACTTTCATGTACAGCTTGACTGTGTATACTCTGATAACGTGGCCGACACGTGATAGCATATTTGGGGCTGATATTACACCAGCGAAAGCGGTGAGCTTTTGCGATTAAGCTAGTTCCGGTCGCTATTTAGTTCGTCTGAGAGATCTATATTAGTGCTGAATTTCAATATCTTGCTTCCAGTCTTCATCCGCCTCCGTTTGCCATTCACTTGTGAACTCTTTGGAGTCAGGGTCAGATAATGTGTGTGCACCGACTTACCCTTTCTCACGTCTTGAAAGCCGGACGCCTAATGTTTTGCATATTTTGCTATAGTCGTATCCGAACGATGAGATGTACGCCCAAACGCACATCCCTAGCGCATTATCCCAATTCTCATCGTGTGACTGATGCACTTGCGCTCCCCAATACTATGATCCGAATGCGTTTTAACCTAGGTTTTAGTTGAAAATAACCTTAAATCCAATTTTAACGCATTCAACTAAACCAAGCACAACCGCTATCGGAGGCTTCAAAAGAAAGTCCTGCAATTGCAGGCTAAACGCGTATTTCTTATTCTACAAAGGCACAGACGGCGTCGGAGGCAAAAGTTATTCTTTGGTCAAATATGATGGCGAGCAATCAGGCGACGTGGTGGTGGTACGTCAATAGGTAATTGCTTCACTGCATGCAATACTTGCTTTGCACTGATTCGTATTTGAAATTTTTTTGCAGCTCGTCATTGACTAGAAAGTTATTCCCCATCTTAACCCAGACATCTATGCCAGCATCGTCTTTAACAGTAGCACAGATATTCGATGACAGATCACTGTCTACGTCACCACTCGTACCGGTTTTGCTATTAATATGTTGAAGTACAATAGCTTAAAACTACGACAACTATTGTTGTTGTTGCAATTGATATTTGTGACAATTGTATTGCTATTGTGATTGCTAGGAGTTTGTAGGGGTGTCGGCTTCGATAGTGGCGGTCGTGTTGAATCGAATCCATGAGAGTTTTCATCGAATTCTTCTTTAATATCTAGACCTTCGGATGAAATTGGTTTGAGGATATCTTCATATCTTCGGCGAATGTGGAGCCAATGTCCTTCTGTGAGAGGATAGCTTGGATTAGGATCTTATCCCGCCCAGTTACACCACCCAAATAATTCCCATCACTGCACGGATATAGTTGTGTGAACTCATTCAATGGGTCAAACTCCCCTAGTTGAGATTGCTATGCGTGTTGTAAGGTTTGCTGTATTGGACTGGGTTGCTCCTGTGGCTGTACTATACTATTCAGGTAGAAATTTGCAGACTTTGAGTACTGTCCGTTGTGGATGGAACAAAATTCGACATATTGTCCTCATATCCGCTATCGCCGCCTACAATGCTATCGGTTGACAAGGATCCGCAGGCGGTGCACCAAGTGGGATAGAATTTTGAACTACGATAGCTTGTTGCTGTTGCGGTGGCGATGGGGGTGGAGGTTGTTGTTGTATGACAAGTTTTTGAGATTGTTCCGTCGACACTATACAACCTGTGGCCGCTGGCACCGATGTTTGCGCAGGTAATTCAGCTGGTCCAATTGTTTTGGCAGTACCCTGATGATAGTGTGGTGGTGGCCTTTGCGTTGTCTGCTAAGCGACTAATGGCTTCGGCTTTTCCATTCTCAATTGCACTTTTCATATTTTGATGCCAGAAATTTGTGTAAAATCTAATGAACGAGAAGGTAGAACGCGACCCTTCACTTCAGAGGCATTCTGAGGTCTGCATCTGCATCTGCATACAGGTGATACATTTTTTGTTTGTTGACGCACGTTCCTCGAGCATCTTCGGCATTGTCATATGAACCACAATAATTTGGGGGGTAATTATAAAGCGAATCTGTAATTTATAAAAAAAAAACTCGGCAAAACTAATTTGTCGGCGTTTTTAGGCTGAAACTCTACGCAGGATAGGTAGCAAGTAGCAATCGGACGTGTGTTGATAGTGCTCTCTGATAAAGTGATATTTCAACTGGTTTATAAAATTTGAAATTCCCAAGTGCAATTGAAACAGATTATAAGACAGTGACTTTAATAAAACACAAGCTTTAGAAAAGCATACAGTTTCTAATAGGTATACCAAATTCTTTTATTAAACATCCCTTTCTCCCTTGTGTTTATAAAATTAAAATAAAATTATAATAATATATAAAATAAGCAAACATGTATGTGTGCAGTCATTGTGGTGATAGTCTACCTTCAGAAGGTGATTTCGCTGTATGCAACCGAAAACTTCATTTCGAATGCACTACGGTTACGGAGAAATCGTGGAGAACCATGGGTG
>CASBSA010000005.1:0-53496 GCA_949129095.1 Volucella bombylans
ATTTCGAGTCTATGCTGGTGAAATGATTTGAGAACTTACTTTGTTTGGGACGCTGGTCGGATGTTCAACACCCATTGAAAAGTACCCTGCAGTAGTTTGTCCTTTGGGTCACTAACAATATCCTGGACCTGTTAATGTGCTTTTCATTTTCGTGGTCCAAATAGTTTTTTTTTATTATTATTATTCAATACAATTCATTATAAGGTACAGATCAAGAGAAATTATATATAGTACAAAGAATTATTTTACAATTTAAGTCCATTAATATTATGTACATAACTTATATATCTATAAATGTTTTTCATTGTTGAATAATATTTCCATAATAAAATAATAATTCCATAATAAAATAAAAAGGTGAAAGGGTGATTTATGTAAGAAAAAGAAAAGACAGTATAGAATGATTTTTGTGTTTATCATTATTTTTAATTATCATTATTCATTGGAACTACAGCGTATCGCCAATGGTATATAGGTTACAAATTCTCAGTCGTTCATAGACCTTAGTGGCGGTAAGACGCATTTTCGTGTTCGGCTTCACAAGTGCAGAAAATAAACAAAGCATACGTTGAAACAAGAAATTATCAAGTGTCCGGTAGCCGAAGTGGCAAACACTCGGACGACACCATACCTGGTGTGACGATTCGGAGGCCTGGGTTCGATTCCCAACGGAAGACAATCTGTTTTTATTTTTATACAAATAATAATAAGTGAAGTGTAAAAAAAAAAAAAAAGAAAAAAAAACACACGGGATGGATTGCGGAGAGCGGTCCGCTATTCCAATAGCGGGACCTGCTGACTTATCAGGCGAGGCCTCAAGCGGCTCAAGCCAAACTCCAACGGCTAAGAGAAGGAGGAAGCTTACGCCAACTTCCAACTTAGTCCAACGTCCCTCCCAACCACCTTCCTCTGTAAAACTGCTTGGAGGAGCGAAGGAAGGGAATAGCTTCGCTTCATTGGTATCGAGCGAATCGGAAGATGAAGAGGAAGAGATGAAGGCCATAAGTAGCAGCATCAAAATGCTACAAGAAAGGGTACTGGCCATCAAAGAAAGGCAAATGACAAGAAGAAAGAGGGAAGATGAAGAAAAATCCCAGCAACAACAGCAAACGCTGATTGCTCAAAAGCAGAGCCAACAACAACGCCAACAAAAACGTAAAAAAACACCAACAACAACAACAAGAGCGGCCACAACAACGGCATCAGCAAAAACAACAGCAGCCACAAAAACAGCAGGAGCAGCAGCAGCAGCAACAACAACAACAACAACAACAACAACAACAAAAACAACAACAACAGCAGCACCAGCAGCAAAAGAAGAAGACGGAGAAGGTGCCTCCTATCAACACCTATAAATTAGAGGTAAATGCAACTAAAGGACCTGTGTAAGTTAGTCATTGGTAATAATTTTAACATTAAGCGAATGGAGAACGATCGCCATGCCATCCACTGTAATACAGTGGAGGGCTACGCGAAAGTGAAAGAGCTCCTAAAGGAAACGACAACGGAGCACTACTTATTCAAACCGAAGTGTGAAAAGCGGCAATCAATCCTGCTGAAGGGGTTGGAATCATCTACTGATCCTGAGGAGATCCTGGCACTGCTCAAAGAGAAGGAGTGCGAAGGACTCAGGGTTGTGGGGGTAAAGCCATTTACCACAGTTTCTCCCCAGGCGGGAGAAACGGAAAAATTAAAAAGGAATGAAGGCGTTTTACAATGCGTTCGCTGCCAGATGTTCGGGCACGCCGCGTCGAACTGCCAAATGCAGCCTCGATGCGTGAAGTGCGCAAAGAACCACAGCTCCGAGGAGTGTGCTCTGGGTAGGGACGGAGCATCCGATAGGACGCAGCTCTCGTGCGTGTTATGTGGGATCGTGGGACACCCCGCAAACTATCGGGGTAGTTCTAAGTTCGCTGACATTAAGAAAGCAAAACTGGCTCGGCAGCAGAAGATGGAGGTCAAACGTTCAGCTGTTAGGTTTCAAACACCAGCCGTCACGTCCCAAATTTCCTACGCCCAAATGGCGTCAGGTACGAGGGCTATGGTACAGCAAGCGACTGTTGCTTCTCCAGCGCCAATGCTGAGAACAACGGAAGCTGCAAATAACATGCTGGCCATCTTGCTCGCAATCCAAGGGCAGATGGCTCAGCTGCAGCAGCAAGTACAAGAACAGGTCAAGCGGGTGGATCAGATCTACGCGCTGATGCCTGGCCTAACGCAACACATGTCGTAATGGGTACGCGCATGGTGGAGCAAACTTTGAAGGTCCTTGCGGTGAATGTTAGTTCACTGATTAGGATTTAACGAAGAGCCGCGATGTTTAAATTGCTACAAGAACAAACTCCTGATATGCTTTTCGCTAGCGAAACCAAGCTAACCCATAAGCACAAACTGGAGTACAATAATTATATTGTTAGAAGAAGAAACCGGCCCAGATCCAAACGTGGAGGCGATGTCGCGATCTTCATTAAAGAAGGTATAAAATGTCACAGAGTGTACAAGGGCGTGTTGCGCAGGTTCTGGGTGTTGGAGGCAGGCGTCGTTTACATCCTGCTCCGCAGTGGAAAGCGACTGTACTTGGCCTCTGTTTATGCACCAGACGCTTCACAATCCACTCTACTCATTACAGAGCTCGACACGCTTTTTCGACTTCTGAGTCTGGAATCGGGGGAGAATTATTTTATAATCGGCGGGGGTTTCAACGCTAGACACAGAGATTGGGGAAATAATTTGCCAAATACTAGAGGGAACCTACTACTCGATTGGTGGGGTCAGCACGATGTCATGTACAGACTCGGTCTTAAAGCGACGGATAACCCGTCGTTTCCCAGAGGCGGGTCTTATTTGGATCTACTGCTGTACGACGAACGCATACGACTGACAGGTACGAATTTACGAACGCTAAATTCTATGCGCACATTCGTGTATGACAGTGACCATTGCGGTTTTAGCACCGAAATTACAGTTCCGAACGAAATTGCGGAATTGGAGGAGTTTGTTCAAAGATATTCTCGATGGACACGCTTCTCCTCAACCTTGACAAGAGCGCTCTCCTCGAACATGCTCCACCCACCGTCCAATAGGAATTTGTCAAACGAGGAGATCGACAATTACCTAAAACGAATGGACGAGACAATTAAACAAAATATGGACACTACAATACCGCGGTATCGACGCACGACTAACGAAGACCTGTTCCGCAATCCTACTATTGACGCACTGCACCGACAGAAAAGTAAACTGCTGACAAGACTTAAAAACTCGTACAGACAGTTAACTGACCGACAAGACCCGGAGATTAGGACACTGAAGTCGTCGATTAAAAGTATTCAAACGCTAGTAAAAGAGAATTACAGAATTTCTGTAAGTTTGTATTGGAACAACAAGGTTCGGGCTGTAAACACCAGCAACCCGAACATGTTTCCGCAAATAAATAAACTATTTCGAAGAAAAAATCAAAACGACCTTCAGTGTCTTAAAATAGCCCGGACAACAGACAACGAACGGTTACTGACAATAGCAGGTATTGGTCCAAATGAAGCCGCTGATGATGACAACTTCTTTGTGATCGAGGATCCACAGGAGAAAGTTGTAGCCATAGGGGCGACTTTCCAGGAAGTATACAACATCATTGGCCCTAATTATGACCTGGACAATCGCGTCTTGGTGCACAACTGCTACATTCGAAATGAAATGGAGAATTGGCGATCCGAAGGCTCTGGTTTCACCCGGTTCAGCGACGAAAATATGGCAAATAATGTCATTGCCAGAGAGGGTGACCTACCCCTGTTCATTTCGAAGGAAGAACTCCATGAGATCTTCGACACAATCAGGGCTAAGAAATCAGTGGGGACCGATGGTATTCCGAACATCGTGCTTCGACATCTTCCTCTAGAAGCGGTGGACATCTACACCACCCTGTTTAATAATGCACATTATCCAGCTCATTGGAAAATGGCGGTTGTTTTATACTTAGATGAAGTATAAAATATAATTTTGGATTTAAAATTAAACGCAAAAGATAAAGACGTTACAATTTTATTCTTTCGATTCAAATGACTGGCGATTAGTGTCGAGTAAACTTGTCTCATGAGATGAAGAAACCGAGGTTTCTAACAGCTGTTATGATTTTCTTTTATATACATGTGTCAATGAACTCTTAAATATTCATATAATATGTAATGACACTTATGTGTTTGTACATTATGTTTATACCAATTAAAATTTATAATGCCCCATATATAAATTATGAAGTTAGAGCCGTGACTATTAACCTTATGGAGCTATAGGTGTATGCTTTCTCTCTTTTTAAGTCGGCCATTAATATAAGGTTTTTTGACCTAGCATGACTAGCGACACTAGATGTGTCATATTGGTTTTGGACGATGCTAGAGAGAGAAAGCATGCATCTTAACAATCTGGCCTTGCACATTTGACAGTTCAGGTGTTTTTGTTAGTTATTTTCTATTATTTTGGTTGTGCTTTTATCTACGCGCTTACAATTTGTGTTTTCATGTTCGTCAAAACTAGTCGTCGAAGATATCAAAGTTGCATTTGCAACCAGCGTTCTAGTTATATCTCGACGACCAGTCCAACGCGCAGGAAACCCTTTCATCTTTTCATCGCCTCAAGTGTCAAATGTGCGCGGCCTTACAATAGGTACATTTTCGAATGCAAGATATGAGTGTAATTGAGTTTTTATGGTTTGTGTTGTTTTGTTGGGAACCAACATGCTGCCGGCCCTCGTACTGCAGACTTGTGATGTTCATGGTGGCGGGGCTTGGCCGTATCTTGAGTTTGGTGTATCTTCTTGCGATATCGTTCCCCCCAATATCTTGAATATCTTGCGCTCCAATGTGTATTTATCTGCCGGTGAAGATTTTATTTGCTCGTTCATGCAACGAAAGAAAACAAAGCATTAGATTTTGTTAACATGAAAGATGCATAGAGAAAAGGAAAACAAAATATTTAGCTGTAAGGGCTGACTATTGACTGGTTGGAGGTTACGCATTCGGTGAGGTTGTTGAGATGTTGTTGGTGTTAGTATGTCTTTTAGTTTCTTAGTGATATTTTTTCGAGGTTTATTTAACTTCATTTGTTGTATGATGTGTTAATGTCTAGTTCATTTTATAGATATACATCAAGGTTATTCGTATTACGGATTTGAGATTGGTAAGGGGGATAATTTTACGATCGGGCGTTTAAGGATCGACGTGCCCGTCTTAATGGTCACCACGCGCGCAAGACCATCCGAACCGGTATGTAGTTCTTGAACTCGAGCGAGAACCCAAGACGATGGAGGAAGGTTATCCTCCTTGACTAAAACAAGGTCTCCGACCTTTATGTTAGGATGTTGTTGAAGCCATTTTGGTCGCTGCTGGAGTTGATGCAGATACGTTCCGTTCCATTGTTTCCAAAAGTTTTGTGTTAGCCGTTGAAGGTATTTCCATTTGTCGAGATTTTTGACATTTCTTTCTTCCAAATTTCTGTCAGGAAGGGTATTTAGTGGAGCTCCAATGAGAAAGTGTCCAGGGGTGAGGACCGTCAAGTCATTGGGATCTGTGGTCATGGGACACAATGGCCTTGAATTAAGGCATGCTTCGATTTGCGTGAGGAGTGTGGCATATTCTTCGAACGTTAATCTAGAGGAGCCAATGGTTCTTTTCAAGTGGTGTTTAATTGACTTTACTCCTGCCTCCCAAAGTCCGCCAAAGTGTGGTGACGATGGAGGGTTGAAATGCCACGTTGTGTTTTGGGAAGCCAGGCTTTTTGTAACTTCTTTCGACCATTCCGTAGTTATGAACCTGCTATCTTTTCTTAGCTCATTGTTCGCCCCCTTAAAATTGGTACCACAGTCACTATAGATGTTATTGCAGGCACCCCTTCTGGCCACAAATCTTCTAAACGCTGCAATGAAGGCGGCGGCGCTCAGATCGCTTACTAATTCAATATGAATTGCTTTTGTTGAGAGGCATACAAACACGGCAATGTACCCTTTTGAAACCTATTGCATCTTCCCTTCCACATTTTTATCTCTACTGGCCCAGCATAATCTACCCCCGTATTTGTAAAGGGTCCTGTGGCAATTACGCGTTCTGTTGGAAGACTGCCCATAAGCTGCAGTTGCGTTTTCGTGTTGTATCGATGACAAGGAATGCATTTGTGGATCGTAGACTTCACCACTTTTTTCAAATTTGTTATCCAGAAACAGTTTCTGATTTCCGCCATCATCATTTGTTGACCGCCGTGAAGAGTGCTTTGATGCACATCGCTAACAATTAGTTTTGTGAAGTGATGTGACCCACTGAGGATCATAGGATGTCGCTGATTGAATGTAAGCGATGCGTTTGCTAAACGACCACCTACCCTTAATAAGCCCTCCGAGTCGAGAAAGGGATTTAAGTTGAGAATCGTGCTTCTCTTGAGAATAGGTTTTTTCTCTTCCAGTGCCTGGATGTCTGCTCTAAATAGTTCATTTTGGACGACCTTGATGAGTTTTTGCTTAGATGAGAGCAGTTCTTCAGCTGTTAGAGGTTTCTTATCTAAAGATCTTCTTTCCCCCGATCTAAGATTGAAGAAGTATCTGCGCCATATTGCCACAATTCGGATCAAACGTTTAAGTGTCGAGAATTTTTGAAAAAATGTGTTGTTAATGTCAACACACCGTGAACCTGCATTCGCAAAATTTGTATGCATGTTTTTTATTACCTTGGTAACCAAATCGGAGTTATTATCTTTTTTATTTACTCTTTTAGTTTCTTTATCCGTCTCGATTATGATACTCGTACCTGGTACCCCGTTTACACAAAAGTTTCTTAGAAATGAGGGTCCGTGCCACCACATCTTGTTATTTATCAATTCTTCTGGCGATAGACCCCGTGATCCCATGTCTGCTGGGTTTTCCTTGGTGCCTACATGTCGCCAGCAGTTTGGGTTCGTGATTGATTGAATTTCTGCAACTCTATTTGCGACAAACGTCGTGCGTATCGCTGGGTCTCCCTTTATCCATGATAGGGTGATCATGGAATCGGACCATGCAAATATTTCTGGATTATTAAATTGCATGGTCTTTACAATTCTGTTTAATAGCCTGGCTAAGAGCAGAGCCGCGCAAAGTTCTAGGCGTGGTAAAGATATGTTTTTGACTGGGGCAACTCTAGTTTTCGATGCCAAGAGGTTTATGCATTCCTGTCCATGGCACAAAACGCGTGCATAAATTACAGCTGCACACGCTTTCTCGGAGGCGTCACTAAAACCATGCAATTGCACCTCCGCTCCGTCTGTATATCCAATCCAACGTGGGATTTCTAGGTGATGCAATTGTTTTAGCCCAGCTCGTAATTCCACCCAAGGTTTTTCGATCTTGTAAGGAATCGGTGTGTCCCAAGAACATTCTATGCGCCAAAGTTCTTGTAATATTAGTTTCGCTTTGGACGATACTCGAGCCAGCCATCCTACAGGATCGAACAGTCGAGCGATATCTGCGAGCACGGATCGTTTCGTATATTTATCAACCTCAGGTAATATTATTTTAAACTTAAATATATCTCTTGCTGGATGCCATTGAATGCCCAATGTTTTAATGGCATCTTGTGAATCAAAATTTAAAGCAAGATTTACTTCTCTTTGATTTTCAGGGACTTGCTCTAAAATCTTCGGAGAATTGCTAGCCCATTTTACGTAACGGAAATCCAGCTGACTGTAACGTAGCTAGAAGGTCTAGTTGCAGTTTAACTGCCTCTTCTTCATTGTCCGATCCATAGATAAGATCGTCCATGTAAAAGCCTTCGGTAAGTACCTTTGTGACTATGTGGGTTTGAATCTTCAACATCAGTTGCAAGTTGGTGTAATGTACGCACTGCTAAATAGGGCGCTGATGCGATACCAATGTGACTCTGTTGAGCGCATATGTTTTCATAGGATCTTCTTTCCTGGTTCTCCACAAAATCAACTGATATTTCGTATCTTCTTCCGCTATCCATATTTGACGGTACATCATGGCAATGTCCGCCGTAAATGCCACCTAAATTTCCTCCATTTGGCTATGAGGTCTATGATGTCCGGCTGTAACCGTGGTCCCACCATTAAATAATCGTTTAATGACTTTCCATTGGGACGTCTTACATGAAGCGTCAAAAACTACTCGCAGCTTTGTAGTGGAGCTAGACTCTTTTAATACCGCATGGTGCGGTAGAAAATAGTTATCGCTATTTATTCGCTCCATTCCAGGTGGCACTGCCTTCATATGTCCTAGTGTAACATATTCTTTCAAGCAGTTTTTATAAGCTTTTTTATAATTTTGGCTCGGTAGCTAGCCGTTTTTCAATTTGGTATAGTCTTGCCATGGCAGCTCCTTTTGAATTTCCTAGTATTGGGCGAATATTTTTTTTGAAAGGAAGCCGAACCTCGTACCTACCATCACTTCGTCTTCTAACAGTCTGTTTGAAATCTTGTTGACACCTCTCCTCCTCTGCTGTTAACTTTCTCACACCGAAGTCTTCTTCTATCTCCCAAAACTGTCGTAGTTGCGCATCTAAGGAGTTATATTGACTCTGTACCGTGAGATTTTTACTCTGCAACTGCGTGTTAGTGCTTCCCGTCAGGATCCAACCCAACTCAGTTTGTTGTGCAATAGGAGATCCCATTTTACTTCTTACTAATCCTTTTAAAATTATGGATGCATATACATCCGCACCTAACAAAATGTCTATCTTCCCTGGGATATCATACGTCGGATCTGCCAACGCAAGTTTCGAGATGTGATCCCACCCCTTCTTTTGCACCTGGTGAGATGGCAGCAGTGAAGTCAGACGAGGGAAAACAAAACATTTAACATCAAGAGAAAATGAGTTATTGGTTCGCGAGAAAATTGTGAGGTGCACTTGATAGTTTGAAGTACCAGTGGACGTTAATCCTAAACCAGTGACTTTCGTTGATATCTTTTCCCTTCTAAGGTTGATGAGTTGAACGGCATTTTCGGTTATAAATGTGGCCTCAGAGCCCGGATCGATTAATGCTCTGAGCACGTGGCTTGTTCCATCAGGTGCAAAAACCTTCACCAGCGCGGTAGCTAACAATGCCGTAGTTCGCATTTGGCTAAAATGCGCATTGAAGTTAACCCTTGATGTTGAGGGGCTATCACATTCACCGTCTATGCCTGTTGTTCTATTGTTGTATGAGTTTTGGATGAAATGATTTTGCGTCTGGTATTGAGAGTTATTACGCCCTTGAGTAACTGCATTTTGTTGGAAGTGTTGGTTGTTTTGCTGGGGTGTAGTGGTTTTTTGCGTTTCTAAGTGCAATAGCGTATGGTGTTTATGGCCACATTTGTAGCAACGATTGCTACTGCTGCAGCTTGATGCGTGGTGATCATACCCTAAGCAATTAACACAAATTGCGTTTTTTCTGACAGCATCTATACGATTCTTTACATCCATATTTTGAAACTTCTTGCAATGGCGAATGCCGTGCGAAGCATTGCATAATCGACATCGAAACTGTTTACCGGTCTGTGAGCTTAAGTGAAAGTTACTAGATTTCTTCCCGGACATATTAGGTGCTGTCTGCTTTGAACAATTTCTTAGTTCTTGGATGTTTTCAAGGGAGCTAAATCGACCTTCAATGAAGGACGTAAAGGTTTTCCAGTCTGGAAGGACCTTGGATGTGCCTAATTTATTTTCCCAATCTATTTGAGTTTGAGATGGAAGTTTATTGAAAATAACATATATCAAGATACAATCCCATGCATCGACTGTAATTCCAAGATTAGTTAGAGCATGGACACATTCTACACTTGTATCATGCAGAGACTTCAAGCCTGCAGCGGATTCATTAACAAGCTTGTCTTGTTCCATAAAGATCCTTAGCTGCGTATTAACTAGCTTACGCTTGTTTTCAAACCTTTCGGTTAATATTTCCCATGCCGATGTATAATTTTTTCCGTCGATAGGAAGGTGTTGGACTAAGCGTGCGGCTTCGCCACAGACGTATGTTTTTAAATAACGTATTCTTTGAATATCAGAGAGATCAACGTTACGATCTATCATATTCTCGAATAAATTCCGAAATTCAATCCACTCTTCTAACTTGCCAGAGAATGGCTTTATTTGAATTGGAGGAAGATGAATTTCACAAACTGAAGATTTTGTTGTGTTTAACCGAGAAGTTTCTAACGTGGCATCGGTAGTTTCCGCAAATTTATCTATTTCATCACGCAATTGACCAACAAAAGTGAAATAAATCTTTTTAATTTTCAAAAAAATTTCACCCGCGAAATAAGCTTCTTTGAGAGAATCTGCGTTACTATTGACGATAGTAGTGTGATCTTTTTTAACCCGTTTAAATAGTTCTTCTAAGTCCTGTAATCGCGCACTCACGTACCCCCTTAACTTTCGCGACACGGTATCTTTTTGGAATTCGTCGAAATCGTTTTCTAGCTCTTTAAGAGCCAATTCTTGAGCTTCGATATACCTTGACAATTTCGACATGGTAAAGGCAAATTCACACACTTTAGTTTGTTAACAGAAGATAGTTTACAAAGATATTCTTTATTTTATTTGAGGTGGAGAATTTTTTAAAATTTAGGATTTTTAATAAAATTTTTATTTTTATTTTTTCTTTTAATTATAAAAAAGATGGAAAAAGATAAATTCCTACCTTTAGTTTCGGCTTTGATTGTAAGAAGCTTCTTTGTTCCTCTTCAGGAGAGATTCTATTAGCACCGCTACTATCGTTGGCTATCCGTTTTTTGTTTCTTGTCCGCTTCCAAAACCGCTTGATGACCGTTGCCAGTTGACTTTGTTGAAGCACCAGCTCCTTTCTTCCAATGTCTTTCAATTGGATGTATGGAGTCCGTTGTATTTTGTTGAAGTTACCGCTCCTCTAGTCACCGTCCTTTTTGGATGAAGCAACAGCTTGTTCCTTGGAGCCTGTTAACTTTGTTGAAGCAACAGCTTTTCTCCTTGTAACCGTTGATTTAGATGAAGCAACAGTTTTATTCGATTCGACACAACCGTTCAAAGTCAGGCTTCAACTTTCTTTTAATTGCCTTTTTGTCGATTTTATTTTTATTTATTTTTTTTTTTCACTTATTCACTGGTTTACTTTAATATCGAAGGACCATGTTTTATACTTAGATGAAGTATAAAATATAATTTTGGATTTAAAATTAAACGCAAAAGATAAAGACGTTACAATTTTATTCTTTCGATTCAAATGACTGGCGATTAGTGTCGAGTAAACTTGTCTCATGAGATGAAGAAACCTCGGTGTCTAACAGCTGTTATGATTTTCTTTTATATACATGTGTCAATGAACTCTTAAATATTCATATAATATGTAATGACACTTATGTGTTTGTACATTATGTTTATACCAATTAAAATTTATAATGCCCCATATATAAATTATGAAGTTAGAGCCGTGACTATTAACCTTATGGAGCTATAGGTGTATGCTTTCTCTCTTTTTAAGTCGGCCATTAATATAAGGTTTTTTGACCTAGCATGACTAGCGACACTAGATGTGTCATATTGGTTTTGGACGATGCTAGAGAGAGAAAGCATGCATCTTAACAATCTGGCCTTGCACATTTGACAGTTCAGGTGTTTTTGTTAGTTATTTTCTATTATTTTGGTTGTGCTTTTATCTACGCGCTTACAATTTGTGTTTTCATGTTCGTCAAAACTAGTCGTCGAAGATATCAAAGTTGCATTTGCAACCAGCGTTCTAGTTATATCTCGACGACCAGTCCAACGCGCAGGAAACCCTTTCATCTTTTCATCGCCTCAAGTGTCAAATGTGCGCGGCCTTACAATAGGTACATTTTCGAATGCAAGATATGAGTGTAATTGAGTTTTTATGGTTTGTGTTGTTTTGTTGGGAACCAACAGCGGTGGTTCAACCTATCCCCAAAAATGGAAAGGATATATCCAATCCGGCGAATCTCCAGTCAATAAGTCTCCTTCCAAATATCAGTAAGGTTTTTGAAAAGGTAATCAATAGAGCTCTGTCTAGGTGGGTTGAGGACAAACATATAGTTCCGCATAATCAATTCGATTTTAAGGCGGGACATGATATCTCACATGCCGCGTCCTAAACTGGTGTCCGATATCCAATGGAATAAAGGCAAAAAACAATGCACTGGTGCATGCCTTGTTGACTTGGAGAAGTCCTACGACACCGTATGGTTAGAGGGTCTTTTCTATAAACTGACTAGGCTGGGATCAGTAAACCTCTCTTGTACATTCTTTATAATATGCTAAGTAACAGACAGTTCATCCTGAAGAACGGTGATGTGACTTCTGTTGGAATATTTCAAATTAAAAATGGTCTTCAGCAAGGCGCGGTCAATTCGCCGATCCTATTCAACATTTATACAAGCGACTTGATAGGTTCACTTCCCCATACTATTGCGTACGCAGACGATGTGATAGCGTACAGAACAGGTCCCAAAATCGGGGTTATTAATACTCTCTTGCAGCGTGACTTCGATAAGATAAGACGATTTTGCGATGACTGGAAGTTGAACATCAACTTTCAGAAGTCGGAAACCATTCTCTTTAGGAGGCCGTTGTCTAGAGCCTCTAGGGATACCAGAAAAAATTGGAGAAAGTTCTCGATTATTGGACAACACGGATAGCATCTTGCCTGTCGAAATGTAGTCAGATACCTTGGAATCTGGCTAGATCAGTTTCTGTATTTTGGCAAAAATGTAGATGCTGCACTGGCCAGAGCTAAAGGTGCTTTAGCTCTGCCCTTACAAAGAGACTGTTTTATAGCAGCCAACTCGATGCGAGGGTAAAGGTAATCTGCTACATGGCAAGCAAGCTTAATGGAAAAGATTCGGGTGTTTGAGAGGGCTTGCCTTAGGGCTTGTCTTCGCTTGTACAGAACACCAGAGTCGGAGTACAAGAAATTTTATCCTAATGAGGTCCTTTACAACAGGGCGAACCTAATACGAGTGGACAACTTCGTAATTAAGCTGACTCGAAGGCACATTGCAAGAGCAATGACGTCGACGAATAACCTGATATCTGGGGCTTACTACCCCAATTACATTTACCACGAGAGTGTGCGTTCTGACTGCTTCGTTCCACCGGAAGCATTCCTCTACCTAGATCAGATAGGGTTGATCCAGGATAGATCAGCGGTGCCGTTAGTCTTCCATGTCGCTCAGACAGCTGGGGACAGGCGTCTCAACTACGACAGAGACGTCGCACACGGCAGTGTGAATCGCCTCAGGTTCAGTAGGGCGGTGGGGAATCGCGATAAGAGGGATGTCGTTAGGCAGCACCAGCATTTCTGGTGGTTAAATGATGGAGAAGATGTTTCGTCGTCGTTTCCGTCAATTACGGACCAGCCTCTCTAAAGAGGCAGAGCTGACCAATTTATTTGCTCTGTGAATAGCGGTGGCCAGCTTACATAGGTTTAGGTTAGCATTTAAGAAACATATACATATATCAGTGTATCGAAGGTGTATACTGATATATGTATACGATTGTGTATAACGTCTATGTATGTTTAAGTGTGTATTGTTTATTTTAAATTAGATACTAAGTTTTTATTAAAAAAAAAAGTCCATATGCTACGTTTTGTTAACAAATTTTTTTTCTTAGCTTTAAGTATACAAAATAAATAGTTCTAAGTAAAATGTAAATGAAGTCGAAAGACATAGTTATGAGAATTTAGAGTAGCTTAGAGTGCCTGTGTGGGGCCAGTAAGTTAGTATAAGATTATTAAGTAATTGTAAGATAGCATTTAAGCATTTTTTGTTAGTATGTAAGAGTTAGTGATTAAGAAAATAAAATGCATATAAAACTAAACTAAACTAGGTTAAAAATTCTTGATGCAACCGAAGTATATAAATTTAGAAAGTAGTAGGTGTTATGTGGTGGAACAAAGACCAGGAATCTTGCGTTGCTTCGAAGCTCATGAACGGTTACGGGATTACGATTTAACGTAATCCACTTCTTAATTAAGTAGTATTAAAGAGTTGCAAAAAAGGAAAAAACTGTGTTCTAGACGGTTTTTTTCTCCAAATCATTCTTAAAATATGATTTTGCGCCACTAGCAAAGGTTGGATTTTGTTGCTATATGTTCCTCCCCAACAAACTAGACCATATTGCACATTTGATTGTACTAGGCTGTAATAAATTGTTTCTAAGAGTTTACGAGAGCAAAACAGTCTTGGATGAAACATTATACTGGTAGTTCTTAACAGATACTTTCTAAGTAAGGAAGTATGCGCACTCCAATTTAGTTTGTCATCAAACTCGAGTCCTAGATACTTAAATGTAGGTACCCTCTAAATTACAAAACATTTCGATGAGGAGCTAAGGTCTGAATTATATGTTTTTTCTGTACTAGTTTTGCCACAAGTATTGGAACTAACCAGCACATGTTTACAATTTGTACTGTGATAAGTTAGTTGCATAATATTAGATGATAGGCTAAAAATCATAATTTTGGTTTTATCACTTATGACTAGCTTATGATTGCTGAATCAATGTCTAAGTTTTTCTAGATCATGATTTATATCCGCAAATAAATCCAAGGTGGAAGCATTGGAATACGAACAAGCTATGTCGTCTGCAAACCCGGTTTGTAGTCCTTTGAATTGTTGATTAAAGATTGAATTGAAATAGAACTGGACCCAACACCGAGCCCGGTGGAACACCTATATCACTATTCAGGCTATTACTCAATTTACCTTCTAACTTAACTACTTGTTTCCTGTTATTAAGGTACTAAGAAAACCAATTGAGCATAAAACCTCTAAAACCAGCGTTTTCTAGTTTTTTTAGTAGCAACCTATGGTCCACAGTATCAAATGGCTTGGTTATATCTATAAAAAGTGCAGCAGTATTCTTTTTGTTATTAAGGCTTTCGTAATTATAATTACAAAATTTTAAGAGTGCACCCTCGGTTGATCTGCCAGCTCTGAACCCATATTGATTTGGACTAAAAAAAGAATTGTGCTCTAAAAAGAATCGATTCTACTTATAATCAATTTCTCAGAAATTTTCGAAAATGTAGTTATTTAAATTTTTACTTTCCCCCTTTTTAAAGATAGGTACTACCTCCGCAACTTTTAAGCAGTCTGGAAAAATAACACAGTAAATACTTTAATTATAAATACATATGTTATGTGCTGAGATATCAACAATAAAGAATGAGATTCTCTTAATGAGATCATTCGAAAAAATACAATTCGTTGGCGAACAAGATTTTTTTAATAACTTATTGGTTCTAAACAATTCAAAGGATGTTATCGGATCAAAAGCAAAAGTATGCAGTTAGGAGATTTCCCCGCTTAAGCAGCATGAGTAGCTATCAACAGATGGATCAAAACCTGCATCAGAAAGTGTATTTGAAGCCACACTTGTAAAGAAGATATTGAACGCATCAGCCATATGAACGGGTGCAGAGATGACCCTGCCATTATAATTTACGTAGGTTGTGTTATTCGGAGACACTTTTTCGTTGAGCAGATCATTCACAATTGTCCATTTTTTTTAATATTGCCATTGGCTAATTGAAATTTATTGATATAATAATCTTCTTTAAAAGTGTGAACATCAGCAATAACTTCTCTGGAAATTTTTTCACAGAGATTACGAAGATGAGCATTATTGGGATGTTTTTTACATTTGATTCCGAATTTATTTATAGTAATAATTCACCTTTCTTACTAAAGTTGCCGACATCCAGGGTTTAAGTCTCTTTAATTTATTATTTCTACGTGAAATTATCCGAGAACATGTTGCGACATGACCTTCTAAAATATTGGAAAATTTATTAAAGGCTATTCACGGGTCTCCTTCACGGTAGACGGCTGCCCAATTTTCATGGATTAAACACGCAATAAGCTGATCATAATTAATTACAGATTTATCGTGTGATAAATTATTTGATTTCTTTATTTAGCTGTTAAAATTCAAAAAGAGACCTGTCATACAATGATCAGAAATCTTGTAGTTCGAGCTCGAACTGACAAGCGAACAATTTTGATAACGATCAAGTCTATCAAATATGTATATAATTAATGCACGTTTGAGAAGAGTGTGTAATTCGAGTTGGTTTATCAATACATGAGTACATCCCATCTGGATAGGATATCTAAATTAATATCTCCCAAGATAAATAAGTTTTTTACTTTTTCACCACCCAACTCAGTTCTTCGACAAACACGACCTTACTCTTTTCGTACAACCTATAAACTCACATAAAAATAATTTTTTTTTCATCAGTTGTGCAAGAAACTTTAATTACATCCGCACTTATTAGATTAGAACTTTACAAACACAGCAACTCCTCCTGCTGCATATGTATCATTGCACTTAGCATGAAAATTAAAACCCGGTATATTATAAAGTTCTTTTTTACGTTCAAATATCCAAATATCAGAGAAATAAATCCAAATTTTTTCTCATGCTTCGAATATTTTGGTGAATAATGGAAAACCGTAAATTACTAGAATGAAAAACACTTTTTAACATCTCATCTTCAAATTTACAAAATGGAATAACATTTGGAATACAGCTTTGGGAATCATGCAGTATGTTATTATTATTTATCATAGTGAAGAAATAAATTAGGATAAGTTTTCTAGGTCTTCAAAACAACAAATTTGTTGTACCTTATCGTTTTCTTGTTTTTTCATCAAAATGACTCCTCTACTAATCCACAAGTAAGAAAACTTTCTCTCTATTTTGATTTTTTTAGCTCTGTTAAACAATACTCTCATTTACGAGTATAAGTTATTTAGTAAGCGACTGAGTGCGTCCGCGTTACAATTTTTATTACCAGCTCTATGTACTATTTTGAAGTACCACACATTTAGAAACACACTCCATCGAAGGCATTGTGAAATTTCTTAATAATCACGCAATAATGACATGCCATCAAATCACCACTGAACCTGTTCTATTAACACCGTGGCGACGGTTATTGAGAAATTTTCGTGTTTCGGGATATATCAGGACTTATCAGCGTTCCCATGATCTTGGAAACAAGGAACGTAATTGCAATGGGTCTGTAGGAGAAGAGAAAAGTAGCGACGGGCTGTACAAATGCTGTTTTCAATCTGCTCAGAAAAAATCCTAAGGAGTAGGATTGACGAAAGAGCTAACGCAGTGATTTTTCCAGAGTAGAAGATCTTTTAGTGCCCTTGAGTACACGAGTGCGAAAGGGAATATGTCCCGTAGAAGATTCGACGCACTCAAGTGTAGGAAGAGACAAAGCTCAATCTGGCAGTGTTGAGCTGACACCGCAAAGTGAGCAGCTAGCAGATTGTCCTTGTCCAAAGAGCTGACAGCGGAATGTCATTGTAAATGTGCTTCATGATGGAGGATGAAGCAGAATTTCTGATATTTTTGACGAAGGACAAATAATTTTCACTACATTGTAGTATTTTTTGCCTCCGTTTTTGTCGTGTTCAAATTTCACAGGGCTAAGAAGGACGTTGAAATCATTCCTTTTTTCGGTTATCCTCTGTCGGGTTGTTCTTGAATTACCGAAGGACAACCTCTTTACAACTCGAGTCGTACCATACCTTTTCTTGTGGTTTGATACATTTAATCCGATGAGGGATAAATGATCTCAATCCAAAGAGAATAGTGTCTGTGATCATATCAGCAGCGGCATCCACGTCGTTATCGAGGAAACATTACGACCAGTTAAAATTCTGGAGCTCTTAAGTCCAATCCCATAAGCTTTCTCGTGTTTTCATGCGGTTCTTTTAGTAATCTTTTCTGTAATTGTGTGGTCGCTGTACGCGAAATTAGCTGATATGACACAGTGATCCAATGATCCTAGAGGGGATAGCAGATCGAACTTGTACTTGTCAGGGTGAGAAATTAAAAACGAGTCCAGGACTTTGGCGGTATGACTATCAACGTATTCGTGTGGGCTCATTTACAAGCTGGGCAAAGTTTTCTTTCGCAGCGAAGGTCTCAGTACATCGTCTTTCGCGTATCATCTGTCCAGAATGTCGAAGTCTCCAAGCCAGTTGGAGCATAGTTAAGCACAACCGATGTGAAGTTTTAGTTACAATACTAAACATCACTGGATTGACGCCAAGAGGCGTCTTCTCTATTTCTACAGCATTCAGACATCAATGCCCCAACGATATTATGTTCTAATGAAATTACAATTAGCATAACACCCTTTTAAACCTTTAACTATGGGACACGTCCCTATATGAATGGTCATCAGTTTACCCTCAAGCCCATCTTCGGACGTACGCTGAAATACTGTGATTCTTATATAACCTGTGCAGCATTTCCAAAATTAGCTTTTATAAGAGTACCATGCTACTCCTTGCTATATTGATATATTCGACACAAATACTTCGGCAGTCAACGAATTATTTTCAAATATAAGAAAAAATCACATCAGAAAGGTCAAACAGTGAATGAAGCCAAAGCAAAATAAGATACAAACGCTTTATTCTACGTTGGAATGTGGTTTTCATCTCTACTGTCCATATCGCACCAAAAGAAAAGACATTTATAGGCGGCCAGAATTGATAGTCGGTTCTAATGCCAGCCAAGAGGAAGAATCAGCCTTAAACAAATCTATTTTTGAGATGAATATAAATAAATGGTTTCCATTGAAGTACCTATCGACATTCGAAAGTAATTCCGGCGGCAAATGTCGGCCATTTGGGTCGCATGTACTAGTTAGTTATGTCTTAGTTAGTCTTGAAGAACTGAGCAAATACCGGCTGAGTCTTAAATATATTCATTAATGTAAGTAGTTGGGTTCCCTGCTTTGACTACAAAAACCAAATTATTTTTGCTCTATCTGTTATAGCTTAGTGGGTTTTGGTTTTGCAACAACATAGGAACAAAATTGTGAAGAAAAAGTTGGCGTGCATAAGTAATTTATGATGTATGTTTTTATATCACCAAGTTCGCTTTACAATTTTGCCACATATCTTGAAAAGTATCAGTTTATGTTATTATCATCACTAGGCCTTAGCATCTCTAAGTACCATACACATGTATGTCTAGGATTAGAAGTTGTGAAAAGTATTGTTCGTATTATTGTCAGAGCTTTCGAATTAAAATGGACTATAATTACAGTGAACTAAAGGTGACACAAAAAATATTTCAAAATATACTTTATCTATACATTAAAGTAAGTGACTTTATTTAACAACATTAAAGAAATCAAATGGATCTAATCCATACATCCTTTTTATATGGAATAATTGAAAGAAATCAAGGAATTTATTGGTAAAAGGTTGTTGAAAAAAATGTCCTTTATCATGCATGCAAATACTTTATTAAGAGCCATTACCATTAAGTTAAGCACCTCTAACTTTGAATGAATGTGAATGACATGAAGAGAAATAGATTAGAAGACTTGCCATTGATCCTACTATATTGTGCCTACAAGATAGAATCTAGAAATCTTGGAAACATAAATTGAGCATATTCGTTTTTGTTTTTGTAAGGCTTGTTGTCTGATTTTTTTATTTACGGAAATTTCAATTTATGATAGATAATATGTGATTATGAGAGGGAGTCATTCCAATGGGTGAATAAAATCCCAATAAGTCATGTGGCAAGAGAAAATCAGTCCATCACGCAAAGGTACACCGAACCAAAAAAGTTCATGATTCAATCCTGAGATTCCAAGATGATGATTCGAATGGTTTTTAATTCTTTAAAGAGGTCATCAAGAGTACGATGCCAAGATACCTAAGATGCATACCCTGCTGCCTAGAGCAACAGCTAGGGTATTGTAACCAATGTACTAGTATTTAAGGCTGAATCTAAATAATATTGAAGTCATCAAGTCAAACAAAGTTATTTAAAAGAGTTAGAGGTGTTTTCCTTGTTGTCCCTATTCATTTGTTCATTTATTTATTTTCTTATTTCGTCTTAAAAGAAAAATAAATTGAGTTTACTGAATAAATTGACAGTGACAGTTTGATGATTAGTGAAAGAGTGCGTTCACAAATTAAATTCAAAGTTGTCAAGTCCCTATCGGAAAACCCTTTACAACAATTAACCAAAAACGCTAAAAACCCACTTAGAACCAATCATCTCACTATTTTCTGGACGGTCCATCAATTCCCAAGTTTTATGTGACAAAAGTGCATCCATTGCAACATTCATTGAAGCCTTCCATTGGTGCATATTTTCACTAGACAGTTCTCCCTTCATTGTCATTGGAATAGTAAGTTTTCTATATAATTTAGTACTTCAACAAAGTTATACTGTTTAGCTGGTCGACCTGGGCTTCTTATCCGAATTATTTTAGCACGTCCAGGCCCTCTTACTACCCTGTAGCTTGAGATTCGGTTTTTTTTTTCTATGTGAATTGCCACTTGATTTTCCTAAGGTGGCAGTAAATGTACAATTTTAGTAAAAAGAAAATTGCCCGTGCTATCATTCACAAGTTTGTTACAATCTACTCGTTACATCTTTAGATCCAAACAATTTCAAATGCGATACTATAGGCTAACGCCATGATAATACTTCGCACTTTTTGAGGTTTTAAAGCCCCAGAGTCGTTAGTGGACGACCTATTTCGTAAATACTCTGCAGTATTGATGGCTTCCGCCTATAAATACTCTGGAAGATCACAGCCTACATCTAGCCATTTCCACTAATATGCGGATGGCTCTTTCTGCTTCTCATTTTTGTTGAGGAATGTATTCGACTGAAAGTTATCTCTTGATCCCTTGCTTATTCAAGTACTCATTAAAAGTTCAAAAAATATTCAAATATTCCGTTCTGCCATAGCCTTAAATTGTCTAAACATTTGAAAAACCTTCTATTTGATTTTAATAAAGTAAACAAATATACATATTTCTAGATTTGTCATCTATGAATGTTAGAAAGTATCTCATCTCATACCCAGCCGAAGGTACCCGCCTTAGACCACAAAAGTCCGTATGCACAATCTCTATTAATTCTTTGCTTTGTCGTGAAGATTTTTTAGGAAATGCTCTGACAGTAATTTTTCTTTTAGCACAAGTTAAAGAATCTATTTTCTTAATCTCACACTCAAAATCTAAGCCGACCACAATATTATTCTAAGCTGTTGTAGATTGTGACTATTAAGATGTCCGAAACGCTGATGCCATTTATGAAGACTATCTACTTCTCTACAGGAACCATGATTCAAAAATCTGTTTCTAGCTTTAACATAAATAAATAAATTATTTAGGGGAGAGTACGATAACTTTGGCGCCAAGAATTGATAACGGTATTTTGTAGAGGCGGGGGTCTATCTCGCCCCGTTTAGGAGTTAGGGGCAATTTTAGAAAAAAAATGACTTAAAATGGGAAAGAAATTATTGAAAAACAACGGCAACACTTACAATAAAGTACTATACAGGATTTGAAAGCCTAAAATTTGCTCTTTAATACAAAATTTACATCAAATTATTCGTGTGAATAGTTTTTGAATAATTCGCATTCAAACTTAAATTTTTGGTAAAAAATGAAAACAATTTTTTTTAAATCAATATTATTCAAAACTGTGAGATGATGTGCCCAATTGATTTTTTATATTAATCCGCATAGTATTTCTGAATCGAACACAAAAAACCTCATGGCTTTATATCTTCTAGTTTTTGAGAAAATTGAAAATTACTAAAACTATTTTTTATAAGACGTTTTTTTTTGGTATTTATGGTGATCTCACTTTGAGGATTAATATTGAGGGTCATGTTTGTAAGTAAAGTACAGCAAATCATTTAACGTGACCCAGAATGCACCACGAGGAGGTAGATTTACATTGCATTCCGCGTCCCAACCAGTCAGTTGGTGAGTAATTTAGGTGTTAGTTAAGAGTAGTCAATTAAATGTTCAATGTACGATTACATATTAAAAAGGTATGTACGAGTAAGTTTCGTCAATGAAGTCATCGTCCGTACTGGTGGCAATGTCGAGTTCGTTGAGTTCGTCGATGATGGTGAAGAGCCGAGGTTGTTTTGGTGGTAAATACCTTGAAAGTGCTCATTGTGAACGGTCGGAGGGTCGAAGTCCTTCAGTTGCAAAAACACACTTTCTTTACCTTTGACAAAACCTGGGTACACTTTTTTTACGTCAATTAAAAATTCCGTGATTTGGGAGCCCATGTCGTCCTTATAATTTTTTTCAAGGCAGTATTTCCGGTAAATGAAAAGTGCCATATATTGGTGAAGGTGCTGCGTTGTATTGCGGCATAAAATTGATTTTTTCAGAAGCTTGTTCTGATTCTCAAGATCATTTATAGTATTGGTTGCATCGGTCTTGTCAACATATTCGCCTTTGCTGTGGTTTGTAATTTCATGAGTCGTAGAAGTAGGGAACATTTTCTCAATACCTATGTGTTGGCGTGCGCTGTCGGTACAAATACGACTGCTGTTGGGGTTAACGTATTTGTGTATATTTTCATTTGTTCGGTTACACGGCCTCTGTGGTATTTACTTTTTTAGGAAAGGTTTCGTCGATTTGTACAGTTTTTCCGTCGCCGCCAATGTTAACATCGACGTGAGATGCTATTATTTCGGCTATTTCACGACAATAGTTATTATAGTAATCTTAGTAGATTTACTAAGCTCACTTTTATTGTCGTGATGACACCAAGCGATTATATGCTAATTTTAAAATAATAACATACATGTAATAACATTTTTAAAAAATCCTTAGGTTGTAGCTTAAGGTTTAATTAATTTACCTGAAAAAACGTGTTCACAGGCATTTTGATAACAAAAGCGATAATTATTGCGAGCACCTCGCGAATCTCTAGCCGATATTGAGGTCCATGGAAAAATGTAGCGATGGATGGGTTGATTGTATTTCTACAATTTTTGTCACCTTTTTTTTAGAGCTTATCTTTGAGCATCGCCACATCCAACCGAACTTTACATTTTTACACTTTTCTACCTTCATAGGTAAGTTGCAACACAGTGGTTGAATGGATGTTTTAGTGGGAATTAAACCAGATTCTTCTAAAAATTCAATTCTTCTTTCGTTGGTCGACACCAAATCTCCGAACGAACAAAACACTGAGAAGTTCTTTAGTTTAGGATGGATTAGAGGATGCTTAGCCGTCATTGCTTATTCATAAAAATATCACTTGATTCGCACTACGGTTGAACACAGATTGATCTTTATGAATATCAATAACTACGCGCCTTATCACAAAAAGAAATAACGGTATAAAAGCCAAACGTTTGTTCGGTTATATTTTTGCATCATTATCAAGTGCATTACATATTACATACGTACAAACATAGATATTTCGCAAAGTAAATAATTTACTGCAACATTGGAACATTGATTTTTCTATAATGCGAATTAGTGAAACTTTGTTATTAATGGGAACTTTGTAATTTTGTGATGAGTACTGTAGATGAAGAGTATAGACGACATAGGCGCCTGCCTGACTTAAAGCACATACCCCGAGCGGAGCAACGAAGTTGCGTAAGCGGGATCTGCCGCCTGCGGAAAGAGAGTTGAAATCCCTTAATCCCGCGAAGCGTGTCACCCGAGTACTCTTAATTAAGAAAACTATTGATATAGGCGTCTGCAAGATGTTTAAATAATACTCATTAACTTATTCAAAGCAAGACTACGTACATAAATGCCAAAAAACAAAACTAAAGTAGTAATTTCAATTCCAATTTGCTCCAAAACTAGAGGACATAATGCCATTTGGTTTTTTGTGTTCGATTCAGAATTAATACGCGCATTGAATACAAAAAACCAATTTGGCACATTATTTCACAATTTTGAGTAATATTGTTAAAAAATTTTTTTTTTAATCTTTTACCAAGAATTTGAGTTTGAATGTGAATTATTCAAAAACTATTCACACGAATAATTTAATGTAAATTTTATATTAAAGAACAAGTTTCGGTCTTTCATATTCTGTATAGTACTTTATTGTAGGTATTACCGTTGTTTTTTAATAATTTTTTTCCCATCTTAAGTCATTTGTTTTAGATTCCCCATAACTCCTAAACGGGACGAGATTAACTCCTCTACAAAATACCGTTATCAATTCTTGGCGCACAAGTTATCGTACTCGTGCCATTATTTAGCTAACGGATACGACATTTCAACGAAGATCAGGAACGTACATCATATTCTTCAAAATAACCTAACCGACTGACGATTTTAAGATATCTTCCCATATCGTATCGTATCTATCCAGCTTGACAAAACCAATTTGTCATTTGCCAGCTGTATAGTTGCTACATTATCTATATTAAAAACAACTAAAAAACGATTTGCTACAGCACATTACGAGATGTGGCACCACTACCTTAACATCATACGTTAGGTTTCAGCACGTTCGATTAAATTGGAGAGAATAGCCGAAAAGATGTTGTTGGATTTGATGAACGATTTTTACTCCTACGACAATGAGTAGTGAAGTGAAAGACCGTCTGATTGTCTATCCCTCTATTCTCTTTTTATGTCTTCTGTGTTCTTCCTATAATAGTTTAATCTTAGCTATCCCTGCTCTGAATAGCAAAAATAGAATTTTCATACGCTTCAGGCAGACTATATAATCTTATTATACTTAGTAATTCTCCTGGAACAAATACCTCGATTTCATTTATTTTTTCTATTACATATAACGTAAAATTTATTTAGGTGAGCCATCTTGGCATGCATTAAATTTTCAAAAAGGCTCACCATACGAGCTGTAGTATACATTTTGATTGATGTCTTTTGGACAGTTTATCGCATGCTTCCTTAGACTTCCTATAGCGTTTAGCATGCATGAATTCAGATGATTTAACTCTAAGCAGAACCGTTGCGACTTCTTGTTCTGGTTTCAGCTCCTCAGGCAGAATATTGGATCCAATTACATACGACCACAAATCTGGATGTACGCTCTTCATTTGGATTGCCTACGTTGAATAATTATGTTCACTGAGATTTTCAATTTGGTTACTGATCCTTTTTTTTCAATTTAGTCTATAAAATTAGGAAAACTGTTAAAAATGACCACGGAAATTAAACACAACCGAATAAAATGCAATTCACTTTAATTTAGAAACGAAATTTGTTTCACGGGTTCATGGATATTTTGCAACTGTGTCTTTTAATGACAATGACATGAGTATACTCGTGTAAAGCGTGAAATCTATGAATGTAGTAGTTAATGTATAAAATATTAGTATGTAGTAGTATGAATGTAGTGTGTGTATAATAAAAGAAAGAATTAGACATTACAATTACACATTAGCAAAAAGAATTCAACTGTTAATTTTCAACATCCTCGGAGGGGTGGGGGGGGGGGGGGTATTGAACTTGAACTCTGATTACCAGCTTCTCTTTAGCTTTGTTGTATACCTCATTTGATGTTTCGAATTGTGTCCGCATCGGGCTCTTGACATGTCGACGCTAAAAAACTCCACCCTCGGGATGCAATTAAGAAATCGGTTGGTGTCAAGGCAGACAGATCCAAGGGGTCAGCGCTCATATATGTCAGTGGGCGATCGTTGACTACCTTTTCGGTTTCTAAGTTTCGCCTTACTAATAGTAACTTTCATTAAGTTCTTCTTAATCCACCTCACCTTAAGTCCACCCCACCAAGGGGCGCGTTCCACAATGAATTGCCATTGTATCTTTCTTCTTGATAGAAAGCCCTGAATGAACTCTTCCTCCCAAAAACAGTCAGGGCTACGAAGTTCCAATGCAGCTTTACGTAAAGTACGAGCGTTGTCGGAAAGAATCATCGAAGGAACGCTTCGTCTACCGATGAAACGCCGAAGAGCCATCAAAAAATGTTCTGTAGATAGCCCTTTCGTTATTTCAAGGTGTACTGCGCATACAGCAGTGTGAGTGTTTGATTTGCAAAAAATGCATGCAGCATCGGTTGGGCTGATTGTCACCAAACTGGAGGCGGTCGATTGGGCAACAGTTCTGTTGTTGGAACTGGTGTTGATGTGGGTAACGCCATATTTTCTAGGGATTCAACTTCTCGTTTTAGGAATCGAAGATTGTCTTTGACTTAATCTCCGCCTGTTTGAAAGAGCCGATCCGTTATCTGAAGTCGAAGAAGTTTCAGCAGCTTCTTCTTCCTTCACCTCGCTTTCCAGTTTTCTATGGTACTCAATGCGAAGAGCTGTTAGAAGACATCGAAGGAATATGATTCGAAGCATGACGTAATAATTACTTGTTGGCACCTGTAATGCTGTCAGTGAGCGAGTGCATGAAACAACAACCGCGTAAAGATTTCGTAACCCAGGTGTATCGTTATGGTCACGAACTGGAGTCAGGCTTACCAGCTGTTGAATATGAGTGCCAATGAGCTTGTGTGTGCATCCATATTGCTCCTGAAGGACTCCAACAGCCGCTTCATAGCACTTTTCAGTTTGACGATTATGGGACGAATCTGACTAACATTTTATTGTATTAATGCTTACGCGTATATATTGTAGTTTTTGCTTGAGAAAAGAGAGATGTATATTGTATATTGTACGAGTATATTTCATATTACGTGTTCGTCATTTGTTTTTTATCTATCTTCAAGAAACAGAAAGAGAAAAACTCTAATTATTGAATTTAACGCTAACATGTTATATAGCTTTTTCCGGTTTTTTTTTAATGAATTATACTTAAGCCTGCGCTAGTTTATAAGATTATTGTTTTCTTAATGTGTATGCTTTCAATGAATAAATAAATGAAAATGAAATTAAATAGTTCTATAATCTACATTAATACAATAAGACCGAATGAACAACGAATCATTAGTCGTGACTTAAAAAAGGTGCCGACTTAAATATATGTTAAATAATATTCTAATAGCCAGCTTTTAGTTGAACTTGACTTTTTCAAAAAACCTACTATATTTGCATGGAATCTACTACATAACATTGGTTTGAGATTTTATTTTAGCACTTGAATTTGAATTTATTTTTAATCCGAGTGGAAATATCAAAATCAGCTGTGATTGTTTTATTTCGTTTGTATATATAAAACGGTGATGTACATAGGCTTCAAGTTAATATTATTTGTTAACTCCTCTTTTCCTTCCTAAATGTTAAGTGAATGATAGGGGTTCTTTTTAAAACAGTAATATAATATTATATTTATCAATTAATAACTTTGTATAACGCAGTATGTGCTTAGTTGTTTCAATGAAGCATTCACCAAAACACATTTTTACCAATTTTTAGTTCAAAGTATTTCAATAAAATATGAAGAAGGTAAAGGAATTTTTAAAATTCGTACGGTTTCTTGCGGTAAATCTTTCCGCAACAAGATTGACTCTCTTCCCTTGGAAAGCCCTTTCAGTCGCTCTTTTTTTTGAGTGGGTATAACAAGCTCTGGCGCAGGTGGAGGGCAGCCATGGTGCCATCAACCCCAGACCTCAGAAAACAACCTACATAGGTTTTACGGCCGGTTTTCTTCCATAGGGGAAAACGAAGGGGGTTCAGTCAGTGAAGCTCTGAGAGCGGTATGGAGACTCACGACGAAACAGGAGCCCAAGGTGCTGCAAATGAGAGGCCCACCGGGAACACCGCGGACGGAGTCGGGAGACTTGCGACGGGGAGCATCAGACAGGAAGTTTGAAAGTTGCCGACGGATGGGAACTCCCGCTTCTTTCAATTACGATGATGATGTATGGGGGAGGACGTTCCTTGGATGTGGAGGCAACAGAAGCATCACATCCCACAACTGAGGTGGATGCAGCTAGCCAGCGAGCTAGCAGAGGACAACTAACATAGATGGCAGATTTTCCAGATATTGGAAAACCAAAACCCGTTTTCCACTGATCGCCTCTAAACGTGTGACCCTGTCTGTGAATACGTGTGAATTGTCATCAATGTCAATTTCTCTCGTATTTTACACAAAACTCGCCAATTTTAATCAAAAACGTCATCCACACTACACACAAATAGTGAACTTTACATGCAAATCGCTCTCATTCCATCAACTTTAGTTATAAATTACTCTCATTCAAGAAAATTCTGGCAGGTTATAGAGATGTACAATGTGTTGGTAATTCACTTACAGTATGTCTGTGTGAGGGTTAAGGGTTTGCAAAAGTATTAGTAGAGTTTTCTATCTAAGTTAGTTCATCTATTTCACGAATGCAAAACCTGCAAGTGTTGAAGCTATTAACCCCGTAAGTTGTGTCCATTAAAGCTATCCATGCTTTGTAAATTGCATTTTCTGCATACAAAAAAATATAAATGTATTAGGCTTTTACTAGCGGAAATATAACAACCAACAAATACACAAATTTTTTCCATCACACCTGATGTATCGAATATCGAAGAGCAAACAATACACCACTTTCCAAGTTGGTTTGTATCGAGCATCTAGCATTCCGGTAAACATTTTTATTATTGAAGCGTTTATTTGGCTATTTATTGATATTAACACATTTAATCAAAAATTCGTTACTTGGTTTACTTTAACAAAAGAATTTACCTCATATTTAAATCTTACTAAGTTTGTTTCTGTTTTTATATATGTAAGTAGTTCGTTATAAATCTTAAGTACCTAATATATTTTGTGATTTTCTGTTTCTAAAAAATTGTAAATGAAAACTGTTGTTATCTCTTAAATTATAGATATGGTTGTACATCGATTCTCATTGAAAGTTTTCTACTTAAATATATTGGCATTAAATTGTTTTTAATTTTAAATATAAATACAAACACACACATTACTATTCTTTGTTTTAAGTTAAGACATCTTAGAGCCGCAAGCATATAACTATTACTAGTGTATCTATTATATTTCAGTATACAGCGCATTGGTTTATTTTGTAATTTTTGCATTTTGTCAAACACTTCGACTGATCTCAAAAACAACATAGTTACACAATATTCAAAACGAGGTCTTATAGTAATATTATATATTTCTATAGCCGTTAGTGTTCATACTTCCTTTCTTATTCTTCTAAAGAACCCAATTTTCTTTGTAATTTTATTACGTACATACACAAAATGAGACTTACAATTTAAATTGCTATCGATTATTACACCAGATACTTAATTTTTTTACACACTCAAAACCATTAATACTATCACATGGCCAAATATCATTAAGGAACATACCTTTAGTTATGTCAACATTTAATTTAAGCTTATTCAATTCAAGGTACTTTCTTATCTATATATATATAAAAATAAATTGCTGTTCGTTAGTCTCGCTAAAACTCGAGAACGGCTGGACCGATTTGGCTAATTTTGGTCTTGAATTATTTGTGGAAGTCCAGAGAAGGTTTAAAAGGTTAATAAATACGAAAGTTGTTAACTATCTTTCAGATTATTTTTATGTAGATTGTTAAATCTTAAGTTTTGTCACAAATTAAATTTCTGAACGCAACCATAATATTTGACATTTGACGACCAACTAATATGTCGATCCACCCTCTATGTCGATCGATACCTCAGACAAAGAGTGCATCTTTCTATCTTCATGAGTGACGATTACCGCTACGTGCACGAGAACTTTCTTTACTTCGGTGATCCTTTGTGATAGAGACATTTCAAGTTATGTGCTCTTTTTTTTGTTGATCTTTTGTGATAGTGACACTTTACTGCTAAGTGAGCGAGAACTTTTCTCACTTTGATTAATTACAATTTACGATGCCGAGGAGAAAACGACTTGACTTAGGTCGTCGCAGTCAAGCAAATGTGAGAAGAGCTACCTCACGTGCTAACCGCACTGATGACCAAAGAGAGACAGATTAAGAAAATAGTCGTATTGCTATGTCAGAATTGCGTTTTTTAGTGAGTGACAATGAAGTAGATAGGCTTAGAATGGAACGAGTTCGTGCACATCAAACACAACAACAGCGAGCACGACATAATGAAATTGAGCGATTCTGCAGACGCAGTGCTCTTGCGATTCTGAAACGAGCTGCATTCCACTATGAACCGGCAATAGATTATTGTGCCGACAAATCGGTAACAATTGAGGAAATGACAATAATTTGTAAATATTGTAAGGCGTTAAAATACAGTGGTGAATCTACTGGATCTACTATGTTGTGCTGGAGGCAAAGTAAAATTGCCAGAATTGGTCCCACCACCAGATCCTTTACGCTCTTTAGTTTCTGGGATTGGAAATGATTCTAAGCACTTCTTGGCCAACATTCAGAAATATAACAGCTGTTTCCAGATGACATCGTTTGGCGCTACACATACTCGTATTATACAGGACAATTTCATGCCCACTTTCAAGATATTATACCATAATATTTTTTTATAATATTCAAGTTTGTATTAAAATATATAACGGAAATAATTATTGAACAAATCTTTAAAAATTACAGATAGAAGGACAAATTTATCACTTACTGGGGGCGCTGTTACCACTACCAGATGCAGATCATCAATTTTTACAAATTTATTTTATGGGCAATTCAGATGCGGAAGTTGATAAGCGTTGTGCTCACAATCCAACAGTGAAGAGAACCATTGTCCAAGAATTACAAATGTTACTTCATCATAACAACAATTTAGTAAACATGTTCAAAATAGCATTGGATCGGATGCCATCTGACAGCCATAATATTGTCATTCGACAAAACACCTGCCGGTGAACACACAAGGAGGTTTAATTCACCTACCACTGACGAAGTGGCTGTTGTCATTATGGGAGAAAATTTACAATCTAGAGATATTGTGCTTCATAGTCGGAATAATGATTTAAAACGTGTATCTGAAACACACAGGACTTATTATGCGTTACAATATCCTTTGATCTTCTGGCAGGGGGAAGATGGATACCATTTTAATATCAAAATATTAAATCAAGTAACAGGTAACTAGTTTGAACAAGATTAAATAATATTTTTAAATGCAATTCATCTAAGTAACAAATTAAAAATTTATCATTTTTGAATTGCAGGTGCTGAAACCAACAGACTCATGATACAGACTCATGATCCGTGAAGGTGAAGTAAGTCATATTTTGATGTGTCGACGACTTTTTCATCAGTTTGCCGTTGACATGTATGTCAAAATTGAGACTGAACGACTGACACACATCCGTTTGAACCAACGACAGCTTCGATCAGAGGAATACATTCATCTCCGCGAAGCTATAAATGCCAATGGCAATGTGAATAATGTGGGAAGAATGACAATTTTGTCAGCTACTTACATAGGAAGCCCGCGCCACATGCACGAATATACTCAGGATGTTATGTCATATGTTAGGCATTATGGCCACCTCATATGAGACTTAGACAATGGTCCGAAATCAATAGGGAATTGCTACGTAGCCAAACACCAATTGATAGACATGACATCACTGCCAGAGTTTTTAAACAAAAATTAAAATCTCTCATGAATTTCTTCATAAAGCATCGCGTGTATGGCCAAGTCCGTTGTTGGATGTACTCTGTAGAATGGCAAAAGCGTGGTCTGCCACATGCGCACATTTTAGTCTAGTTAGTGGACAAAATAAGGCCAGATGAGATTGATTCCATAATTTCAGCTGAAATTCCTGATGAAACAGTTGGCCCAAAATTGCTTGAAGTAGTTACCAAACACATGATACATGGAGCTTGCGAAGTTTTCAACTACAATTCACCCTGTATGGTCGACGGCAAGTGTTCCAAGCGATACCCAAGAGACCTGATTGCTGAAACCATAACGGGAAATGATGGATACCCATTGTATTGTCGCCGATCAGTTGCGGACAATGGGCGATCGGTAGTTATGAAGGTAAGAGGACAAAATGTTGATGTAGACAATCGTTGGATTGTGCCATACTCGCCAATATTGTCCAAAGCTTATGAGACTCACATCAATGTGGAATATTGTAACTCTGTGAAGTCGATAAAGTACATATGTAAATATGTTAACAAAAGTAGCGATATGGCCGTCTTCGCTGTAACCAATGCAAATGACGAAGTATCACAGTACCAGATGGGTCGATATGTAAGTAGCAACGAAGCAATTTGGCGTATCTTTACATTTGCGGTCCATGAAAGACACCCTACAGTAGTCCATTTAGAAAATGGTCAACGAGTTTATTTTAATGAATCGAACGCGGCAGACAGAGCGGCACGTCCACCGTCGACAACATTAACAAGTTTCTTCACAGTTTGTCAAACTGATGATTTTGCTCGCACTTTGCTGTATGCTGACATGCCACGCTATTACACATGGAATGCATCAACGAGATCGTTTCAGCGTCGAAAACAAAGAACACCAGTTGAAGAATATCCAAATGTATTTGATTCAGACGCTCTGGGTCGCATCTACACAGTACATCCAAATAACGATGAATGTTATCATTTGCGGTTGTTGTTGTTGTTGAATGTTCATGGTCCGACATCGTTTAAACAACTGAGAACAGTTAATGGACAGCTGTGTGCGACTTACCGTGAGGCATGTCAACTATTACATTCACTCGAGAACGATTCGCACTGGGATGATACGCTCAAGGATTCCGTAATATCTTCGTCGCCCCATCAAATTCGTACATTGTTTGCTATTATCATATCGACAAGTTTCCCGCCAAATCCAAAAGATTTGTGGGTTAAGTATAGAGATGACATGTCTGAGGATGTTTTGCATCGTGTACGCCGTCAAAATTTGAATCCTACACTACAAATGACTGCAGAAATTTACAATGAGATATTGATCATGATAGAAGATATGTGTTTATTGATGGCAAATAAAGTATTGTGGTATTTGGGAATGACAGCACCCAATCGTTGTATGCACGATGCATTAAACCACGAGTTGCAAAGAGAACAAGCGTACGACATTGAAGCATTGGCCGAAACAGTTCGTATAAATGTTCAACAATTAAATCAACAACAAAGAATTGCGTACGACACTTTGATAGAAACAGGGGATCTGGTGGAATTTATTTCCTTGATGCTCCAGGAGGAACCGGAAAAACGTTCTTAATTTCATTGCTTTTTGGCGAGGACCAGATCGCGAGATGATGTAGCTCTAGCGTTGGCTTCATCTGGAATAGCTGCGACTCTGCTAGAAGGCGGGCGAACTGCACATTCTGCCTTGAAATTACCATTAAACATGTAAATAAACGAAACCCCAATTTGCAACATCGCCAGAAATAGCGCAATGGCCAAGATCCTAAAGGTATGCAAATTGATTGTTTGGGATGAATACACAATGGCCCATAAGAGGTCACTGGAGGCACTGGACAGAATATTGAAAGATCTTCGTGACAACCAAAATATTTTTGGTGGGGCCATGATTCTGTTGTCAGGTGATTTTCGTCAGACTCTTCCAGTTATTCCCCGATCAACTGTTGCTGATGAAGTAAACGCATGCCTAAAATCATCGAATTTATGGCGGTACGTAAAGAGACTCGAATTAGCAACTAACATGCGAGTATTTTTGCAACAAGATGAAACTGCAAATGTGTTTGCGAAGCAGTTGTTAGACATTGGAAATAATAAATTCAAAGTGGACACCTCGACCAGATTCATCACATTACCCACAGATTTCTGTCACATCACAGACTCAAAAGAGGAGCTTATTCAGCGTGTTTTCCCAGATATAGCGCAACAGCTCAATAACCATAATGGGCTGGGTGAACGAGCAATATTGGCTGCGAAAAATAAAGATGTCGAGGATCTCAATGCGACCATTCTAAATTTTCTTCCAGGACAGTTGGTTTCCTTCAAATCAGTCGACACCGTTATGAACCAGGATGACGTAGTCAACTATCCCATGGACTTTTTAAATTCACTGGAATTGCCTGGATTACCAATTCACAATTTGCAGTTAAAAGTAGGATCAGTTGTCACCATGCTGCGTAACATTAATCAACCTCGACTGTGCAATGGAATAAGACTGGCTGTGAAAAAGGTGATGAATAACGTCATTGAGGCAACAATCATAAAAGGAAAATACAAAGGAGAGGATGTCTTGATCCCGCGTATACCGATGATTCCAACGGATTTACCATTCGATTTTAAACGTTTACAATTTCCAGTACGTCTGGCCTTTGCGATGACCATAAATAAATCGCAAGGTCAGTCGTTGGAAGTTTTGCGGAATCAACTCGGAGTTTCCCTTTTTCGCGCATGGACAATTATACGTCGCGTGTTCGCGCGTCGGAAAACCGTCATCTTTGTTTCTTTACGCACCACAAAACAAAATAAAAAATATAGTTTATCAGAAAGCTTTAAATTGATTAACAGACTGTATCATAACTGTGTGTGTCTGTCAATATCAAATTGAAACCTTATAAATAGCCAGTATTTCAGGAAAACTCTGTTTTGTAAGTAAGCAATATTTAATATATCTTCTTTAAGTTTGGCTTTACAATTAACAACATCATTTTCAGATACGAATTGTAGACCATCGTCCGCAAATAATATTAACTCCCCATATTTAATTACTCCCAGATCACCATTTAATGGGTCTGATAACATACATATTGTGATAACCACTTAAATGTGAGCAGCGACATCTAGATTCAGAGAGCAGAAAATGCCGATACTCGAAGACGAGAAGATTTCGATACTGGAATAACAAAGTCTCGACTGGAGAGTGGAATCGAATTTTCTAGCAAATTGGAAATTGTATGGGACGCTGGATGGCGAGGATTGTTCTCGAAGTATGTCATTCGAGTATAAATACCAGCATCCCCAAAGTATGCAAATCAGTTCTAAAGTGAAATCTGAAGTGTTAATTAGGAGAAGTGATTAAGTGGTTTAAGTAAAAGGTAAGAAAAGTATAAGCGGTTGAGAAATTGGATTGTACTGAGAGAAACAATTAAATAGTGAATTGTAACTGTACTGAATAAAGGGATTCGTATTGAAAAGAATAAGTTCTATCATTTGTACCCACACAAACATATTACACTGGTGTCAGAAGTGGGATAGGACTTATTGTGTGAAAAGAAAAAAAAAAAAATGTTTTTTTTGACTATTTGAAAAAGCTAGAATAGGTCGAAAACTATTGCAGTTGACCTTCGTCCAACTCAAATCCGAGTTGAACAAGAGAAGCCTCAGCGCCAGTGGAGGAAAAAGTGACCTGGTGCTCCGACTTCAGGAGGCTTTGAACAACGAGGGACATGATCCTGATGCATATTCCTTTGATGTTGACGAGGATGAACAGACAAGTACCGGCAGTGACATGTCTGCGATGATGCAACTACTCTTGTTAAAAATGGACGAACAGAAGAAAAATTTGGACGGTCTTCAACAGAAAATGGATGAACAAAAGAATAATCTGGAAGAACAAAAGAATAGCCTCGAACAAAAGCTGGATGAACAAACCAACAATCTCCACGGTCTTCAACAGAAAATGGATGAACAAAAGAATAATCTACAAGAACAAAAGAACATTCTCCAGCAAAAGTTCGAAGAAATCGATGACAAATTTGAAAGAATAGAGAAGAACGTTGATGACAAATTTGATACAATAGAGAAGAATGTTGGCGAAAAATTCGAAGAAATGGACAGCAAAGTTCAGCAACTTGCAAAAGAGATCTACACAGTGCTAAAACAGAAACTGCGAGAATGTTCTTTAAGCGGTCCAAGGAGAAAAGATTTGAAGCCTCCCTCATTCGATGGCCAGACCTCATGGTCTACTTATAAGAAGCAGTTTGAGATGGCTGCCTGTGCAAACGACTGGGACAATGAGGAAAAGTGCTTTGCCCTAACAATGGCCTTGCACGGTCCTGCAGCAGAATTGTTGCAAACAGTAGACATCGAAATGCATAAATATTATGTGACTTTAGTACAGGCTATCGAGAAACGGTTTGGGGATAGCCACATGCAGGAGGTCTACAAGGTCCAATTGCAAAGCCAAACGCAGCAACGAGGAGAAACACTTCAGCAGCTCCAAGCAGACGTGAGTAGACTGGCACATCTGTCATACCCCACCGCAGGCCAGGAAATTATCGACGAAATGACAAAAGATGCATTTATCAGGGGAATTGCAGATTCGAAGCTACAGTCAGCAGTAAGGATGGCCGGGAAAAGAACCCTTGCTGAAGCACTTGCCTTCGCTCTGGCGATGGAAGCATCCAATCAGGCTTGCAAAGGAATGAATTTCGTCAGGGAAATAGTATCTGGTGAATGCTCCTGCTCAAGACCAACTACTATGCAACGAAATATCCCGCGGGAGAGACGAAGGATGCGCTGCTGGAGCTGCGATAAAGTAGGACATCTGCAAGGGCATTGTAAAGAACCAGTACGACGAGAAGGCTGCCTGCACTGGGGTTACAGGCAAATAGAAAGAAAAACTAGCAGAAACGGTTACCAAGAAACCGGTCAAATTTCCAGAAGCCATCAGTTAGGAAATGCTTACTTCGCGGGGCAGAAGTCTGTAGCAGGAGTCGACTCCAGGGTAATTATCCAAGTCTCACAGGTAAAACAATGCAATGAAAGCCTCCCAGCAGAAGTAGTCAGTGGTAAAGAAGCGAAAGAACAGGCAACTATCCAAACGATCAGGACTGAGCCAATAGAGGGTTGGAGTATAGACGAAATCCGTTCCTCCCAACAGGCATACAATGACATCGAACCAATATTGTCCTTTAAGGAACACGAGGAAAGACCAAGCTGGCAGCAGATATCAGATCGAAGCCAAACTCTGAAGGCATACTGGGCACAGTGGGACTCGCTTTTTGTGCAAGATGGATTGCTGAAGAGAAAATGGGAAAGTGCAGATGGGACAACATCTCGTATGCAGAAAATTGTGCCACGGTCCAGAGTCAACCAAGTACTCTATGAAATACATGACGGAATCCCAGGAGGCCATTTGGGAATAAACAAGACGTTGGAAAAGGTAAGGGAACGTTTCTATTGGCTAAGCGCTAAACAAGATGTCGAGAATTGGTGCAAAAAGTGCATAAGATGTGCAGATACCAAGGGTCCAAAAGTAAAGCCACATGGAGAAATGCAGCAATACAATGTCGGAGCACCTTTCGAACGAATAGCCATCGACATCGCTGGGCCGTTTCCCGAAACCTTTAATGGAAACCGATATACTCTCGTAGTTATGGATTACTTCAGTAAGTGGCCGGAAGTGTTTGCCATCCCAAATCAAGAGGCTAAGACCGTAGCCGAACAGATAGTCAACAACTGGGTGAGCAGATTTGGGGTCCCAATGGAGCTGCACTCTGATCAAGGGCGAAACTTTGAATCAAAAGTCTTCCAGGAAATATGCCAATATTTGGGAATAAGAAAGACGAGGACAACGCCACTACACCCTCAATCTGATTGAATGGTCGAGCGATTCAATCGGACCTTGAATGAGCATCTATCTAAGGTTGTCAACAACTGCCAGCGGGATTGGGATCGACACATACCCCTCTTCTTAATGGCCTACCGAAACGCGGTCCATAGCTCAACAGGGCACACACCATCCGAGATCTTATTTGGTCAAACAATTCGGTTGCCAAGTGAAGCAAAATTCGGATCCCCACCGACGGAGCCCAAAGAGGTGAACGACTACGTGAATGACTTGCGCAGCAGGATTCGTAAATTGCATGAAGACACCAGAGAAAAGATGAAGCTAGCAAGCAGCCGCATGAAAACTAGGTACGATATCAAGGCGAAATCTTCCGGTTTCAACGAAGGAGATCTGGTTTGGCTGTATAATCCTCAGCGTAAGAAAGGCAAGTCACCAAAATTGCAACAGGACTGGGAAGGTCCATACAAGGTGATAACCCGCATTAATGACGTTGTCTACCGGATCCAGCGTGGGGATCGAGGAAAATTGAAAGTGGTCCATTTGGATAGAATGTGTCATTTCAACGGGATGCTGAATGACGAAGTTGTTCGGGATGAACAGCTGTAGGGAGGGAGCAATGTGATAACCACTTAAATGTGAGCAGCGACATCTAGATTCAGAAAATGTCGATACTCGAAGACCAGAAGATTTCGATACTGGAATAACAAAGTCTCGACTGGAGAGTGGAATCGAATTTTCTAGCAAATTGGAAATTGTATGGGACGCTGGATGGCGAGGATTGTTCTCGAAGTATGTCATTCGAGTATAAATACCAGCATCCCCAAGGTATGCAAATCATTTCTAAAGTGAAATCTGAAGTGTTAATTAGGAGAAGTGATTAAGTGGTTTAAGTAAAAGATAAGAAAAGTATAAGCGGTTGAGAAATTGGATTGTACTGAGAGAAACAATTAAATAGTGAATTGTAACTGTACTGAATAAAGGGATTTGTATTGAAAAGAATAAGTTCTATCATTTGTACCCACACAAACATTTTACAATATTATTAAACTTTACTACCTGTTTTCTGTCGCATAAGTAAGATTTGAAATAATTGAATTCCTCATTTCTCACACCATCTCTTCGTAGTTTTTGTAATAGGATGTCTTTATCCACTGTCTCGAACGCCCTCTTCAAATCCAAGAAAACTACAGCCACTCTCTTTTTATTATGTACATCCTCTTTTCACTTTGCAATGACATAATTTAGAGCAGTTTCACAAGAGTGTTTTTTCTGAACCCGGATTGTTGTTCAGCTAATATGTCATTTTGATCCAAAAACTTTTCAAATTGCGCTTGCACTATCTTTTCTAGGATTTTTTTCAGATATTGGAAGCATATTTACCGGTCTGAACTCTTCACATTTATATGTATTTGCAATTTTCTGTACTGGCACGATAACGGATGTCATCCAGCTATCTGGGAATATACACCTTGTTAAAGACGTATTTATGACTTTATAATACCATGAAAATCTTTCTTCGATGGCAGCATTTTAACAATTTTCCAGAGATCACTCACCGATTCAATTTCCATAAATTTAAACACATTTTGCCTGTTCTCTAATTCATTTACAAATGGTATGTTAACTATGGAACTATTAATATCTTTAACACTTTTAATGGAAAACTCGTTAAATTTCTTTACAATAGTTTTGTTGCAATTTATCTTGGTGCCTCTATACTCTATCACATTATTTTCCACTTTTTTATCTTTGAGCGCTAGACTTTTAATTGTTTTCCACGTTGTTTTTTGATCACTTGCGTTATTAATCTTGTTTTTGATATATTCATTCATAAATTTATTGATAAATTCCAATCTTCCTCCAGTCTTGTATGCATGAATTTAAAATGTGTTTCCACTTTTCGCCTTCTCATAATCCTTAAACTACTCGTATATGTTACAATGCATTCTGTTTCGTTCATGATACTCGTATTAATTAACAAATTGTCAAAAATCTTGTGTATTGTGTCAACATTTGTTCCCTCACAAATTCCACTTATATCACTTCTAGCAATTGACCCTACAAATTTGCTATTATTGTTTTTAAGAATTTTTATATATTTAGTTCATTTGATTGTTTTAACTTTGTCTTTATTTGTATCACCAGAGTTTCGTGGTCATGACAGTCTCTAGAACCATGATGTATATCAAGATTTAAATTCAGCCTTGAATTGGCTTTGACACAATTTTTACATTCAAATTTTGTACTCTCACAATCTGCTATACAATGTTCACTCAAACATTTAGCACACTGAATTTGATTTGTGAAATTTCTTGCATTATGGTTGAAACCCCAACACTTGAAACACCTTTTGACATTAGCTTTGTCAAATATCTGACACTTGTACCAACCAATATTCAAGTGTAGATCATCATTCTCCATTAACAATTTAAATAAATCTTTATCCATTTCAATTATTGCATTACATTTATAAATATTGCTAGGTTTTTTAAAACAATTCACCAATTTCATTTCACCACGGATTTTATTTTGCTTTAATATAATTTCAATCAATTTATCCTCATTAACTTCATTATCAATTCCATTTACCATAATTTTAGGATTTACCAATTTAGGAACTTTTACATTATAATGATCTGCACATCTCTCTTTTACTTCATTTTCCATTTTTTTTGCATTGATTCTTCATTATTGCATTTAATCACAATAGACTCCTTGACTCTATTAGACCCATTATTAATTTGCACAGACAAATCCGAAGGGTTAATGGTCCCCTTAATTGAATTTTTTGTTTTACTACTGTTTAGTTTACTTTTGGGTTCAATTATACTGGTCTACAGAAAAAAAAATTTATTTGCCATTTAATTAAATCCTATATTTTTATACTAATATGGGGTCACTGAATACGAAAAAATACATATTTTTGTGAAATTAGCTCTTATTTAAAAAAATATGACTAGCATAAGAAAATACTTTAATAAAAATTTTAAAGAACAAAAACAATTTATTAAAAAAGAAAACATTATTCATATTTGTTTATTTTTTGAATATATACATGAAGCTTATAATTTTGAAATATTTACAAATTTTTGATTTGTTTAATTAAGATTCTATTTTTTCCGCTGTCTATTGTAATCACTTTCAGGGGTATCTCTTCTCAAGTTCCAGCAGTAGTCCGGTAATATTGCCGCATTCCATCCGCCTTGATATCTCTTTTCCTTCGCCAACATATTTTGTTGGAATCGTTCACCATGTTTGTCACTTACATCTCCACAGTTGGAGCGAAATAAATCAAGATGAGAGTGAAGAAAATGGATTTTAAGGGACATATTGCAACCTAGCTGTCGATACTTTTGTAGGAGGTTGATCACAAGTTCAATATAATTTTCACTTCTCCTATTGCCCAAATACCCACGAACGACTGCCCAAAAAGACTCCCACGCCTATTTATCAAAGCCTTGTAATGCTGAATCAAAGTTTCGGTCCTTTAGAATCTGTCTTATTTGAAGCCCAATGAAGATTCCTTCTTTTATTTTGGCGTCCCTGAGCCGGGGAAATATACTTCGAAGATGTTTTAATGCTGGTCCATCCTTATTGAGAGCCTTGAAAAAGTTCTTCATTAGTCCTAATTTAATATGTAAAAGTGGTAAAACATCTTCGAGTGTTAAACCAACGGATGGAGAAGCGCAAAACAACGACAATATCCGTAATATCAGCAGGAGAATGCAGATCTTCGTGTGTTGAACCAATGGCCGGATAAGTGAAAAAGAACGACAAGTCACGTACACACGAAGCAGGAGAACGCACATCTTCGTGTGTTGAACCATTGGCCGGACAAGCGAAGTACAACGATAAGTTCTTCCAACTAAATATGCGTATTGGAGGCACCGCCCATGGAGGGTTATAATAATGGAGAGGTATAATAAATTAATATTAATTATCACCTTACAAGTTTATTTTGCCAAAATTCCATTCCCACGAAAATTCATGCACTGCACATGCCGTTAACCAGACACCTAGTATCATGGCACTGAATATTTCCCAAGGTGCATTATTGCTAATGCTATGTCTACACCAGAGCAAACATTATTTCGCACATTATAAATAGGAGTAATTAGAAGTAAGTAGTCGAGCTCTGATTTAGTATTGACGTACTGTTAAGCTACTTTTTAAAGTTGTTATAATAAGATTGGAATTTAGTCGTAAAATAAAAAGTGTTATTTTATGACAAATAAATAAATAAATATTTAACTGGAGCCCGAGCAAGGACCACAGGGTTATAATCGGTAAATAGGTACGAATAAAAGGTCCTCAAGTAGCACCAAGTTCGCGCTAGTTTTCGTAAAAAAGTCCTCAAGTAGCACGTACGGAAATTTCGCGTTTGTTCTCGATAACTACAAAAATACCCTGTGGCTCCCTCGCGTGTGTGGTGAAAGTGACATTCACAAGGGCCCCTGAGTAATCGCCGGCAGCTGAACACTCGACCGACGAGGAAAAGGAAACGTTCACCGCTAGTCGCACCACGCACCTCTGTCTAAAGCTTGAGAACCAAAATTTTAGGACTCAGCACGCGATTATCCACGCCGAACCATGTCGTGTATCTCAGCAACCTCCTATCCCTCCACAAAAACATTTTTCTCCTAAAAACCCTCTAGGTAATAAACCTCCTTTTTATCCCCAGTTAACCTATATCCCGCAATAATTCAACCAAAACCATTTCGGACACCGGCAAGGACCTCACCTCAATCAATCTAATAATAACTTTCAGCAACCAATGCCACCGCGTCCAATGGCACCTAAGCCACATCCACGACCAGTCCCAACGGATGTCAGCGTGCAAACAGGAGCGGTTAACTACATGAACAGGCCCGTAACGTTACAGGGAAAAGGTATGCACCCTCAACACAACAAGTTCAGGCCCCCAACAAACTCCAGAGAAACTTCCATATCCAACCCCAGGAGACTGAAGTTCAACAACCCCAAAACCAATATCCACAAACACGCAACACATATCAACAAGGACAAGCAAACATTCAGATCCAACCCCAGGGGACTGAAGTTCAACAACCCCAAGACCAATATCCACAAACACCCAACACATATCAACAAGGTCAAGCAAACTTCCATATCGAACCGGAAAGAAGCGATACTGCGAATTATGAACTACTTATCAAAAACACCGAAAACCAATACAACCAGACACTAACGCAGTACATGTAGTCATATGGAAATCCAAATGACACTCAAGAGCAACTAATTGACTACACAGACATCCATTTTTTAGACTGAATCGCTCTTCACTGCCCTACTTCGAGTGCAGGACGAAGAGTGGAGCCATTTTGAAAATCTTAATAGACACTGACTCCAACAAAAACTATATTCAATCGGCACTTATCTCGAAACCTCTTCCTAATGAAAAACCCTTCTACGCTAATTCTATAGGAGGTAATATTAAAATCAGTCACCACGCGATGGTGAACTTATTTGGTCTTAAGAATACGAACATTAAATTTTTCCTCTCACCTACAGTTAAATCTTTCCACGCTATCTTAGGAAACGATAGCTTAAAGGAACTCCCTGCAATAATCCATACTGATGAAAATTTCATGATGATAAAAGACAAGGTTAAAATTAGAGTGAAGCAACAAGCCTACACGGCAGTCTAAGAAATTCATATAAGAACGGACCACATGAATGTTCAGAAAAAAAACAAAATCAATCAGTTAGTTCAGGAAGTTCCGAATTTGTTCACAGTACCGGATGAAAAACTCACATTCACTACCACTGCAAAAGGTGAGATTCGCACAACCTCAGAAACTCCTGTGTACTCAAAGTTGTATCCCCATCCAATGGCTCTAAAGGATGAAGTAGGAAAACAAATCAGCCAGCTACTAACTGATGGCATTATAAGACCTTCACGGTCGCCCTACAACTCTCCTATACGGATAGTACCAAAAAAAACTTGACTCTTCTGGTGAGAAGAAGTACAGGATGGTTATTGACTATCGGAAAATGAATACTGTTATGATTTCAGAGAAATATTCGATACCCCAGATTAATGAAGTGCTGTCGCAATTAGACCAAAGCAAATTATTTTCAGTAATAGACCTTAAAAGCGGATTCCACCAAATACAGGAGTCAGACATTGAGAAAAGACTCCTTTTGGTCTCAAAAATGCCCCGGCCATTTTAGAAAGAGCCCTAGACGACATTTTGCAAGAACATATCGGCAAAATATGCTTCGTTTATATTGATGATATTGCCCAAAAACGTTGAAAGATCTCCGCTCTTTACTCGGTCTTTCAAGATATTATCGCCGCTTTATCAAGGGATACGCAAATCTGGCCAAACCCCTTACAACCCTTTTTAAGAGGGGAAGGAGGATGAATTTCGAAGAATTCTTCAAGTAAAACTCCAATTTGTCTAAACGACGACGCAACTAACGATTTCCAAAAAATTAAAAATTCACTTATATCAAAGGACTTGCTCTTAATTTACCTTGATTTTAACAAGAAATTTCAACTTACAACCGATGCGTCCAATTACGCGGTCGGAGTTGTATTGGCACAGAACGACCGACCGATAACCTCTATCTCCCGAACTTTGAATAAAACAGAAGAGCATTATGCTACAAACGAACAAGATATTCTAGCCATTATTTGGGCCTTAAATACACTGAGGAACTATCCATATGGTACAGCAAAAGTTCAAATATTCTTATGCTCTAACTTATGCTCTAAGTAGCAAGAATAACAACAGCAAGCTTAAAAAGTGGAAAGCCATACTGGAATTGTACAATTACGAGCTTAAGTACAAACCAGGTAAGATAAATATAGTAGCAGATGCCCTTTCTAGACTCCCAAAAACATTAATAACTTCACTAAAATGTACTCAGCACAGTGCAGAAAGCTCACGTCAAGATTTAATTCCAGCCACTGATATTCCCATCAACGTTTTCAAAATTCAATTGATAATTACTATAGGTACAACTGACTATAGATTTAGCTTTCCCTTTCCTACTTACCATAGACATACAATAACTCAACCAAGGTACACTGAAGACGATCTCATCTATATTTTCAAAAAATACCTCAACCCAAGTGAAGCTAATGGATTGCAAACTACAGAAGAAATTATGGGCCAGATCCAAAACATTTTTCCTACACATTTCAAAAATTATCCGCTTCACCCAGAATAAAATAGAGCATCTAACAGATACAGCCAGGCAAGAAGACGAGATCATTAAGGAACACAGAAGAGCACATCGTAATGACTGCGAAAACAAGGCTCAGTTACTAGAAAAGTTCTACTTTCCCCAAATGAACTCAAAAATATCCAATCTAATAAAACAGTGTGTTACTTACAAAGAACAGAAGTACGACAGACACCCAAATAAACCTGAATTGAAAAAAAAAACCCAATTCCTAATTTCCCAGGAGAAATAGTACATGTAGATATCTATACAATCGAAAAAAAATAGTCCTTACAGCAATAGATAAGTTTTTCAAATTTGCACAAGTGAAATTACTAAAGTCAAAACCCATAGAAGACATTCGAGATCCGTTACGCGAAGTAATCTTTGCATTTGGCGTTCCAAAAATTGTGGTAATTGACAACGAAAAATCCCTGAATTCCCCATTCATAAACTTTATGTTAACCGACCAAATAAAAATTAAAATTTTTAAAACTCCCCCTTATAGCAGCTCAGTCAATGGACTAGTGGAGACATTTCACTCCACCCTCACTGAAATCATGCGATGTAAAAAGGCTGACGAAACATATATTTTAGGTCATTTCCCGAACTCTTAGACATAGCCGTCTATGAGTAGAACTTCTCGATTCATTCCACAACCGGTAAAAGGCCTCTCGAAGTATTTTTTGGAAGAGGTGTTAGCACCAAACCAGGGGACTTCGAGAAAGCTGGGCTTGAAAATATAAACAGACTTAAACAGAAACAGGTAACTGTTTTACGATATGCCAATAAGAAGAAACAGCCCATCAAAAATTACCCCCCTGATACTATAGTATATGTCTAAGTTAACAAACGAATAGGATCTAAATTATCTCCTAGATTGAAGAAGGAAATAGTAAAACAAAACTTTTGTAAAACCATCCTCACAGATTCAGGCAGAACCGTCCATAAGAATAATATTAAGAGCTAAAATTTTCTTTTAGATGGCTTATAGCCAATTGTTTTGCCGAAATTCAAATTCTGGATTACTCAAACTCAAAAGCAATTACACTTAATGTCGGAACATCAAAAATTCAAACAGGAACACTCAAAATTATTCACGTAATCAATCTACAAACTTATGAAGAAACTATTTACAATCTACAACGGAAAACTCAGCACGAGGTCGATCCAAGCCATCCAATTTACCCATTCCTATTTCACGAAATCAATAAAACCTTATCCCTTATTAATGAATTGAAACCCCACACTAGAACAAAAATATTTTTAAATTTTATTGAAAGCGCGTGGAAAAGGGTTGCAGGAAATCCTGACCACGATGACTTCGGAATAATTAAATCAAAAATTAATAATGTTCTGGAAAACGGTAATAAACAAGTGGTAATAAATAAATCAACAATTGAGAGGATAAACTAAATTACAAATATTATAGATAAAATTGTTAAAAATTATCAAATAAATGAAAAAGATACCTTTGTCAATTATATTAAATTTAAGCTAGAACTAATTAAGGAAGAAATTGTAAACATAGAATATGCCTTACACTGGCCAAAATCCGGAATAATATATTCGTTTATTTTATCACTTAACGATATTACGAGTATATCTGTATATATGTAATAAAAAATATTTTTGAAAAAAATGATGTAGCTTATAGAAATATAGAAGATGCAATTGATTTTGCTGAATCAAAAATAGTAACCAATAATAATAATATACTTTATGTTATAAGTTTACCGAATACAGAAAAGGAATCATCTAAAAATATACTAATACTCGTAAAATCTGCCGGTAAAACGAGGTAAAATTGCCTCAAAACTAATATATGAAAACATTTTACAATGTAGTACTGAGTTATATGGAATAAGAGATACGAGTAAATGTTATTCGAATAACAAATTTAATTTTTTAATTTTAATTTAGTGGGGGCTAACGCCCCCGTTTATTTCTCTTAATGCAAGCTTAAACTTACAAACTAGGACTTAGAAACCAACAAGGGTTAAGGGTTAGGTGGTAAGGGAATGGTGGAGGAGGTCAAATTTAAGTCGAGAAGTGATCAGGTTAAGATCAAAAAGGGGGAGGTTTGAGTTGACCTTACGGAGCATGCGGGAAATTGGTTCGTTAGAGTCATAATAAGTGCGGTGGGTTGGGATATAGAAGAGACGAGGACAGCGTAAATTATGAGGGTTAGTGTTGAAGGAAATAGAATTGTAAAGGGAAGCGCAGTCCACAGAACCGGAGAGCAGTGAATGAATGAAGAGAATGTCAGTTACGTCTCTGCATTTATCGAGGGTATTCAGGTTAAGAAGTTTGAGGCGGTCGCGACAAATCTGTCACTCCAGGATAGTCCACGAAAAGCAAATCAAAGAAAACGACGTTGAATGTTCTCGATTCGGGATATATGAATTCGCTGAAAGTGGGACCATACTTGGCTGGCATATTCAAGGAGTAGCCGGACAAGGGTAATGTAAAGTGACCTTGTCACATAAAGGTTGCAAAATTCTTTAGACCAATGTTTGATAAAACCGAGCGATGAGTTGGCTTTAAGGACTATCTCATCAATATGCAAACGGAAGTTTAAATCTCTATCGTATAAAATTCCAAGGTCGCGAAGGGATTGAACTTGGACAACAGGTTGGTCATGCAGAAAATAAGGTCGAGAGGGGGATTGATTGGACTTACGAGACAAAGATTGGCATTTGGAGACATTAAGCTCAAAAAAATTTTTTAGACACCAAGTAGAAAACCTATCGAGGTCTTTTTGAAGGAGAATAGATTCTTGGGGTGAAGAAATAATTTTGGAGAACTTACTGTCATCGGCATAAATGGATACGGAGCAGTGTTTGATAATCTTCTCAAGATCGTTTATAGTTAAAATGAAAAAGAGGGGACTTAGATGGCTGCCATGTGGGACACCAGATGTGGCTAAAAACGGGGTTAAGAAGGCTGACCTAAAGCGAACGCTATAGTAACGGTTCTCCGGATAAGAAAATATCCATTTTAACAATATGGGGTCAAAACCGAGGGAAGAGAAGGTTATGAAAGAGGTCTTCCAAACTTTGGGGAATTCCCCTTGTGTGAGGGACAGAGGAAATAGGGTGGAAAGTGGGTGCGAAAGATTGGAGGCACATTTTTTTGAGAAATATTGCTGGGAGCCCATCTGGCCCGGGTAAAAATTCATCATTGAGATTTTGTAACTTTTCTTCGATAAGGGTGGGATCAAATGGTTGGGAGAAAGAGGGGCCAATGTAGAAATAGGGAAGGTACTTGAAATAGATGGAGTCGGGTACGAAGAGGTTGTCTGCAAATGACTGTTTAAAAAAGTTTGCAAAATAGTTGGCAATAATATGTGGGTCGGTCGATGATATATTATCGAACGAGAGAGAATTAATTATCGAATTGATAAAATTTCTTGGGATCGTTGATGAGGTTGGTCTGCGCTGATAGAGGCAGTTATAGAGCTGGGTGAATTACAGGTAAGTTCCAAGATAGTTAGAGCAGTCATAATAAGAATTGTTTGCGAAGAAAAACTTCCATAATTTGTTTCTACTGTTTCGTAAAGAGCGAAGTCTTCTGTTGTTCCATGGAGGGGAAATAGATGATATTTTATGCCGTGAAAATGAGACATAGAGAGAAATGGACAGCATCAGATAAGTTGGTAAAAGGGTTGGTAAAATCAAAAGAACATTTGATTTTGCGTATTGATTGTATTGATTTTGCGACAATTAGCTTTATGGAAGTTCTAAGAAGAGATGGTAGTTGAAGAAGTGGGCTGGGATGAAGAGTTATGGAAAAATGAGAGAAGAAGACGGGTGTGAAAGTTGTCGACAGTGGATAGGATAAAGGGGCACAACGTTACTGTGGAGTTAATAGGATCAGTAGTAAATATAAGGTCTAGTTGCCTGCCGATAGAATTAGAGATGCCTTTAGCAGGGGCAGATTAAAGTCACTAAAGATAAGGATTTCTTCGCTGGAATCACTTAGGTCAATTAGTTGGTCAATTGCTTTAATAGCAAGGATTTAGGATTCAATAGGTTGAGCTGGGAAAATGTAGCTACACATAACTTACAGGGACCTGTTGGGAAGCGTTATTTTAACTGAAACAAAGTCAAGTTTAACACGAGACGAGATAGCGATGAGAGAAGAGTTGAGGTTATTGTGAATGACAAATAGGACACCTCTACACAGAGAATCAACTTTAGAGATGGCAGGATCATTCAACATATGGAGAGAGTGATCGTCATCTCGAAAAACATTATAGAAAGATGGAAATAGCTCCTGGCTCTTTATGTCGGGGATGAGATTGGTTTCTGTATGAGCATAGACGTCGAAAGAGAAACCGTGTGATTTAGACAAGACAGCACGAGTTTTAGAGCGCAAGCCTCTTACGTTTTGGCAGTAAAATGTAAGAGGTAGTTTGTTGCGTGAAAGAGTAGGGAAGTGTAGATGAGATGGAGGCAAAGAAGGCAAATTAGGAAGAAAAAATTTGTCGTGGTCAGCTCGGCTGCGCTGAAGGTGAGAAACTCTTTTAGAGTGTACATAGCTGCGGAAAACAGCGAGGTCATCCGCAACCTTTTGAGGAGGTGTGTCGAAGATTTCATGGTACCTGTTGTAAAGCTTTTGGAGACTAGTTATATCCATAGGAAGGCCTTCCTGTTGGATGGAGATGATGACACTTCTTTTGGTTTTTCCCTCAAAGCAAACAGTGTCGGATTTGTCGTAAAGATATGCGAGAAAGAGATGTATATTTTCGTATATCTTTTTATCCCTTAGCCTAGAGAGTGCGTAACGGCATTCTGTGGTGTCTATATTCTTTTGGGTCAATTTAACCTTAGGCGGCGAAAGGAGAAGACGAGCTAGAAGCGGGATTTAAGATATGCGAGCTGATAAAGTTTGTTTATTTGGCTTCTGTTGTAGGGTCGAAATTGGGAAAGCAGTTGTTAGTATTCGTGGGAGGGGGTGTGGGTGGTTGAGCAGTGACGGTATCAGGGGCAGCAGTTAAATTAAATGAAACGCGTTGGGGCTTGGATGGAAGAGAGGCACTTGGTACTTTTGTGGAGATACGTGAAGGGGGTTGCTTAGGGATATAAACAGGAGGGGAAAAATTGGGAAATATATTGGTTTTAAGACTCCAGTTGGGGTCAGGTTTAGGATATGGATGGGAAATAGATCTGGGCGATTTGTAATTATCTGTTGATGAGACGTTGCTTCGTTTTTTTTCTCCGTTTTTTGATCCGTTGGTTGATCTGTCCATTTAGAGACCCGCATCTTTCCTAGCTTGAGGTTGAGTTAACAAATAACCATTCGTATTTAGCCGGTAAATTAATTTTGAAATTCCGTTTGTTTTTGTTGTGAGATGTTGGGAATATTGTGCATTGGCTGATGGTGATGCCATACCTATTTTTGAAAAATTCAGAAATCCAAGCTACATTTGGAGCACCTTTGATGAGTAGGGTGGTGAACATCTGATTCGTTGTGCGGACTCGGTCCAACCTGCCTTGCCACTCTGAAGGTGTCCACATCGTGTTCAATTGTGTAACAAGTTTCCGTGGGGCGGCGAAAGGAGGGGTTGGTGTTGGAGCAATAATATCACCATAAGATTTTTGGATCGATGTTCCAATGAGATTTCCTAAATCATTCAACACTGCTCTATTCGTGGTGGGTTCATAATTAAGCTCACTGATTTCATCGAATATAATATCAAGTATGGATCTGTAATGATTTGAGAGTTGGTGATTGTTTGTTGCAGGTTCGAGATGGAGATTGGATGTGTATGATTGGAGATGAATATCGATGTCTTCCCACAGAGAGTTGATAGAATTGCATGTTTTCTTGTTGAAATCCATCATTGCGGATCCGATTGATATAAATTCACTTAAAACTGTATCAAGGTGGCGCTTGTATGTTTCTTCATTTCTGGATCCTGCACTTTCTAGCTCAATTAAACGCGCAACTTGTTTTTCAATGCTATAACCAAAGTCGTCCGCACATCTTACACTTTGTTCAAAGACTGATAGTTTGTCCGTTATCAGTCTGACGAATGAGTTATGGTTGGATTCATTGGAGTCACTGATGCACTTGATTGCAAGGAGCACATGTGTGAGAAATACTAATACACTCATCACAGATGAACAGTAGATTTTCGTAGAACACTTTAATGAAGATCGTGTTTCTTTTATTTAGGCCGACACAAATAGCATGGAATATTTTGCCACAGATCCCCTTACAGGCAACAAAGTCAGCATTATTGTCGTTAATGGAGCAGTTGGTTAATCCACAAGAAGATATAACGAAGACCGGGAAAACAAAAAGCAAATTGCGGAGAAAAAAATGCAAAATGCACTAAACGCACTGTTGCGAAATGAACAGACTAGTAGGTCAACAATAAAGAAAAAGGCGCATCAGCGATAACAATTATTGGGTAAGAAATTAGGTTATTAGATTGATTTAACTGTAAAAAGCGACATGGCAAAATCACAAATTATGGAGTAAAGTTCAGTCGCCCTCTAGACTGAATACAGCGGCGGTTTGAACTTAAATTAAGTATATGTAATAAAATTAAATTCTAGATTTAGGAAATCTAATTGTATACCTTATTTGCTCAGGAGCCGACCGTCTAACTGCATAGAAATAAGTAATCAACACATTGCAACAATAAAAGAACTTTTCCCAAGGAGCATTACTATTAAACCAATTCAATGGAACGATATTCGTCAATATTGAACCAACAAATCGGATCGGCAGATTCATTATACAATAACCATCAACCATCAATCCTACACCCTTAACGAAATTGCAAGTACTCAGCCACTTCCTACATTCTTGCACCCAGACTCCATCTCTGGACCATACAACGCTTCAAACTATGAAGGAATTACACCATAATAATACCGAACACAGAAAACTGATCGAAGACCAAAATCAATCTAGCTTCCTCATAAACTTTGGCCTTACCACCATGACGATTATCCTCTTGATAGGACTTATGATCATGCGGTCATTAACACTCTGCAAAAATCAATCAATAAACAGTACTACGGTAATAGGAGCAAAATAAATTCCGATGATCAATGTTGTGAGACCAGATTACCAAACAAGGTCACCAACGTCATCGCAAGAATTCATCAGGGTCAGTCGCATACCCTTCATCTGAAAATTAGGACATTTCCATTTAAGGAGGGAAAAGTTATCACCTTGAAAGTTTATTTTGCCAAAATTCCATTCATACGAAATTTATGCAAATGCCGGATGCACTGCACATGCAGTTATTAGACACCTAGTATCATCGCACAGAATATTTCCCAAGGTCCATTATTGCTAATGCTACACCTGAGCAAACATTATTTCGCACCTTATAAATGGGAGTGCATAATTAGAAATAAGTAGTCGAGTTCTGATTTAGTCTTCACGTAGTGTTAAGCTACTTTATAAAGTTGTCATAATAAAGTTGGCATTTAGCCGTAGAATAAAAAAAGTGTTTGACAAATAAATAAATAAAAATTTAACTGATATTATACATACCAAAAATAAACGAAAAATTATGATAAAAATGTAAGACTTAATATTTAAGTGTAATTTACTATTAAATATATGATATATATTTACATATATGAAATACATTAATAAATAAAATAAATTTAAGGATATAACGAACACAAATAAATATCTGAGAAATATAAATAATACTCAGTGATTAACTCACTGAATGTCCTCTCAATTTTTTTTTTTTTTTTCAAATAATATATTTTTTTACCTAATATCTAAAACGATAACCTCTCTTGCATGAAGTCTCACTACTAAATTAAATTTTCATTAAAATAGAAGACGCGTGATGCGCTAGCAATGCCAATGCCAACAAATCTACGATCTCCATTAAATCCCTACGCAAACAACCAAAGAAAAAGTATTAAAACTCATCCAATGCAATTAAGTGCGTAGTAATAACTGAAAGCAAAGGGTTCAGCTGGTACAAAGAATGCAAAAGGATGAAGAAAAAGAGTCGCCATAGAGTGTTAGTGGTGTACCAGTGATATCATAAAAGAAAAGGAAAGCAAACAACAACCGAATCCTACGTATGTTTACATAGGTCCGAAAAAGAATAAGAGGATGTATGAACCATTAAATCATAAAAAAGGATACTCGTCGGCCTACCAATCAAGTACCACCGTGCAAAGGGATTACAGTAAACAACAACAAAAATATTTTGAATTTACATTTTCATTTTATTTTTAGTTTATATAAGTAAGGAAAAACGTTTTGTAAATCAGTCGGTGGTGATAGCGCAGAGTGAATCGCTTGGCTACTCGACTCGAACAGAGTGCAACCGCAGGTGACCATGCTGTCCGTGGCCGCCACCGGACTGGTCGTTCGGTCGAGAATATCGCGGCTGTGGCTGCCGATGTCGCTGAGAACAAAGAACCATCATTCAGACAACGGGCCACGCAATTGGGCATCACCTGACGGACACTACAGCGAATTTTAGGGAAAGACTTACACATGTTCCGTACAAAGTGCAAACAGTGCATCAGTTAATGCCTCCTGCCTGTCAGTCGCGTGTGAATTACTGTAAAGCCATCCTCAATCTCAACAACGAAGAGGACGATTTTGTGTCGAAAATCATCATGCGGGACGAGGCGCATTTCCACTTAAACAGTTACGTCAATAAGCAAAATATTCATTTCTGGGGCACTGAAAATCCGCGTGTGATGCATGAAGAGCCATTACATCCGCTCAAAGCGACTGTGTGGTGTGGTGTTCACGCAAGAGGAGTGATTGGGCCGTATTTTTTGAGGACTCCATCGGCAATACGGTCTCTGTTACAGGCGAACGCTACAGGGCCATGATAAACGACTTCTTACTGCCGGAATTGGATGAGCGGGGCTTGGTGAACAAGTGGTTTCAACAAGAAGGTGCAACCGCACACACAGCACCAGCCACAATGGATATTGTGAATGAAGCGTTTTCTGATCGCCCGATTTAACCATCCATACTACTTGAAGTCGCGGGTTTCTGCCAACAAACCTCAGGCAATCGCAGCCCTTAAGGAGAATATTCGACAGGAATGCGAACAGTTATCACCGGAAATCTTGTTGAAAGTCATGGAAAATGCCATAAAACGGGCACAAATGTGTATCAACACAGGCGGCAGCCACTTGCCGGATATCAGCTTTTCCACTTAAC
>CASBSA010000006.1:0-16244 GCA_949129095.1 Volucella bombylans
GTAGTTTAAACAAATATAAAGACAATGGAGCACCCGGAGTTCTGGATATTCTTCGTTTAATAATGTGTTCAAGTGCTCTTTCCATCTGATACAAATGTCGTTTTTCTACACGAGTCACTGCTCGCCATCAGTATATTTATATATTTCGACGATTGCATGTACTTCGACTTGTATACTTCCTCTATGGCATGTCCGTTTATATGTCGTAATAGTACATCTCCTAGGTTCTCATACAATACCTCTGATGCCTCAGCACTTGCAACAGCACCAGTTTTGTCACCATTCGTAGCCTAAAAACGCACTTTTACTGTACTTAGTCCATGCTAGAAACACTTATCTTTTGTTGCTTACCCCAATTTTTCTCTTCCACAAAGTTTTGTTATTTACCGCCTTTTGAAACACCGAATAGAGCTGTTGCACTATCCTTGTTCTGCCTCTTCTTTACGTCTTTCCCGCCTGGACTTTCATTGTTTAACTTGTGACAGTTTATTTACTCGAGTGATTCCAGTTTTCGTTGGTTTTCCTCTGGTGCTTCCACCAAAATAGCAAACTATCGTCAGATAATTTGATTTCCATTCAGTTTCAAATTAATAGAGGGATGGATTCTAATCAAAACAACACGTTAGTGACTTTTAATTGTTGCACAATCCCTCTTTCTAATGGTTCTTCCACCATTGCTCCATTTATACCAAAGAATGTTAAACCACCACAAGCACCACTCCATAATTGATGGCACCATTACATCACTGTTAAATACAAATATCAAGGGCATGCCATTCCATAAGAGGAACTTTCCTTTTACATCACCGAGTATGCGAATCCCACCCACATGTAGACTGCCCGACGGTTAAGGGTGCTCGCAATCAAAGTGTATGTACTACAACGAAGTCATTGTAAACACAGGATACTCTAATCCCTCTTCTTGTCAGAGCTCATTTAATGGATTATCAAAATCCACTTCAAATGTTTACTCATCGCATTATCTGACCGCAATGGGTTTGTTGGGTGGCAAACTGTGTAATTCGAAACCCTTCAGAATATATCAATTAACAAGTGATTCACAAACGAAGTGATACATCACGATGAGAAGTTATAAAAGTCAGATGGTTTACTCATGCTAGAATAAAGATGTGTTCATGTGCCTGCATATGGACAAAAATGTATGCTTCTTCATATGTGCTACCAGGAGAAGATACATGTGAAAAGATGTATGCCTCCATATTAATATTAATATTTACTAAACTTCTGTATGTACATGATTTTTTTTTATAGAAAGATTACGGATCAAATGATTTCACCAAATAATTGAATGCATTACTACCGCCATCTATTGTCTTAATTTACTAAATGAATTTATCAAGTTCTGAAATCACATTAGAAGAGTCTCTGTCTGAACTGTACGTTTGGAAGTGAATTTTAAGTTATTCTTCCCTCCACAATTCATTCTGAGCACATGCAATTTAAAGAGAAAATGGTTTGTGTGCTTGCTAAATCGGTGGTTGGATAAATTGTAGATGATGATGATTTATTGTGGTATATTGTAGTCCTGTAAAACCATTTCTTCAAATTTTTGCTGGATTTTGTCAGTAGCTACAAAGTATATGTTTAGCTACTGGTTTATGAAGCTATCGACAAACGTACGAAATCTACCTTTTGCATAGATGGCAAACGATTCAACTAGCAACGTCAGTTCTAATCTGGTAATTTGGCCATAGGCCAAACCACAGTAGAATATATGATCTAAAATGATATATGATATGAAAAAAGTTTAAGTGAGCCAGGAATGACTGCAACGTCTTCCTTAAACGCGCGAAACTTAAATACGACCAAAAATTGAGGCAAAAAATACTATAATGTCCCAATGGTAGTATGTTAAAAGCTTTTGGTCGTTTGTCAAAAACATCAGAAATTCTGCCTCATCCTCCATCCCAACGCTCTTTCACAATGACATTCCAGCTGTCAGCTCTTTAGACAAGTCCAATCTGCTTGCTGCACATTTTGCGGCCAGCTCAATACTCCCAGATTGTGCTTTGTCTCCGCCTACACTTGAGAGCGTTCAATCTTCAATGGGATGAATCTAGTTTCGCACTCGTATAGTAGCAAGAGTATTTAAAGATCTTAATATACACGAATCCGCTGGTCCAGATGGTATATCTGCCCTTCTTCTAAAGAAGTGTTCTTCAACGCTGGCAAAACCACTGCGTTAGCTGCTTTTTCATCAATTCTACTCTTTAGGACTCTTCCCAAGGAGATAAGAAAGAGCATTTGTCCAGCCCGTCCCTAAAAAAGATGAATCTTCCTCTTTCTCCTCCTACAGACCCATTGCACTTACGTCCCTTCATGGAAATGCTGATAAATCATTAGCTCATGAAACATCTAAAAACACGAAAACTGCCCAATGACCGGCAATATGGTTTTCATAGCAACAGGTGCACTGGTGATTTGATGGCATATCTCACCGAAAAGTGGAACCAAAGCGTACATCAATCTGACGAAAGCAAGATAGTTGCACTTGATATTTCTAAGGCATTTGACAGAGATTGGCCTCAGGCTCTTTTGTCGAAAATGCGTGCACTTGGGATCAACGACTCTCTTCTTCAATATTTTAGAAACTACCTCTCGGAACGTTCAATTCAAGTTCTCTTGGATGGTTTCAAGTCTGATATTCACAGAATATATAATGGTGTGCCTCAGGGCTCCGTTCTGTCTCCGACACTCTTTTTAATTTTCATCAACGATCTGCTACTTGTCTGCTACTCTAATCCAATATATTACTTTACTGACGACAGTACTCTTTGCTTTTTTTATTCTTTACCGGACTCACGACCCTGCTCTTCGGCTGTAGAACGCGAACGCCAGCGTATGTTGAGCTGAATAAATTGCGATATTAACAGCATAACCAATTGGGGAACTATCAACAGAGTGGAATTTAAACACAATGCTGTCTGCTGTCCTTAAAGTGAAATTCAAACACCCAGCCATTATCAATGAATGGCACTTGCATCGTCGAAACTGAAAAACATTCCCTTTTCAATGAATGCCACATATTCGAGGTCGTCAAAAATGCTGCGAAATGACTAGGTTTCCTCAAGCGATGTAAGAAATACTTCACCCCCTCTGATCAGGCCTCAATATTTAAGGCATATATCCGCCCTGAATTGGAGTACAATGCCCACATCTCTGCACCTGCTCTATAAGATTCAAGACATCACCCAGTCAATGGACACCCTAGAACACCGACGAAATGTCGCGTGTCACTTTGTTTTATTTTATCGCTATTACCAGCATCAGTGCTCCATTGAAATCGCCAGTAGCTTTCCGCCTCTTCAAACCTTTAACCGTAACACCCGTCTCGCTATTGATGCTCATCAGTATACCCTCAAGCCCACTTTCGGACGTACCCTGAAATATCGTGATACGTTCCTAAGTCGAACAACTCGCTTGTGGAATACCCTGCGGAACTCTCTATTTCCTAGTCATGACAATATTCCGTCATTTAAAACCAACGTATATCGGTACCTATCTTTCTTATCTCCCTAATTTTCCTTCGTCCGCGCTGTGTACAAACATTTTAAGGGTACCTTAACCCCTTGAGCGCGTGCTACTTTATAAAAAAAAAAATTGGGATTGTCAGGACTATTTACTGTTGGGATAAAAATACATATCCAGGTGACATGGAAAACTAATCCAGAATGGGACGAGAATTTAAAATGGGAACACTTAACGGCGTGGCAATGCTAGCGATAGGAGCTAATCTTATGTGAAGAGGAATAATATAATTGAAAGACAACTTCATGTTTTGCAGACGCTAATCCCAAGGCGTGTGGAGCAGATGCTTATGTTAGAAACAAAAGAGAGGATAGCAGCGTGAGTGTGTCATTTGCACTCCTAAATTGGAGCTAACTGCTGCTGTTATAGAGGCCAGATTAAGCAAATTTCTGTTGAAGAGATCTGATTTTTTAATTGCATCCACTTATTTATGGACAGATTCAATAATAACTGTTGATTGGATTCTTAGTCGTTCGAAGGGTTACTGAAATCAATAGTCCATCAAATATACATGTATGACTGGGGTCATAACATTTGAAAGTAAAATACAGCTTTAATTAATTAGAGGATTACGCCTCAGACAGGTAGCGAAATCAGAGCTTTGGAGGGATGGTCCAATATGGTTAGGCTATGAATCATCTTCTTGAAGCAAAATAATGCTCAAGCTCAACAAAGTGGTTAGTCTACCTACGTCAAAGAAGCGTGAAGCACTTATGAAAATACATCAGAAAAGGAAGTCATAAGGAACACACCAATATTTGATATGGAAAAATTTAAATTTAAAAATAGCTGCATACGTCATTAGATTCGTAAAGCGAGCGAAGGAAATTTCTAATAGTAAGGTACAACTTACGGAAGCGCAAGAATATTCGATAGAATATTTTCAGCAAACCTATTACGCACTCGAAATGTTCGTTCTATCAAAAAAAAATATTGTTCCGGCTAATTCTTCAATTTAAACACTAAATCCCATAGAGGCTGATGGTACATATTTCTAGAGTGAAAGGTCGTCTGACAGAATCCGTATTCGAATTCAACGTGTGTCATCCAATAATACTACCTAAAAATTCTTGGTTCAGCATGCTATGTATGGAGGAATGAATATTGTTTTATCAAATTTACGGAAAAGGTTCTTAATACTGCAGGGTCGGCAACTTACTAAATCAGTCCGTCTTTGTATGGTTTGTAAAAATTTACATGTCAAGAGTGACAGCGTTTTACCATTCAAGTCTAGAGGCGTCGATTTTGCGGGGCCACTTTATATGCAATCTGAAGCGATTGGATCTGCAAAACAAAACACCTATGCTATGCTAAATATTTACTTGTGCAGCAATCCGATCAATACACCTGGAGTTTATGCCAAGATATAACGGTAGGAAACTGCATTAATGCGTTGCGGAGATTCTTAGCAAGAAGGGAGGTCCAAATATAATTGTACACGACAATGCAAAAACTTTTAAGCGAGCAGATTAGGAACTTTGTAATCTGAAGAATATCCTGAAATCCACCGAGGTTCAGTGTATAGCCGCCCATAGAAGAATTACGCAGAAATATATTCCAGAAGAAGCTGCATGGTGGCGCGGATTCTACGAGTATGAAGTGTAAAGGAGCCGTTGAAATCTGTGATAGGAAAAGCCAACCTTATTTTTGAGTATCTGAGGACCGTGCTGTCTGAAGTGCAAGTAATAATTAGTATTTCAGTATTTTTGTTACAGTATAACAACGACATTTAAACATATAAATGTGATACAATTAATAAGTGATTTAAGATTAAACTAAAATTATAATTCTTTCTCAATAAGGTAAACTTTAAAAATATTAACATCTGATTAAAATAAGTTCGAGTACAAAGAGAGGGAAAAAAACAAATTATAAGCTTTCTTGCACAATTAAAATAAAATATTTGTATGGTGTGAAATTTATGTTCAGTATTCCTGCTAGTTGTCTGCTATATGTCGAAAGAGAGTTTCACTAAAGCTATTTGTATTATAGAGTCGTCTTATATTAAGGGGGAGTGAATTCCAAAGGCGAATGGCGTGAACGAAAAACTGTCGTTCGGTAATTTGATAAGCAACAGGAGGTACAATTAAACTTAAAGATCTACTTGAATGCGAAAACCTTAGTTTATCATATAAGTATTGGGGCTGTTGGTTGATTATAATCCTGTGTAGATATTTGATTGTGCAGTAGTCAAAATATCGGTCAAGTGTGCAACCAAGAATATTTTTGGTATAAGCCGACAAATGAGCAAAACGACTTAGGCCGTATACGTATCGGACAACATTGTTAAAAGCAATGTTGAGCTTACGTCTGGCAAAGGCGCCGGTGCAACAAAAAACTTCGCAGCCATATGTTATCAGAGGAATGAGCACGACCTTGACCAACATGAGCTTCGTATTTACTGGTGTGAAGCTTTGTAGTTTGGGAGAGATTTCTAAGACATCCGTATATTTTTCCCACAACTGAGCAAACGTGGTCGTCCCAGGTTAATTTTTGAACCAAATACCAAGATTTTTGGCTTTGTTTACAAATTCGATAGGTTCATTACCAAGGTATACTGAAGGAAGGTTGTTAAAAGATAAGGGTTTTCTATTTATGAGAAGACACTTCGTTTTTCTTGGGTTAAGCTGCAGAAGGTTTTCATCTGCCCAGCAATGGATACGTTTTAGGTCATCATTAAATTTCAAAGCAGCATGATCAATAAGATCATTCTCAAAGCTTAAATAGAGCTGGATATCGTCAGCAAACATGTGAAAATTAGGACTTTTAATGCTTTTAGGAAGATCGTTAATAAAAATTGCGAAAAGTAGGGGACCCAAAATGGATCCTTGTGGAACACCAACTGATATTGCAATATAATATGACACAGCATTACTTACATGAACTGCTTGTTTTCTTTCAACCAGATAGGACCGTATGAGATTAGCGGCTGATGCAGAGAAGTTATAGAAGTTCATCAATTTTGATACAAGTAGTTCATGATCAACGGTGTCAAAGGCCTTAGAAAAATCTAGGAGAGCGATAAGGGTGATTTGTTTTTTGTCTATTGCAACTCTCATGTCGTCGAATACTTTTAGAAGAGCTGATGTGCAGTTGTGGTGTTTCCAAAATCCAGACTGGTAGGCGCAAAGAACTTGTTCTTGTTGAAGAAAACTTGATATTTCATGGTGTATAACTTTTTCAAATACTTTTGACAAATATGGAAGTATAGCGATAGGTCTATATTCAGTTGACAAGTTGCCTACTGCTTTCCTTTTTGGGATTGGTATAATCTTGGCTTGCTTCCAAGCACACGGAAAAGTGTATCTTGTTATTATATTATTGAAAATATATGTTAAAGCTGGAAGTATATAGGGTAATATTAATTTAATAAAAGTTGGATGGATGTTATCGACACCAACAGCGTTAGATTTAATTAATGTAAGACCGCTTACCTATATAAGCAATGCTCCTTTAAATTCTATTTTACTCACAGATTTTCAAAGCGATGTATTGAAACGATACTTGAAGTGATGGAGAGACCGTGTCACAAGAAGCATTCTGCCAGAAGATGTGGTATTAGTGCATGAAGATGGGAAAACCAGATTGCAGTGGAAACTAGGGATAGTTCAAACAGATTTCTAAGGCAGAGACGGAAGGGTTAGGACCCGCCAAGTTCGACTGCCGGGCAAACAAATTATTCTACAGACGATTCAACTGCTGTTTCCATGATGAAGAAATTTAAAGCTTATTATGTACATACACCTATTGCACTTACATCTATTAAACATATATCCATTACATACACACATACACACACGTACATCATGTAAATCATTTCTAATCTAATTTCAGTAATTAGCTTTCCACCTAGACGATCGATAGCCAATGAAGTTATAACGAACCGAGAGTAGCGGATTTTCTAAATGTTAGACCTAAAATATAAATAATTAAAAAATCCAATGAACTAATAATAAAAATAAGGCTCACCTAAAACTAACTAACTAGCGTTAGTTCTAATCGCAAATATTAATTTATTTAGAAATTGATTTGGGTTCAAGTGGAAACATTTATAAAAGTCCTCCACTCAGAAAAAGTATCTTCTGCTGTTTGGAGATCACTAAACATTGGTTGGATTTAATTTAGGATCATGGTAGAGTAATAGATTCCAAACTCCTGAGATGGTTTAAATTATGTTTACTTGGTTAAGACGTTGCGTAGGATATTTTATTTTTACGGATTATATTTTTTTCTTCCCTTCTCTTAGATCAGTTCGATTTCGTTGCTTCACAGATTTTCGCTGCAGCAGCCTTTTATGTGCATCTTCCGTCGGCTTTGCGTGGATTTTTTACGGTTTTCTGTAGCCTTTAGTTGAAAATCATGTAGTGTTCGTAGGGTTTTTGAAAATCAGTGGTATATCAGCTCCGCAAGAATGAAGAAACTTGGAGCTGGATATAGGGTAAGCTTCTCAACCGTAGACTTAATATAGAGGGCACTTACCGTAACTGTACAGTCATTGTAATGGAACTTAGAACATTAGCCATTACAAATAGAATAGAAGAAGTGCAAGTTGAAGGACTTACCAAACAGGCTTATATATTCAAGATTGCAACACAACGGAAAACGAATCCGAAAGAAATTTAATCGTTAAAATATCCGTACAATGAACTAGAACAGGAACGCGTACTAAAGCGAACAATTTAACATGCAATAGATGGAAAGAACTCTCTCACGTGAAATATTGCTGCTAAAAGAAAGAGCTTTTTGCAGCTATAGCCTACAAAATGAAAACGGCAGACTTTATGAAATCCGAAGCTTGTAAAGTACTAAAAATAATAATAATAAGGTGGACGTGCAATCGGGTCGATCAATAGGCTCCGAAGTAAGTTTACCTGTTCATCTTCAATATATGTACATATTTTGGTGATTGAATCTCTCGAGGGGGACCTACTTGGCGATTAATCGGGAAACGTCTGAGTGTCTTATAACTTGGATTAGGCTAGTAGCGCAACAATCAACTTCGTTGCGATATGCTTGCTTTAGCTCCCAGTAATGGTCCCCTGTAACTGTATAAGTAAAAGTTTACTAAAATGGTAAGGATGTGTACACCCAGTAGCACAGAGCCCGTCATATGGCTTAAAACTGTGTACGAAAAAGACTAAAAAGATGTGTCGAACCAACAAATAACCTCGGATAAAAATGGACTCGCTATTGACTACCCTAGCAAACGTTTAGAGGACAACAACCTCCAGATCTACAGGTGTAATGTCTGGTCCCTTAACAGGCCACGTGCACCCGACCAATTAGCTATCTTGACTGCTATCATGCAGATATCACTGACATGCAGGAAGTGCGATAGGCCGAACATAAGGAGTATGAAAAACTGTGATATACGAGTATGTATACTGTGGCGATTGCTATAGGGAAAAGAACCAGCTCTTATTCGGATGCGGATTTGCCATATGCGGCATACTTGGACAATAAGTCTTGAGCTTCCGTCACTTGAGCGAGTCTTATGACTATCCGCGCCAAACCTAAATTCGATAAAATAAGCCTAATATTCGCCTATGCCCCTACGGAAGACAAAGGCGACGTCACCAAAAAATGTTTTTAAATATTAGCTAATCGACAAGACATATGAGAAATGTCCGAATGACTTTAAAATCGTAATAGGCAATTGAAAGGAGGATATCTTTGGTAGGATAATTTCTAAGCATAGACTACCCGACACCACGTGTAGACTTAGGCTTATTGACCTCGACTGGACGAAAGATCACTACAGCAATCACACGGTTTCCTGATCTCAATTTACACAAAAGGGCATGGCGGTCTCCCGATCATGAAACGCTACATTAAATCGATCACCTTGCTGCAGACAGAATGCATGCCTCTAGTATTCTGGATACCCGAACATTCCAAAGAGCCAACATTGACTCGGATGACCACCTTGTTGCAGCCAAGGTACAAATGCGAATTTCTCAAGCGCCACGTCAAAGAAGAACTACTGTAAAATCGCCAGAATCTTCACCCAACGCATATCCCGAAATCTCTCAACGACTCATATGCCACCAAAATCAAGTACAAAATACCAGTGGCTACGATGCACATTTGCCATTAGAGACGTCGCAACTGATGTGCTGGGTTTCAACCTATTACCACTAAAAAATCCCTAGTTTGATGAAAAATGCCGCTAAGCACATGCCGCTAAACAGGAACCTTAAAAAGAGGAGCTTCAACGATGGACGAGAGCTGCTCATGAGCTCTACGAGCAGAAGAGACGGGAAGAACATCGACTATTCCAAAAGAAGAAAAACGATCACGAAGAGCTCGCGGTCGAAGATATTGCGAGGTTGTGCTCCACGATAAGAAGAAGAAGAAGAAGGATAACTTGCAGTAGAGTCACAGTCGGCGCTGAGAATATGGAACAATTTTTTCTTCAAACAGTATAACAGCAAAGAAGATTAACATTACGCTGTCAGCCAGAATAGGTTATTCATCTTAGACGATGGTAGTCAAAACTTCCGTCCAACTGACCAAAAGAAAGCAAGGATAGCAATATCTAAGCTAAAATCCAACAAATCAGCTAGACCCGACGGCTTACCAGCCGAGGTATTCAAAGACTTTCTGGAAAGCATGCTTCAACTCATTTCTCAGATCTGGTCAGAAGAGTGTATGCCTGATGAATGGAATTTCAACATCTTTAGCCCGATCCATAAAAGAGGAGACCCCTCATCTGCCCCAACTATAGACTTGTAAGTCTCATTAACATCGCAAACAAGATCTTATCGGTCATATTGTGTGAACATCTGAAACCCTTCAGCAACAACCTGATTGGCCCCTTTCAGTGCGATTTCAGACAAGGAAAGTCCGCAATCGATTCAATTTTCACAATCTGCCGAACTCTGGATAAAAACTCAAGAAGTAGTTGAGGACCTTCACCCCTAGCAAAGTAAGTGTACTAATTTTTTTTATGAATTTTTAGAACGAATTTCTAGATAAAGGATAAATAAATAAATAAACGAAAAGTCCAAATCAGTACCCACCGCCATCGATTTTAAGGCCACATATGACACCTTTTAGAGAGACGCGCTATATACGAGTAGAGTCATATATAGGTTAGGCATCCCTGCTACAATTGTATGTCTGTGCAGAATGCCAATGGAGAATGCTCACTGCTCCCGGATACATAGCAGTTCAGTTTGCGTTGACGGGCTTTGGAGGAGAAGATTCAATGACAAAATATATGGCTATACAGTGACATTGACATTAGCCAGAAAACTTCGCATCAGTCGACTGAGGTGGCTAGGACATACAGAGCGCATGGACACAAATGCTCCGTATCTAACCCGAAGTGACAACAAAGTAGAGGAAAACCTCACTTGGAGTGCTCAACTGGGGGCAATTAGCTAAGTTTCGGGCTAACTGGAAAGGCTTGCAGACCCTCATCGTTTTCTCGAAATTTTCAATCACTCATTCACATAATTGGGGCTCTATCTCGACGAGGGCGGCTTCAATGTTTGCTTTCATAGTTGGAATATTGTTTGCGCATATTCGGCGTAAACCTTGCTTTTAACATAGCTTCAAGGAAGAAGTCTAACAGTGTTAGAATTGCACGGTCTTCGCGGCCGATGTGTGTCTCCGAAACGCGAAATTACGCGGCCAGAAAACTTAGATTTTGTTTTTTTTTTAACTTAACTTAACACTCAAGTCTGCTCTTGCGTAATAACTCGATTGTTGCGGGACTTGTATGTCACGTAGCACCATCCTGTGGAGAGTAGAGGTCGTCAATATCCATGTACTCGAGCTCCAGCTACAAACATTTTTTTATCATGTTTCGATAGCGCGCTCCAATGGCTTTTCTGGGCTCATTTTCAAAAAAATACGGCCCTATGACAACTCTGGATCATAAACCGTACTAAACAGTTACTTGTTCTGGGTGTATTGGCATCTACTGAATCACTCGTGGATTTTCGGTGCCACAGATGCGGCGTCTTATTAACGTTGCTGAAAATGTGGAAATGGTCCTCATCCGAAAACACGATTTGCTTGCATTCATGTTTTCCAGGATAAAATCCTAGAACGTATGGCTCTGCGGAAGATATTGTGTTCCATAAATAATCTCCATGTGTCTACTTTATAAAGCAATAAAGGTTTCAGAGATATCGCAACAATTCAAAAAACAAATCTTACACCTCTTGTCGAAACACTGTTTATTATCCATATTTTGGACATGCAGCTTGTCTATTTATGATGCATCCGGACATTCTCTAATCAACCGACATTCAACTCACTGAAATTGGCTTCAGCATCTGATTATAATACCTGAATCCAGGGGGCAACAAGTAGAGCTAATGGCGGAAGATTTTAAAAGGGAAATCATTTATAGAAAGCCCTTCTCCATTATCAGTGTGAGCCCTAAAATATTCGAAAGTGTTTAGGCTGCGCCCCTGATAAATTGGCGGTTCCCTTGGAACATAGAGTAGCCAACTTCTCATCTTCAAGTCATCATGTTCTATCCCAAAGAGAATATAAGTTAACGAAATATTCTATTACAATTCGCTACACCTATTCACGTGTTCCCACAAATCATCACGTACCATAGCTACCACGAGCCCATCGCATGCAAACAATGCTGACACAACGTCTGGAGCTCATATTGCACTTGACCAAAGGAATGCAGTGCACATGAGACGTTCCCATGCACCTAATCACCAAACACCGGATGAATGCGGGATTGCTACGTAAGCAGTTACAGTTTATATAAGGTAGAAAAATGTTAGAATTAAGTTAGTCTTAAGAAAGAGTTCACTGAATAAAGTTTTTTTTTTAACTAAACAAATTTAATTAAGATTAATTGGCGCCCGAGCAGGGACACAGACGAATCACGGTTATAGTGCAAAAGCCCTAAAGTAGTGCTGTCCATTTATAACTAGTGTGGTGAAACCTTGACTGAACACAAAAACAGAAAAAGCCCTCAAAAAGTGCGAATCCGGGAAAAACCCTCAAGTAGTGTTACCGAACGTTCAGAAAAGAAAAAGTCTGTGTCCCAGAACCCGCAGAGTTTAAGTAATTCTCTCGCAAAAACCAACCGCGAAGTTTAAGTAATCCTCTCGCAAAAACCAACCGCGAAGTTTAAGTAATTCTCTCGCAAAAACCAACCAAGTTTAAGTGATTCTCTCGCGAAAAACAAAATATATCCTGTGTACGAGAAGGAGGCCAATTAGTAGCCACACCGCAGAAAGGAGACGGATTTACGTCAGCCGCTCGACCGGATAGAAGATGCAGAATTGGCTCTTCGTTTTTATTACGTAAGATAGATTAAGTGCAAAGCAAAAACAAAAAATATTTCATATTCATACTAGATCAATAAAATAGATTCATTTAAAATATAATTAGCATAAGAATTTAATTTTTTGATAAATTACTTTAAATATCATTTATTTTGTAAGCTCACATTAAAAATAACAATTTAATTTAACTTTTAAAATACGAAATCTAAAGATACCCTTATTTTTAATATAAAGTCTTAGCTTTCCCGTACAAAGATGTCGAACCCCAATCTTGTTCGTCTCTCGTTTCTAAACCCCCAAAATCCTGAAAACCAAAATGAAGCACCCATTTCCCATCCTGCCTTGCAAAATCTAATCGTGTCAATAGTGAACCAGGTTCTTCATACGGAAGGTAGAAATTTAGTCCAGTCTATCATTAATCCAAATTCCGATCAGTTCGCAGGAACTGACCAAACAATAAACCACGATCAACGCGCTAATATAAGTGAACTAGATAAAATTCCTGACGTGGTTCGGTGCCTACGAGAATTCTCCGGCCAACCAGGAGAATTCAGCTCTTGGAGGAAGAGCGTTGATAGGATTCTAAGAATTTATGAGCACACCAAAGGCTCACCCAAATATTTTGGCATCATTAACGTGATCTGAAATAAAATTGTGGGTCACGCTGACCACATTTTAGAGCCATACAATACCCCACTGAATTGGGATTTCATCAGTCGATGCCTCACGCTGCACTACGCAGACAAACGCGATTTGGGAACTTTGGAGTACCAAATGACAGCTTTAGTTCAGAGTAACTCATCCATCCAAGAGTTTTACCAAGCTGTTTACTCACACCTTTCGCTAATATTAAATAAAATCTCCAGTATGGATGTTGGTACAGAGTCTCTTAATTTGCTGATGTAAACTTACAGAGACAAAGCTCTAGACACATTCATCCGCGGATTAAAAGGCGACCTTCCCAGACTTTTGGGAATGCGAGAACCGTCAGATTTTCCCCAAGCACAACACCTGTGTTTGAGGCTAGAAAATCAAAATTTCCGCTCGCAGTATGCAATAGCAAACAGTCACAACAGAAGGACAAACCTTCCACCACCAATTCCACCGAAACACGGAAACTTAAATCCAGCTTCGAATCGTCAACCGTTTCATCCCGAATTGGCTTATATGGTCCAACCACCTAGACAGCAGGCCCCGTTGCAACACAACCTTAGGCCTGTTCCACCACAAAGGCCCGAGAGACAGTTTTTCCAACGCTATCAACAACAACCCCAACAACACCAACCACAACACTTTGCTACTCCAAGGCAACCTCCACCAGAGCGTATGGACGCACAAACAATCGCGACAACCCACATGAACAGACCTCGATCACAAAACTGGCCCCCAGCACCGAAAAGACCATCACTTCCTCAATCCCAACAAGTGCACCCTGCTAAGATGCAAAGGAATTTCCACATGGATGCTATGCCACAAGAAGATCAAACCCGACAATATGAAGAGATGCGGGCCAGCATAAACAATCAAATCAGCCAATATGAAGAGATGTAGGCCAGTATGAACAATTCGAAGGAATACAACGAAACCCTACAAGAATACATTGCAACGACACAACCAGAAAATAATGATTCAAACAATGTTATGGAAATAAGTGATATACATTTTTTAGGTTGAGCGACTCTTCGCTGCTATATTTTGAGTGTGCAACGAAGAGCGGAGAAATACTGAAAATTCTGATTGACACATCCAACAAAAATTATGTACAGTCTTCTTTAATTAAAAATCCTTTACCGAATGATAAACCATTTTGCTGTAATTCAATTGAAGGTAACGTACAAGTTACTCACAGAACTTTTATAAGTTTTTGGGTCTCCAAAATATTAAAATCAAATTCTTTCTCATGCCAAAGGTAAAATCCTTTCACGCAATTCTAGGAAATGACAGCCTAAAGAGTCTTTCCCCAGTCATCCATACGAAAGATACATGGTTATCAATGATCGGACAAAAGTACGTATCAAGCAAATGGCTTCCCAATCTGTCAACTCTATTAATATCTGAACCGATCATATGTCCCCTTCACAAAAATTTTCTCTTGATAAAATTGTGCATGATTTCGCTAAACTTTTTGATGAACCTGAAGAGAAATTAACTTATTCCACTGTAGTAAAAGGCGAGATCAGAACAACATCTGATTCACCTGTATACACTAAATTTTACCCTTACCCTACTTTCTTAAAAAGCGAGGTTGAGAAACAAATAAATAAGCTTCTTAACGATGGAATAATTAGGCCTTCACGATCGCCATACAATTCCCCTGTATGGATCGTGCCTAAGAAAGTCGATTCTTCTGGCGAGAAGAAATACAGACTCGTCATAGATTATAGAAAGCTGAATAGCATAACCGTTGCAGATCGATACCCGATCCCTCAAATCAACGAAGTTCTTGCACAACTCGGCCAAAATAAATGGTTTTCCGTAGTAGATTTGAAAAGTGGGTTTCATCAGATCCCCTTAAAAGTATTTGATATAGAAAAAAGGGCCTTCTCGGTCAACAATAGGAAGTACGAATTTACGAGGCTTCCCTTTGGTCTCAAGAATGCTCCGTCTATATTCCAAAGAGCACTTGACGACATTCTTCGCGAACACATTGGTGTTATATGCTATGTCTACATAGATGACATAGTCATTTTTAGCAAAGACGAAGCTACACACGAACTTAAAATTCGAAAGGTATTCGAAATATTACATGCGGCAAACATGAAGGTACAGTTGGATAAGTGCGAATTTTACAAGCAAGAAGTAGAATTCCTTGGTTTTATTATTTCGCCTGAAGGCATTAAAACCAATCCAGAAAAAATAAGAGCAATCCAAGACTTCCCATATCCGCGCACCCTGAAGGAACTTCGCTCTTTCCTTGGCTTGTCAGGGTATTACCGCCGCTTCATTAGGGACTACGCCAAGCTTGCGAAACCCTTAACAGCCCTCTTAAGGGGGGAGGATGGACGATTGTCCGAAAACCTTTCTAGCAAAAAAATAATTCATCTCGACGAATCTGCTTTTGAAAAAATTAAGAAGACATTAACATCAGAAGAAATCATACTCGCATACCGCGACTTTACCAAATCGTTTGAATTAGTTACCGATGCTTCAAACTATGCCCTAGGTGCTGTGCTATCTCAACAAGATAAGCCAATTATGTTCATATCTCGAGCACTATCTCAAACCGAAGAAAGCTATGCAGTCAATGAAAAGGAGATGCTAGCTATAATTTGGGCACTTAACAACTTTAGAAATTATCTTTACGGATCAGCTAAGGTAATAATTCACACTGATCATCAACCGCTTACCTATTCCCTTAATAACAAGAATAATAATTCTAAATTAAGCAATATTGGAGGAGTACAACTACGAGCTTAAATATAAGCC
>CASBSA010000007.1:0-53601 GCA_949129095.1 Volucella bombylans
AAGCATTTATTTTGCATTCCGACTTTTATGTCCTGTTATCTTTTTGAATTAGAAAAAAATGTTTTTTTGTGGAAAGCTAGTCAATCGAATGGAGAATCGTCCCGGAAGTGCCCATCATCTCTATCTCTAATTTGAATCGAATTCGCTTTTTAATCTGATCTGTCCTTCCTAACTGAAAATTTAAGAAAGAAAATTGGATTCCAGATATCGGGGGAAATCGTTATCCCTATTATTCTAATATTCCACTCAAGTTCAATCCCTTATCGCTCAGTCAAAATCACTCAACAGGACCCAACGTGAATGCAAACGCTCTTCTCACCGACTCATATTACGAATCGTAATATGTTCCATCTGCTCGTCGTCGTACGTATCTGTCAGAATTTCTTGGCGCATTTCGAACTCAGTCGTGTGCATAAAATCGCTTCAATGATGTGTCAAATGAATTTTTTTTTTATTAAGCGAGCGTTGAAGGAGTATAAAAATACCGTAGGCAAGGCGACGATTGCGATGCTAACGTTATTTTAACCATTTCAACGTCACCAATTAACTTCCGTTGCAGACTTATGTGCCAATAGTCCTGTGTATCCTTTCCGATCAAGGTCGTTTCGAGTAAGTATGGAATCGTGGGGGCTATGACTATGTGCAAATGTAGCCTATAATCCATGATTTGATGCAATTGAAGCGTGAAAATTGATTGGTTGGCAGCTTTAAGCGAACGTAAGTAGGGGTGCAGGATGGGGGACCTTTGATAGTCGAGTTCTGACTGATGACATGAGTGCTGGCAATGATTTAAGAAGGGGATTACTGTGGATAAATAGAATGTGGTTAATATTCCTTCGAAGAATTTCAAGGAATCCTCTGATATTACTTAGTGAGATTGTCGTTCGCCTAATTCAGTGAAAGATGTCGAACTGGCACAAGTATATAACCTGATGCCTTTACAACTTTCAAATGAGCTTCAACAATGACCTACCTCTTTAGTTACTTCCAAGACGATAAAGAATATTCCAAGTTGGTAATTATCTGCATCCATATTAGCACGCCACTTAAGGCGTTCTCTCGCCGGGTAGGGCTCGACGACTCTTCGAACGACTTAGGCGACTGATCCGGGCTTTTCTGACCAGAGCGATGTATAGCTCGTATAGTTCACAGCAAATCTCGCAGTATGTAGTACCCCTTATGCCCAGAACACTTGGTTGCTTAGAAAAATACAGATAGCAGCCTGAAGTCCCCTGCAAGTTAAAATCATATGAAAGTCAACTGCCAATGTAACCCATAACCGATGTATAACACACATCGTTATGATTGAAGTATTGACAGCGTTGCCTTGTCATTTTATTGTAAAATACTTGTCCGTTAGATTTGTTTGCTGGTAAGGACCATTGTATGGGGGATGCATAGGCATTTTAACAGCAGCATCATGAACGAACGAAAATGCTTTTTCGAATGCGATAACGTCTACGGAAAATGGATTGTAGCCAATGAGTAGCGCAATAAGCTAGCAAAATCTTCTACTTTCCTACTCACAGTGTTGAGTCGAATCACTCTCCTGGTATACTTGGATTCATGCTATAGAGCACCTCGTCTACTGTTGTGGATACTATTGGGTCCTAGCAAAACCAACCCACTTTGTTGTTTTATGACACCGAGGTTGACTCCTCAAGTGTTCGGTGCTCACGTTTGATGAGACCGTTGGATTCAGGGTGGTACGCAGTTGTTCGAAGGTACCTAATGCCAAGCAATTGTCGAAAATATTGCTCTCGAACTGTCTGCCTTGATCGGTGGTTAATGTTCTGGATGGATGCAGTCTATCGTGACATAATTGCCTTGGGGCGCAAAATTGTCTTTATGTGTCTTGCATCGTTGGCATGATATATGTTCATATTGTAGTCGTACATGATTTTACCCGTCGATGACAGTCTGCCGTGATGCCATGCAAATCAGGATACCATCAGCCATATGGCAGAGCGTATGCTAGGGTGAGCTGGTGAATTGCAAGCTGTCGAACGCCGAACGCCTTGGCTTCTTAGCGACAAAAGGTCGAATTTGATTGGTCGATATATGATAGAATATTTCCAGGGACTGAGAACTGTTTCAGCTGCAAATATGTTGGCTAATCGCGTATTAATTTCTGCAACTCCTCATCCTGTTCCCACGCTTTGGTGAGTTGGTTGTAGTCGATTCGGTGACCCGCTGGTCACCGCGAGGGAGCGAATCTGCAACGACGTTGATTGACTCTTGATTGACGTTGTCTTGGAGAGGCTTCTGATGGTACGTTTAAGCCCCTGATTATGGCCCACAAAGATGACAAAACTGCGGCATTCTAATAAATATTGAAAGCAACTTACCTGGTAATAAGCACTTAGTAGCCCCCTGTCGTCGATATTTGGTTTAAGTTGAATTCAACGTTGTTGAACAGAATCCTAATGGCTGCCTGGATTTGTCGACGAGCTGTTGTAAAGCAGCACCTACGGCAGAGTCTGATGCATTAACCATCAGCGTGAATTGGCAATTCGACTTCGGTTGATCAAGTGTGATTGGGTCCGCAACGGCATGCTTACATCTCACAAAAGCTATGTTTGCCTCCTCCGTCCACTGAATTATGCTGTGGTTCTCGTTGCCTTTGACGACACACTGAAGTCTGCTTTGAGTTCTGCCCGCTTTTTGAAGGAATCTCCGATAAAAGTTTGTTATTCCAATAAACCAACGAAGTTCCGCTTAAGGGCGGTCAAAAGTCCGAATAGCATCCACTTTCTTCACTTTCGGTTTGATGGCATTAGCGCCGATGACAAGACCAAGAATCCGCACTGACACTTGCTAACATTGATCGCTCGAAAACCTATCTGAGGAGCTGTAGGTGTTGCGTTTCAGCGTGAGCGACGATTAAGATATCGAACTCGGAGACTCGCAGGATGTTATCGACGAATCACCTGGGCATATATTTGCCCAGCATTGCGGAAACAAAATGTCATTATTATTGCAGTTTTAAGTATGTCCTTGTCCCTAACGGGGATTTGATAGTAAATATAAGAACAACGGTGGGTGATATAAAATTTATTCAGACTTTATTTTGAAGCTACGTTCATGCCATTATGCAGTAGCGGTTTTCGGTATAAACTCTACCTTCACTGATTGCCAGGGTTTCGCTGTGATTGTCTAGCAGTTAAGATGTCACTTCAGAGTTTCTAGTAACCAGCATATACCTTTTTGTAGTACACCTGAATATATTTCATCAGTGCGAGGCGACTTGAAGCCACCAAAGGAAGCAACGAGTTTGCTAGCCTCATTCGTCACCGCTTCGACATGTTGTATTACTCAGCTCACTAGCAGCTTCGTTAATAGGAGCTAGATGTGAACTGCTTCAGATTAGGTCACCTGGGAAGTGTGTCTCAAGCATGAGACCGACAATTTTTGCTTTCGACTCGGTGCCATCAAATGGATGATTTCCCATATAGTTTGCTATATATCGTATATCGTATCGCTGCACGCAGATCTGCGCGTAAAATAGGACGAAAAAGGGTGTTCCAGAAATTTCCCCTTCTTAGCCCTATCCGGCACTGATGAAGATCGGTTCAGTGAGTGTGACTTCCGCCGAGGTATTTCCGTTACTGCTGGGAGAGTGAGACCTTTACCACTCGCGCAGTTCCTCTGCAACTGTCTCTTAGACGTTAGTATTTCAGAGTGTGTCAAAAATAGCACTCCGACAAACTATTTATCTGTTCTGATGGAGTTAAACCGAAAAAAGGCAGAATCTCTCCATAGTTCCATACAAATTTACCGAACGTGTCTTGTAAAAAAACGTAAAAAAAAGTATAGGAGTGTTGTTTGCGACATACAGAATCCGTCCCCGGCCGTTGTCGAGAAGAGAAGACCACGGGCAGATTGTGTAACATTTGTTCGGGCTCTTCTCGAATCAGCCAGTAACATCTGGTCACCCCATATCAGCACCTATACAATCTTTTGCAGCAAAGGTTTATCCGCTTCCCTTGAATGACAGTTTCAATCTAACCCCTGTCGCGATCGCCCGCAATTGATAGACTTACAAGTTACAACCCCATACAATGAGTCATGGGGTTAATGGCGAAATAGTTTTTCACCAGCTTTTAACTGGTTACATTGAGTCTTCTGACTTATTGCATTTCATTTTACATTAACCCATAAATTCGTAGATTTGTTTTTATATACCGTATTATTCCTCATCGAATAAATCATGAATACCATAAACCCATGTCCAGAATGCTACGCAAAGTCAATTGTATGCTTGACCATCACCTAAGCAAACTGTCATTGCCCTTTGATCTCCCTATTCCTCTCGTCTACAATTCCAACCCTAAAACTCTTTGAACAATAATTGTTAGTTTAGTTTAGTTTTCAAGTTTTTGTTTGTTTTACGGGTAATCGAGCTGTCCGGGGTTGATCCGGCCGTCTATCAGACTTGTCAACTTTGTGGTGGAAGAATGTAATACCCTTATCATAAGATTCACAAGAGAACTTGACTGTCTCCTGGTAAATTGACCGCTATCTACTGTCTTGTGACAGACACAAGCCACGTCTCCCGGATTTTGGTTTTTTTAACTTTCGGAACGTTCACTATTGACCACGTGCCTTGTTACAACCAAACTATGGATGCAGATATCTGGAATAGTTTCACAGCACTACTACATATGATGAGCGATCGGAAGGACCAAGAACTTGTCTTTATGCGCCGAACTCACTCTAGATGGTGAGAGTGCTCAACTTTGCAACCAAAATTTAATTGATACGATGCTAATGCTCAAAATGCAATAGCAAATGCAACGTCTCTGGGATTTCATCCTTTCATTTGACCTGGTTGTCCACAATGTTGGCTCCCAGTTAGCATTTATTACGAAAGTAGAACAGCAACTATTGACCTGAAACACAGATACACTAAAGAAATTACTGGCTGGAAGTAATATGGATATCAGAGGTATTCCGTGGTCGAACCACAAGTACATCGAATTCAGAATCCTGGCGAAACTCGGCACGTCCAACAGTGCAGCCTCTAAGCTCAGGACATAACAAAAGCTAGAGGAAGCTCTTCGGAACCTGAACAGTACCCTGAGCAAGTGTTTTGAACTGTCGTGTCAATCTATGATAGAAAGCAGATCGCCCAATCCTTAGTGGGACGCATATCTGCAGCTACAGCATAAAGAAAGGAGAAAACTTCTAAAATTAATTTGGAGGAAGTATTCACAGATCGAAGCGAAACGAATAAAATGAGTTAATTCGGATTTCAAAGAGTCTTTTGCGAAAAGATCGAAACTGTCAGTGAAACAAGTAGGCTGGTCGAAGTCTTCAAAAGAAGAAGGTCAACCACTTGCACTTACACTGAGTCGATGGCACCTACACTGTCTCTCACGTTTGAGACACACTTCCCAGGTAACCTAATCAGGACCAGCTTACAACCAGCTACTATTAAAGAAGCTGCTAGTGAGCTAAGTAATACAATATGTCGCGGCGTAGCTGGTATCTGTTATTGGTTGTGGTGACGGATGAGGCTGTCAATCACGCTGCTACTTCCACTGGAAGCTTCAACTCGCCTGCGACGTATGGCATATACCAAGTTATATTACGAAAAATTATAAACCAGTGAAGCCTCGCAATAACATACATACTGAAACCCTTTAGAACACTGAGAGTAGCTTTCGTACTCGTACCGAAATTCGGAAAAGAACAAGAACACTACAATCTCGCCAAGGGCTTCGGACCTATAAGTCTGACTTCCTTCATGTTGAAGAGCATGGAGAGAATGTTCGAGATCCATGTGCTCAAAACTGCTATGCGAATGCAACCTTGCGATCTTGTGATACGGCGCACTGAATACAGAGGGAATACATCCTGGGCATTTTCACCGACATTGAGGGTGCTTTCGACAATGCAACTTTTGACGGCATGTCTAACTCGGCCATCCCATTCAACACGGCGTAGATGAATCACTAGTTTTGTGAATAAAAGTAGTGCTGGTGAATACGATACTGATTGCGGATGCTGACAATAAGCAGGGGTTGCCGGTAAGGCGGCGGCGTTCGGCCTCCACTGCTATGGTGCATGTTGGTCGACTCCCTGCTCAACGGGCTCAATAGTTCCGACGACTATGCACAAGCATACGCGGCTAATGTAGCTGCACTGTCTGTTGGACCGTGTCTAGCAAACACGGGGCCTGCCACCTAGAAGGGTCATTTGGATCTACAAGGCTATGATATCATATGGTAAGCGTCGATTGTCTGGTGGAAGAAGCGCTCAACGAAAATGCGTAACTGCTGCAGACTCCAAAAAAACCGCCTGTGTCTGCTGCATGGGCCTATCCTACAGCTCCGCTGTATACGCATTGATGAATCTACCCCCCTTGATATTTATTTCATCGGCCGCAATCTCAAAGCCATCTTCCTTTTAGAGAGAAGTGGAATTTGGTATAGCACGCACTGAAGCATTGATGGACTATCTTTTGTCTCTGGTTTTATGGACACGCCATTTGATAGAATGGCATCAGAACTCCCGCTGTGAAAAAAAAATAAGAAATCGACTTCCCCTGTGCCCAGAAATATTCGCGGCCAGAACCTGAGCCAGCAAAGAAATGTTGTCAGCTCTTTACGGATGGTTCCAAAACCGATATAGGATGCAGCGCAGTTGTCTTTCTGGAGTTATACGCAATTCTGATGGCAAAGAGCAATATTGTAAATAATCGGGGGAGAGAGCAATTTGCATCTGTAGCGACAGATCATACTGCAATTACGTGAAATGAAATACGAGTAGTCAATATAGCTTTCTGGAAACGACTCAGAGGAGAGTTTTTAAGGACCCGAACCTAAGTTAGGTCTACCTGGGTCATCGCTTAGGACTTCCATTGGCATTTTAGCCTCATGTGAGCATAACTGCAGATTTCATGACTTTCCAAGTTGCCGGCATACCAAGGTCAGCGGATCTTCCGCTGTCCCTCAGTAATTAATACTGGAAACTACTTACTGGCATGGTCACTGGGTACGACGCCTTATTGTGCTGAGCATAATTTAGACGACACACTACAATGATTGCTGTGAAATTGATGACGACACCGCTAAGTACCACCTCTGTGAATATCCGGCCTATGCAAGCATCAGGCTACAGGTACTCGACGTTGAGGTGGTGGGTGCTCGCACTTTATCACGCTACTCGTATTTCCTCGAAATACTGGGGAATTCCATTAAAAGGAACTCACAAAGAGTACAATGGACTATCACAATTTGTTGATTAGTTATGTGTCGCCTAGCAATCAATGTTCAATCACATGACCCATTTAAAGAAATTGGTTGCCTCTGGAAGAATAAACAAGACCACTTACTGCTTCGAGGTAATAAACTTTTAAAGTTACACATGCACACAGGAGTGTGTAAGAGCAAGTGAATAACAAAGTTCTTGGAAGGAGAAGATTGAGGATGAGTACTGTGTATCACAAGGTTTAGAGCAAACTTTTAATTGAAACCGAATTCATGTGGAAATGGTTAAGAGCCAACCATTCCTCAGACCCGAACTCTAGTTCCAACACCCAGGTCACCCATTCAGTTAGACAAACAAGCACCGCTGTTACGTGAAACTTTTCCAACTTTCAAATGATCACACACACATCCATGTATTCGCGATTGAGTTTCAGTAAATAGATAGATACGAGTACATCTAACATCGCGTTACACAATCTCACACACGGGAATGTACTTTCCGTAAGTGTGTTAGCCCAGATGAAACATCACACAGTACAACGGTAAAGACGCGAATCGCTTCTAAATGTCAATAAGAAACTAAAGCACCGAAAAGAAACTACTTTAGGAGAAAAAGAAGAAGTGGGAGTAGATTGAACAAAAACAAGGAAAATACGGTTAAACAGAGAGTAGAGCAATTCTTTCGCATTATTTATCTTCAGCCAAATAGGGTCATGGGTGTCTGCTCGCTTTTACTTGTTCTAATTACGAATGTCCTTCGACCCTGTGTATCCTTCCGCCCACACTTTCTTTCTTTTCTTTTAATATCTGCACTCCATTCCCCCACTTCTTCGAAGAAAATGTTCCACCGCCGTCCATCTGTCAACTTTGTGAGATGATATAGTAGAAGAAGAAACTGAAGTATCTGTAGTTGGAGCAGGAGTATCTGTACCTACTACAAAGATGGATTTTTAGCGTTTAAATGGCAGAAGGAACTTCAGTTGGTGTACTTTAGCCAAGAATATGACAACACAGTAGGACGACCTGTCTTCTACTACCAGAGTACAGAACAGAAGTAGCAGCGGATGGGTGTCAGTGTATGTCGGTAGTAGATGCCGGTGGTAACCTTAATGCAATGCAATGAATATCTATCCATGAGAAAGTTGACGAGAGGGGAAGGGGGAATCCCTGTATAAAATGACAAATGGTTTGTCTTTTTTTTGTTTTTTTTTACTTTCATGACAAACATTTGCGCGCTGAATTCGAAATTAGTATTTTCGCTTCTTAAGACGTAACCTTGGGTGTGTTGTTCAAAGTGGCTTAAGTAGCTGACTGCAAGGGCGTTGCGAGTTTTGATTAAGGATACGACCACCTAGACGATTTGCTTTATGATGCTCTTTGAATGTTGGAGGTTGTGCTGAAAAATTGAGAGATTAAGCAGTGAAGTGGTGGTTATAAATTTTCCGTCGGAATTAAGTGGATTAAGAGCAGATACTAACAGCAGTTAGTATCGTGGTATTGAAGGTTATATGTAGAGAGCATTGAGTGCAGAAGAAACATCGGTATAACAGATTCATTAACGACATCAATAGAAGCGTTAATATCCAACCATCTGTCTCGTAGAGCAGGTCTGACATGATGACAAGTGTAACCCTTTCTTTAATTTCTGAGTTTAATCTGACTATTTCGACGTTCATTCAAAGCATAACTAATTATATATATTGGCGCTGCGGTTCAAATACTTGTAAATCAATCAGTTCCGCAGTGTCATCAGTTTTGGCGCCAAGTTATACAAACTTTTGGAAAGTTGTGTCTATGGTGTTGTCGTGCGAGTTTTGAACAATTTTCCTTAAGTTTGATGTTATATATACGAGTAGATGTCACATGACAGATCACCTTGTCTTAACCCATTTTTTACTCGGAAGGCTTCGGTGAACTTGCTTTCGACCTTTGCTAAGCAGTCCCACCATGTCTCCTTGCGGATATGATATTGAGATGAAAAAATGATTTACTCGCAACAACAGCAAAGTCAATTAGCCTAAGCTTATTTATAGAAATCGTGTGATGCAAGGTATGCCACCGAAGATCTTCCCTTTTATTTATTAGCGCTGAGGTTAACTTAAAATGATTTAAACGTCATAAGTAGGGCACTGCTCGTAGGTTATGTCGAGGACCTCCCTTTGGTAGTTGTTGAAGACAATGCTCGTTTGCATTGACTGTTTTAATTAAGTATTTGGACAGGGCACATAAACCTTGACCGTTTGTTTTGTAGATCCAAGCGCATAAACTTGGACTACTGTGGAGATTATGATTAAGACCCCTTACAACTGGTAGAGGGAAGTCTTAATGTAGCGAAAAGGACAAGCTCGAAGTGTTGATCAATAGCGAGTGATTCTTTATTGATTAACTATATTTATACAAAATTATTGCTAACTAGGCAATATTGCCACGAGATGTCAAACGAGGAAGACTTAAGAAGAAGACGAACAGAAGCATCAGTAAATTTTTTATTTTTGTTTTGCTAGTTTTCTTTTTTTTACATTTTTATTTTTGCTACTTTTTGTCACTTTTTTTTCACTTTTTCCTTTTTTTTTTTTATTTATTCTTTTTTTCTCTTGAAATCTGCCTGATGTTATTTCATATACCCCTTTTAATGAAATGTTGTTGCTCTAGGGAAGAGGTTTCTTGTTTTCAGAATGCGTCGTTAGGTTCTCATACTATTTCACTATTTAAAAATGGATTTGAATGAGAGTGGAGTGGGTTGCATTGATGGTGGTAGTGATGGAGTATTGCGACCTATGATAAGAGTATTTTGTAATCATAGAGAAGGTTTTAAGGTTTGTCATTTAAATGCACAAAGCTTAAATCCTAAATTAGACGAGTTTAGAGATATTTTTGTAGATTCAAACGTTGATGCCATCTGCGTGACGGAAACTTGGTTTGTTGATGGTGTGAAAGATGATGTGTATGCTTTGAGCGGATACAAACTTTTTCGAGCTGATAGATCTGATCGTATTGGTGGCGGAGTGGCGATTTATGTTAAAAATGGTGTGTTTTGTAAACAGAAATGTCGCTCGCCAAATGAACTTGTTCAGTATTTTTTTGCACAAATTATACGCGGCGAAATAAGTATTTGCTTAGGTGTTGTGTATAGGCCAAATCGAAATATTGACTTGACACCCATTTATGAAGTAGTTGAAGAGGTGTCGACATGCTCAACAAATATAATTATTTGCGGTGATTTTAATAGTAACTTGTTGTGTGAAAGTCTTTTAATCGAAAACATGCAATCATTTGATCTACAACCGGTAAATAATGATGTTCCTACTCATTTCACCAGCTTCTCCAGCACCCTATTAGATGTGTTTTTTGTAAATAATACCGACAAGGTATTACTTTACGATCAAGTTGCTGCACCAGCCTTTTCTAAACACGACTTATTGTTTCTTGCATATGATTTTGATATCGGTGAATGCGTAGACACATCAAATTATATGTATAGGGATTTTAAAAACTTTGATAGGCCTTCTCTTGAACAGCATGTTTATTCTATTCCATGGAACCTAATTTATTGTATGCCCTCACCAGATGAACAAATCGATTTCATCAATAAAAACATCAACCTTCTTTTTGATACATACATTCCAATCAGAAGAGGGATTGTAAGAGACAGAACAAAAGCGTGGTTCACGAATGAAATTCGAGAGTTGATGTTGCAACGTGATCAGGCGTATCGACGGTGGAAACGTTTTCGGGTGGAAGAGCTTCATCAAATCTATAAAAACTTGCGTAATAGTGTTATTCGTGAAATAAGAACTGCTAAGATGCAATTTTATTCCAACCGCTTCAGTTCTACATCCGACGGTCGTAAAATATGGAACAATATTCGTGATCTAGGAGTCGGCAAACAAAAGTTAAGTTGTCCTACTAATATCGATCGTAATGACCTAAATCGCAAGTTCTTATTAAATCCAAATTCAAGTGCCTCTGTTGATAATTGTGTGTTTGATGGTACTGTTCTACCAACTGCAACATCTTTTGCTTTCAAAAGGGTGGATGCTACGGACATAGTAGAAAGTTTCCTGTCTGTTAAATCAAATGCTATAGGAATTGATGAGATTCATCCGATTTTTGTTAAAGCAATTTTACCATCATTGCTACCATTTATTACGCACGTCATTAATACAGTTTTTATGACTGGCATTTTTCCTTACCAATGGAAATTAGCAAAAATAATTCCTATTCCTAAAAACTCTATAGGTGAAGAATTCAGGCCAATATCAATCCTGCCTTTTCTTTCAAAAATATGTGAACGGATTATGCATAAACAACTTAATAAGTTTCTTATGAATAATAATTTGCTGCTTCCGGTTCAGTCAGGTTTCCGTGCAAAGCATAGTTGTACTACAGCTTTGGTAAATGTAGTTGAAGACATAAGAGATAGACTGGATAATGACAATGTTACGTTCTTATTACTACTGGATTTTTCTAAGGCTTTTGACATGGTAGATCACTCTATTCTGATCAATAAATTAAGGCACTACTTTTCCATTTCTCCTTCTTCAATTAAATTAATCTCGTCATATCTTAGTGAAAGAAAACAGGCTGTGTCAATAGATGGTGTCCTATCTGATTCTCTTCCCTTAACTAAAGGTGTTCCCCAAGGATCGATATTAGGGCCTCTCTCATTTTCAGTCTATATTAATGATATAGCTTCTGTAATATTGAATTCATCGAAACATATTTACGCTGATGACGTTCAAATTTATCAAAGCTGTCCCTTAGGCCTCATTGAGAATTGCGCTAGTGATTTAAATGAAGAGCTTCAACGAATTTCAAATAGGTCGTCAAAAAGTAGTTTAGTACTAAATCCAGGAAAATGTAAATGTTTAGTTATCTCTAAAACTATTCTTGATCTTTCCTATTTCCCACATTTAATGCTAAAGTTATGTTCTTTCATTAGCAAATTAATAAAAAAAACAATTTTTATTTACTTTTCAATTTATTTTTACAACACTTAACTCTACGGAAGGTATCGAGAGAGAGCCAACCGAACTAAACTTATCTGCATGTTTTATATGGCAAATTTGTTGACGCAGCATTTCCGATGAATACAAGTTTACCCGTGGGAAAGGAATGCGCTTTGATGAAGGTGTCATATTTGCCAGCGCGTGTAGCGCAAAAGTGAAACGTTTGGAAAAATGATCCGCGCATCGTTGATCATGCATTCTACGCGTGATTGGTAGCTTGGCATGCAATGCAAAAAAGATAAAGGCGAATGTTAGAAAGAGGAAAACGGAAGTGAAGTCTCTGACGTAACACGCCCCCCCCTTAGGATTCTGCTCCGGAGAATCTATATTCTTAACTTCGACTTTAATGTTAGTCTTACTAAGTTTATTTATTTTTCGAAATGCGATCATGATTACAATTAAAATAGTTATTATGATAGGTGTTACTCCAAAATTTATATGTCCATACGTGATATTTCTACTTTTAATTTCTTCTATCAGTTTCCGATTTTCTAGATGTTTCGCATTAATTTCCTTTGCAGAAAAGTTTACTTCGATTTGCCCTATAGTTACAGTATTAAAGTTTGGTATGATGAAGTTATCATATATTAAAAAATTTTCATATTTTATATCATTGATATTTATTTTACAATTTTCGAATCTAATTAGATTATTTCCCATTAAGCTTGCACTATAATTATGACAATTATGCATTATTTGCGTGTATGGTATGTTTTTAGTGATTACAATATTGTTTGTCAGTTGTTTAATTTCAATATTCGTATTATTCTTAAATTTACATATGGGATTTTTAGTAAAAATGTTAGAAATACAAGTATCTTTTATTAATGCTAAGTCTTTAATTTCAATTGTCCCATTTACATTATAATAGTTACGTTTTCCATCGCTAATAAATTCTCTATAAAAAGTTGCTAATTCTAGGTTATTTTTATTTGGTACAGGTTCAATTAGTATCTTAAAGTATTTATCATTTGAATAATTTGGTAACATAAGTACAAAAATTATTTGATTTTCATAGCTAATTACAGAACTTTTAATATTAGAAAAGTCACTTATTGTTACGTTAAATATTTCTATTTCCTTTGGTGATAGAAAATCCCTTCCCAAGATTCCGAGTTGACTTGCTAATAGATTGTCCTTAACTTTTCTAACTTGCTCTGTGAGTAGTTGTATGTCATACTGTATTTGGAATGCGTGCTGCATGTGAGTGATTTCTTAATATTCCCTATTAATAGCATTACCTAGATTATGTAGCTGTTTTTTTATTTCTGACTGTTGTCCGTTTATATGTCTCGTTATATTGTTTATGCGTTCGTCAAAATGGTAATTTATTCGAATTTGGTCGTTTAGCCCATCAATAATATTTTGGTTATTCTTCTCATTCGTTTCTAGGCTTTTCATAATTTCCTGTTCGTCATCATGATCCATAACTCCTGTTAGATATTTTAAACCTTTTCCTATAATGTTAACTAAACCTCTTCTTACTTTGTGATGGTGTTTTTTCGCTAGACTTTCTATTTCCTGAGTTAACAAGTTGAAACTATGTATCATGGTTGGGTATTCGTTTTTGTAATTCAGTTTGTTAATATTATGTTGAATAATGTCTAAGTTTTCGGTCCATGTGGTCAGATTTACACAATGAAGTAATTTTGTATAGCCTACTATAACTTGAAGTTGTTGGTGTCTTATCGTAACGTATCCTTGTCCGTTATCTAAGTTTAGTATGTCAATCTTTTGACCTTGTGTCTTCATAGTCATTGTTGCAAGTAGTATCAATATCTGGAATTTTATGAGTTTTCGTGTTTGTATTTGCGTTTTACCTGATTTTTGTAATATTTGCTTCCTTTACTATCTCTTATATAATTTTTATCAACTACGTCAGGGTTTTCATTTTTATAAATTGGTTTGAGCTTGTTGTGACTTCTATTCTTCAAAAATGTATGTTTTTCTTTAGTAAAATCTATGTCTTTCCTATCTTTATTGAGTTTATTTGTGTATTTTTCTTTATTTTTCTTTATAAATTCTATGATTTTGGGGAAATCTTCCTGGGTTAGAGTTCCGTTAAGGAAATTGTTTGGTCTCTGTTTGGTTGTAGAGTGAATAGTATTGTTATAAATTTTAACTGCTTCTAAGATTCTATTTCGGAGTGTATCTTTATTGTCTTTATCTGCTGCAAAAGTTCTGATATGTTCGTTTAATGTCGAGTGAAACCTTTCTACATCTGAGTTTCCTGTTTTATTGTAAGGAGTTGTAATATGCAATTCTACATTGTTTTCTTTAAGAAATTCTTTAATAATAATAGAAGAGAAACCGGATTCGCCATCGGTTACTATTTTGTTTGGAATGCCAAAGTTAGCAAATCTATATTTTAGGGTATTTAAAAGAGATATCCAAGTTCTATGTTTTATTTCTTGGACTGTCACATGCTTAGAAAATTTATCTATCATCGTAACGAACATGAGATTAATGTTTGCATACCAAATGTCGATGTGGATAACTTGATTTGGTTTTTCTGGTGTCTCAGTTATTGAATATGGTATTTTAAGAGGTTGACGTTCGTATTTTGATTTATTGCATATTTCACAATTGTTTATGTATTTTCTAATTTTTTCTTTAAGCTTCGGGGTATAGTAGATGTCTTTAATTTCTTCGTATGTTTCATTTATACCGCGATGATTAAGTAGTTTATGAGTTTTAACTATTACTTCTGCTTCTTTTTCTTCGTTATCTAAATCACCTAAGAACTTAGTGCATTTAATTACTTTCAGGAGTTTATTTTGACTGAAGTATTTTAGATATACATCTTGAAACCTTGCAAATGTGTGATCATGGTTACAATAAATAGCAACTATGCCTTTGTGTGGCAGAAACTTTTTCATTATGTCTAAAACAAAATCTTCCCTAAATTCTTTTAATTCTATTACTATTCTTCTTTTTTTGAACGTATTATATATTTTGTGATTATTTAATTTGTCTGTTGTATTCAAGACTAACTGGGTTTTATATATGTTTACTGGTGATTCTATTATTGGAATATGATCGCTGCTATCCTCATTTGCACTGTGTATAGTTGCAACTATTGATTGTGTATCCATATTTTCAACATTTTCATTACTCTATTGATCTGTATTTTCATTGAGATAAATTTCCATCCTAGATAGCCCATCTGCTACCTGGTTATCCTTACCTTTTACGTATTCAATTTCAAAGTTGAATTCTTCAAGCTTTATCTTCCATCTCTGTAATTTAGAGTTGGGTTCCTTTAGTGAACTCAGCCAAACTAAAGGACGATGATCTGTCCGGATTGTGAATTTTCTGCCGTATAAATAGGGCCTGAAATATTTGGTTGCCCATACTATGGCGAGTAGCTCTTTTTCAACGGTTGAGTAATTGATCTCGTGATTGTTTAGAGTACGACTGGCATAGCAAGTCGGATGACCATCTTGAGATAAGACAGCACCGATTGCATAATTTGAAGCGTCTGTCGTAAGCGTAAACTTCTTAGTAAAGTCAGGATGTCTAAGTATTGGTTCAGATGTAATCAAAGCTTCCAGATTTTCAAAACTTTGATTATAATCTGGGTCATTCATATCAATTTTAGCTCCTTTCTTTAAACAAATAGTCATAGGCTTTGCTACTTTGGAGTAGTCTTTTATGAATTTTCGGTAATAACCCGTTATACCGAGGAATGCTTTTATATGCTTTTGAGTTTTAGGAAGTTTATAATTTAATATGGCTACAATTTTCTGGGGATTAGGTTTGATGCCTTCTGTCGTGATAATATGTCATAAAAATTCTGTCTCTTTTTTCAAGAATTCGCTCTTATCGAGCTGTACTTTCAGATTAACTTCTTTGAGCTTTTGGAATACTTTCTTAATCGAAATTATGTGTTCCTGCAAACTAGTTGAAAATACTATTACGTTATCAATATATACTAGACAGATTTTTCCAATATATTCGGCTAGTACAGAATTCATCATCCTTTGGAACGTTGCCGGGGCATTCTTTAACCCGAACGGCATTCTGAGGAATTCGTAATGCCCGTTATTAGTTGAAAAAGCAGTTTTTTTGATGTCATTGCTGGCTATCTCGATTTGGTGAAAGCCTTTCGCCAAGTCAAGCGTCGTAAAGTACTGAGCCTTCCCTAATTTGTCAAAAATCTCATCGATATTAGGGATTGGGAATTTGTCATCGATAGAAATCTCGTTGAGCTTTCTATAATCGATTACAATTCTCCATTTTTTCAAGCCCGATGCATCTGCTTTTTTTGGGACTAGCCAAATTGGAGCTGAATAAGGTGAGTTGCTGGGGCGAATTATCTTTTGCCTTAACATCTCATTTATCTGAGATTCAACCTCATTCCTATGAACCTCTGGGTATCTGTAGTTACGAGTGTAGATTGGGATTTCTTTTTTGGTCTTTATCTCGTGCTTCATCGCACTTGTAAAGGTGAGATCTGTTCCTTCTTGAAAAAAAATTGTTGAATATTGCTTAACCAATTTTATGATAGCGTCTTCTTCTTCCTTATTTAGATGTTGCGTTCGTATTTGACTCAGAATTGGTTTTACGCTCATTTCTGTACTATAGATTTCCAAGGTTGGGATTTGTGTTTTGTACTTTTCGTACGTTACTTCTTCCTCGTCTTTGTTAAAAAAAATTTGGATCTCGTTTTCACCTACCATTAGAATTTTCCTTTTGAAATCAAGAATTGCTTCTATTGGCAGTAGGATATTGTTGCCTATCAATCCGTCAAAATTTTCATGGAATTTAAATTCTAAAAACTCCGCAGTTTTACCTATTTTCCCTAACTCTTTAAACAACGGAATTTTAACCTTCCTATCTACATATATGGGTGTGCTTGTTGTTAAAATTTTGAGTGGGGTTTTTAGCTTTGTTTGCCATTTGGGATGGCATATCCCTGGGTTAAGGATACTGGTCTCTGATCCAGTGTCGATCAGTATTCTTAGCCTGTACTTGTTTTTTGTTTCGACTATTATATAGGGTAATCGGCTATTGGGCTTTTTTCCCGAAAATCCTCTTTTCTTTCCAGTTTATTCACTTGCCTGGTTACTGCTGATAATGTATCCATTGGCTCTACTATGTCATTGTGATTGTGATTACTTCTAGAGGGGTTATTTGGGTTTGCTCTAGCTTGACTACTTTGGTTTGTCCTAAACTGATTGCTTTGATGTGTCCTAGACTGAATAATTTTATTTGTCCTAGTCTGGTTATTCCTATTTGGGCTATTTTCGTTAAATTGTTGTCTGTTGTGTCTGTCGTCTGACTTATTAGACTTGTCGGAATTTTGTTGAAGATTTCTATCGGAATTTCGTCTCTAATTGGAGTTAGAAATACCTCCCGAATATGCATATCCTGTCTCTGATAAGATCTGCATTGCCTCTTCTAAGTTTTCTGGATTTCTGCAGTGTAAAAGTCCCTTCATTGGCTCTGGAATTTTGCTTATAAAAATTCGAAGAGCTGCTTTACAGTTTTGTTCTATCTCAGTATGGTTATGAGCTCTAATTGTTTTGGTTTTGTTATTAAGTCGCCTAAGAATTACTTTAATACTGTTGTAATACTCCTGACAATGATTCCTAAAGGGTATACTCCTAAGGTCGTCATACAACTGTTCGATAGTTTTCCTGTCACCAAAATATTGAAAGAATAACTTTTTTACGTCTTCCCAATTACTGACACTGTTATTTATCTCTATAGCTTCCCTAGCTTTGCCTACCAGTTTATTTTTAATGATATCGAAAAAAAACATTTGCCCTGTCTCATCGTACCTAGCAAGGGTCGGATATATTCTATCCACCAAGTCAATAAAATTGTGTAAATTATCCCTATTCCCATCATAATTTGGGAGATTATTTAGATATTTTAAAGGATCTATACTTAATGTTAATTGACTCACGCTTGCGGATGCTCTTTCTGATGTCATCTTAATGATTGGTTCTAGTTGTCGATGATTGTCGATTTCCTCCGTTCTACGTTTCCTTCGTCTTTCGTTATCCAGATTGTTTAGGTGTTCACTTTCACTATTTATATTTTGTTTTTCTATTGTTATTTCTTGATTTAAAGCACTTTGGGGTTTGCTTTTTTTTCTCTTTTACTTATGTTTTATTTTTGTCAGAAAGGACGTTTTGAAAAGCTTTCTTTTTTTTTTTTTTGGACACTCACCACTATGTGGACTACTTTCTCGACTAACTTCACTAAAGAGTTAACGTTTTAGTTTCTCTTATACTTCACTGAACTTAATCGCTCCAGTTTATTTCTTATTATGAATTTATTGTCACTTTGTCGTAACGAGATGTTTACATGAGTTAAATAATAGAAATTAACCGCGTATTAATATTGTTCTTTACCGAACACTTTTCGCGTACTCAACGTTTACCGACTGCGCCAGTTATGTTCTTTCATTAGCAAATTAATAAAAAAAAACAATTTTTATTTACTTTTCAATTTATTTTTACAACACTTAACTCTACGGAAGGTATCGAGAGAGAGCCAACCGAACTAAACTTATCTGCATGTTTTATATGGCAAATTTGTTGACGCAGCATTTCCGATGAATACAAGTTTACCCGTGGGAAAGGAATGCGCTTTGATGAAGGTGTCATATTTGCCAGCGCGTGTAGCGCAAAAGTGAAACGTTTGGAAAAATGATCCGCGCATCGTTGATCATGCATTCTACGCGTGATTGGTAGCTTGGCATGCAATGCAAAAAAGATAAAGGCGAATGTTAGAAAGAGGAAAACGGAAGTGAAGTCTCTGACGTAACACTAAATGGCTCAAAAATTGAATTCGTTGACTCTTCGAAAAATCTAGGCGTTGTCTTCAATAGAACACTAACGTGGAACAACCATATAAATTCTATAGTGGGAAAAACATATGGCGTTCTTCGAACACTATGGACTGCCCAAAAGTGTACACCAACTAAAACCAGACTGCTACTTGCTAAAGCCTTAGTTATTCCTCTGCTGGTTTATGGATGCGAAATTTTTCATGAATGTGACGCTGAGTGCAAAAGAAAACTACAAGTAGCATTTAACACCACAATTCGATATGTATATTGCCTCAAAAGATATGACCACGTTTCACACCTAGCCAAAAACTTGGTAAAGATGTCATTTCAAAATTATATAAAATTTCGTGCTCTTTTATTTCTCTTCAGCATTATTAAAAGTAGGCAGCCGACATATCTATACGAAAAAATTAAGTTTCCGGTGTCTAGCAGATCCGCCTGTTTATTACTTCCGCGATTTTCATGTTTAACATCCGAGAGACAGTTTTATATTGCTACTATACGTCTTTGGAACACACTCCCACGTACTATACGAGAGCTAGACGACGCGCGACGATTTAAACACGAACTTCAACATTTCCCTGAAAATCAGAGCAACTAGGTTCACCCATCCCTTTCCCCTCCCCTTTCCCCTTCTCAGGTAATTTCAATTAAAATTTTACTTTTTGAATTAAAGGATAAAATATTAAATTGACAAAGTTTCATTAATATTAAACTTAACTTACTACTACTTTTAATAAATAGTTTCACTAGAGTTAAAATGTAAATTTTAAATTAAAGCTTAAGCGCAATAATGTTTATCTTTCACAGATTTATAAGTGAATTCTAACTGTGTTAGCAAGTTTAAATAAATAAATAAATAAGCTTAAATTATAACAATGAGGAAGAACAAAATAAATAACATGACCTATATAATTATTGTTCATACAAAGCAAAAAATGACAGTGAAACAAATATTGTCTATGTAGCAAAATGTGAGTTGCATAATTTGTGAGTGCAATGAATTATAGTTTGTGTATAAAGTATACTGCGAAGTTGTTGATGGAAAACATAGGTGTGTATTTATACGGTATTGTTATATGAAATACATTTGTGTGTAAATATACTTAAAAACTAAACATTCTCTCGCACGTTGAACAATTGTTCAACATTTAAATGTGTACAGCAAACTTGTTTGCATTAAGGGTGCTTCTTGGCTGTGGCGTCGGAGGATCGGTAGGAGAATCTTGATGTGGTGTTGTGATACTGTTGGTTTCCTTGCTGATTTTTCTGTTAAAGTAGCCCTTTTTCCATGTCCATATAAAACCAACGGCTACACTGATGGATAACAAAAGTGCGGAGTAACCGATTGTTGTATGATGATATTCACTGGCCTTGATTCTGTTTGGTAGCTTTACAAAATCTTGACTCCTAAGTAAAGTTTTCAAGGCCGTAAGCTCTTCACCTTCGAATCTATATTGAGTTGGGTTGGAATTATTCAAAGATGATTCCTTCCTTGGTGGACTTGGAAATTCAGTCCTGATGCCAAAACTTGTATATGATGGTCTTAATGCAGATGTATATTCGTAGTAAGCCTGAATAGTAACGGAGTTGTGTTTGATGGTGCAACCTGGTTCGAGTTTAAGAAATCCTGATTCCTTCAGTTGTAATTGAAAGAAACTTGTTCCACATACCACGGACTTTTGAATTGGTAATCTAGTAGCGAATATCCATTAGTTCTTATGAAATAGTTGTGTTAAGACGAAATTGTTTTGGACTTCCATTAGCTTGCATTTTGGTTTCGTGAGGTTGTTGAACTGGTTAAAGCTGCAAGAACATAACTCAGATCCTTTGTTGAATTTCGCTTGTGAGTTGGAACACAAATAAGTTCCCTACTTTATCATCCGGCATTCTTTTAAATCGTCTTTGCTTACTGGAACGTACTGATCGCTGTAACTGCTTATTGAAATGAGACTCGTACACGGGCTGATTGCCAGGATGGTCTTGTTTATAACAACTGGTATGGGTATCATATGGAAGAGATCGTATTTTTCGTGATCGATTAATGGTAAGTTGATGATAAATACTACATGATCATTTGTGATGCTGCCCTTAAGCCCCATTAACTTGTAAAGCTGAAGTAAGTCTGCTTCATCTCCGGGGAGTTGCTGAGTAGCTGACAAGTGGCCTTTAATTTTCGAAATTTCTACTTTTAGCTGCTGTGGTGAAAGAAGTAGTGGGGTTACTCTTCCATGATGTGTGTCAGTAAGCACGTCGAGTATTGCTGCTTGCATTCTCTGTAAGTTGGACACTAGCATTGTCAGCTGAATAGATATGGAGTTGAACATTTGAATTAGATCTACTTCTGCTTCTGTCTTTTGTATACCATTCGTAACCATATTGATCTGTTTTTCAAGTTGTGTAAATTTAGAAGTTGTGTCTAATTGACTTCGTTTGACGATGTTCACAGTAGAATCAATCATGGATGTCTGGGTTTTGTGTAGTTCTAATAAGTAATCCTCATTTTCCTTAACCTTATCAATTATGCTAGACATCTTTTCAGCATATTTTAAATCCAAGACACCAAAGAGAGAGTGGGCGACGTTTCCAATAATATTTAGAGCGCCCCTTTTAACTCTCCTTTCGGAAAGCAAACTGTTGTCAAACTGCAAGTTGGTTATAGTCTCATTGAAATGATCAACTAAATAACGGCAGGTAGTCCTCTTTGAAAATTGTTCGCACAAATTGTGTAAGGCAAGCGTTCCGGTTGATAATGCTGCAATTTCCTTCTTGAATGGTGCTAGTTCGTAGTATGCAATAATTTTCGATTCAGCCGTGACAAATCATATTGTGCCCATGCCTTCAAAGTGAATTCCTGGCTCAGATTTAAACCTTGTTATTTGAACAGGATTTGCAACAATTATGGAAAACTTCAATACTGCTATAAGCATTATGATCAAGTTGGTGTGGCTTAAGCGTCTCATTTTCTTTCTTGGTACTTCTACAGGTTCATGATGGTTTTGGCTGGTTTCATTGAACTCGGGCTGGGTTTCAATTGTTTCGATCTCATCATGATGTTCCTTTATTGGTAAAGGTGCTAATCGATGTATTGCTCGTTTCCAAATACCGGTTGAGGTCTTAACGTCTGCGACTCGAACTGCACCGTCGTCACCCTTGTAGACTTGAATTATTCTTCCAAGGGGCCATTGAAGAATTGGAACATTATCCTCCTTGATGATTACCAGGCCTCCAGGTTTAATATTAGGAGATTGCTCTCTCCATTTGTGTCTGTATTGTAGCTCATTCAAATAGTCTCTAGACCATCTATTCCAAAATTCGTTCTTTAGATGCGAAACCAGTTTCCAGCGTGTTAACGTGTTTGCGTTAAGTGTAGTTGTGTTTACATCAGGTATCGCTGTTAAAGGTTGACCGATTAAAAAGTGTCCCAGTGTTAAGGCAGTCAGATCATTTGGGTCCTCCGACATTGGAGTTATTGGTCGTGAATTCAAAACTGCTTCAATGCCGATCACAACTGTTTCCAGTTCTTCATAGGTTAATGATGCTGTACAAACACTTCTCACTAATAAATGTTTGGCAGACTTAACAGCAGCTTCCCATAACCCACCAAAATGTGGGGCTCTAGGAGGAATAAAGTTGAATTTAATTCCCTTGTCGCTGCAGGCCTTCACAATTTTGTCACTTGCAGTTGCGGAATAGATGGTTGATGATAATTCCGCAAGTTGATTACGAGCGCCAATAAAATTTGTGGCGTTGTCACAGTTAAGATTTTCGCAATGTCCTCGGCGGCCTATGAAGCGATTAAGAGCACTATATGCACAGCTTTTGTTGTGAAGCAGCAGAATATCGCAACATACGCCTTTTATGGTTTTTTTTCTCGTATTTTATAGTGTACCGAGAATGGGCCGCAATAATCCACGCCCGAATTCAGAAAGGGTCTTGCTGGTTGGACTCGTGTAGGAGGTAAATTTCCCATCATTTGCTTTAGAAAGTGTGGCCTGGCCTTATTGCACCTTATGCAATGTTGCACGATTGATGGCCAGAATCTTTGTCGAGTGTGGGCTAGCAATGTTTGAGATCCACAGTGATAATTTTTCTCATGAATATCTTTCATGATCAGTTTCGTTATTGGGTCATCATATGGTAGGAGCATTTGATGTTTTGCTCGTAGAACTCACGAGCAGCTCTCGTCCATCGCTGAAGCATCGCTTTATTGGCTGCTGGTTTAGATGCATGTGCTTGCCGGCTTTCTCCATCAAACCACAGATTTCTTGGTAGTGGTCGGGTGAAACCTAGCACATTAGTTGCGGCGTCTCTGATGGCCCGTTGTCAGCGTTGCCACAGACCTTCGGTACTTGATGCTGGCGACATAGGAGTTGTTGATTCTGTCGGTCTCTTGCGATTGCAGATTTTCTACGTTATATCTTCTCACAGTAGTTCTTCTTTGTTGTTGTGCTGGAGAAATCCGTATTCGGATTCACATCACAAGGTGGTGATCTGAGTCAATGTTGGCTGCCAGAAACGGCCATATTCATTTGTGTATATTACAATCGAGTGCTTGCTATAGGGACATTTCATCCCGCCGTAAAGTCGATAAGCCTAAGTCCGTTGACAGACGTGGTTTCTTGTAGGATATGTTTCCGAACTGACCTACCAAAGATTTTAATGTCATATTTCGGTTATTTTCGACGTGCACATATACAAATTTGATCTATGGTGGACTTTCCTGGTCTAAAACCATAGTGATAGGGGCCGGTCAGGCTGTTTATAAAGGGTCTTGGGCACTCATGTAATATGCCAGAGAGGATTTTATATGTGATGTTGAGGATACTTATTCCCCTCTAGTTGCCGCAGTCCAGGGGATTTCCTTTCTTTAGAATCGGACAAATAATGCTGAGGTTCCATGCGTCGGGCATACTTTTGTCGACCCAGGTTTTGGAGATGAGTTGGTGTGTCATCTGGTCCAGAGGCTCTGCTATACTTAAGCTTAGAGACTGCTGTCCTTACTTTATCCCACCCTAACGGTGGGATATTGTTCAACATCGCCATTTAACACTCTGCAGAAATAAACTTTCAACATTCTCAGTACCAACTTTGGTTCTAAGAACGATTTTGGTATCATATTAGAGTAATTTAGGTTGAGAAACACGTAGAAACAGTCTTTAGTAAGGTCTTCACTCTCCTCTATCGGGGCGTGGGCATTTATGAGGCTTATGTTGGCGATTTCAGCCTGGTTTAAAGAGAATCAGCCTTAGCCCGAAGGTCGACTTTACTTCTGTCTTCCCCTCAAAATTGGTTCTATTACAGCGACGATTCCAATATTTTTGAGCTGACAACCAAGCCGACGATCTCTACCTCTGACACTCTGTCGGAAATGGAAGCCGACGGCGATGAGATTTTGGCACATTTTCATATTCGGGGGATTTAAATGACATCGCGGTATAGGCTTCTCTTATTAATTATAGCAATGATGCTACGTTTCTCTCCAGATTAACCTCCATCACTCTAAAATGGCCTACAAGGTTCCAACTGGCTAGAATCGGCATATCTTGGTCACGATTATGGGGGCCCTCTACTGGCGATAACCCAGAAAAGGTCCTTATAAACTAGAAGGTAAGAAACTTGCCTCACCAGCGAGTGCGATGCCAACGCTCATCACTTACACTAACGATAGAGATGAGTCACTTTTCGATGATATTTTAAGTTCGAATCTCATTGTTTTCAATATTGGTAATGGACCCACCTTTATAACTAAAAATCCACAAGTTCACTCAAATGATAATAAACTGGATGGTATCGTCTTGAAACTCTTTTCCAGATCAGAGATAGATCCAATTCAGTCAGAATGATGAGGCAAGAAAAAGTCGCACTGGTAGATATCAGCGCTGGTACCCATTAGAAACCATGCAAAACCTAGCAAAAAGGACAAGAAAAGTGACTAACTGGGACTCATGCAAAGAATGCCTCAAAATCTATAAAAAAGAACTGAGGAAGGAAAAGGTCCTGGAGGCCATTCTGTGACCAAATAACAGAAACATCTGAGGCATTGAGGAATGAAAAAAATTCTCTCCATAAATCCTATGATGCCTAGCTGTGGACAACTTCAAGTGATGAATCACTCATCCTGCTACTGGACACCCACTTTATAGGTAGCTCTCTATTCGCGTTCAGTAGCAACCAAAACAGGACTACTGCAATCGTGACCAAAACTCATGATCTGATTACAAGAGACAAGCTGCTTTGGCCGCTGCATAGCTTCAAACCATACAAATCTGCTGGTCCGGACGGTATAATACCTGCCGAACTACATACATCCTCAGATATTATTCTGCTTAAGCTAGAGAATATAATGAGAAGCTGTGTAGAACTGATCCACATTCTACTGTCATGGAGAAAAGCCAGTGTAATCCCAAAGCCGAAAAATGCTCCAAATGTTGTCACAAAGGACCTCAGACCTATAAGTCTATCATCTTTCCTTTTGAAAACTCTAGAACGCCTGATTGATGTTCGTATATGATCTTGGATTTACTCACGACTTTTGTCTACGTCTCAACATGCCTACTGTAAAGGGAAGTCGGTGGAAGTGGCTCTGCATGCACTGAGTAGTCACATTGAACGATCCCAGTAATATGGAGAGTACATAAAAGTTGCCTTTAACATCGTCAACACATTGTCCACAATCTCAACTGCATTGTCAACTCTGTAGGTATATGACTCAAGTCACACCATCACGCCTCAAGGCGGTGACCTTTCACGCGTTCTCGGGAACTTACTGATATACCAGGAAGGGGGTGGTTACAAGGTGGTTGCCTATGCGGACGACGTTGGCGTAAAGCATCCCAATGCCATTGATGAACTCTAACAGAAAAATCTGATTAACAGATTAACCCATTGGGCGGATCGATTGGAAGTAAGCCCCCATATTCTGGATATTCTGTTTCACTTGATACCTCTCGATATCTTCAGTAGGCAAGTAGCTGCGATCGCAGCTATTCACCTTAAAGCGACTACAGAGAGAATACCGATTGCAACCCGAACTTTGGTTTTGCAAAGGCTTTCATGTAAGCTTGATGACTAGATCCTTCTGGGTGGAAAATACTTTCATAGCGGACAAGTCAATCCCCTTTTACACGGATGGTTCTAAAACCGATAGCGGGGTTGGTGGCGGTGTTTTCTCAGATAAGCTAAATCTAAGCCTCTCTTTCCGCCTTCCAAATCACTGTAGCGTGTTCCAGGCGGAAATTTTGGCGATTAAAGAAGCTCTGTCCTGGCTGAAGAAAAACGTGATATCTGCAAAGGATATCCGCATATTTTCGGATAGTCAGGCCGCCATCAAGTCCCTGGACTCGGTCTCATTGTGTTCTAAAACTGCCCTTGAATGCCGAGCATCTCTCATGGAGATGGCAGAGCAGTTCAACATTCACCTCTGTTGGGTGCCGGGCCACAGAGACATTCTAGGGAACTGCAGAGCCGATGAACTCGCCAAAATTGGAACCACTCTACCTATCCTACCGGACAAAGGTAGTATAGGTATACCAATCGCTACGTGCAAACTAACACTAAAGCTAGATGCCAATAAAAGAACGGACCTTAGGTGGACTGCTGGACAAACATGTCTAGCGACCAAACAGATCTGGCCAAGGCTGGATCTGAGTCGATCTAAGTGTCTGATCCTTTTAGATAGGAAACATCTCAGCGCCATAATAGGTGTCATTACCGGACACTGCCTCATAGGCAAGCACGCAAGAAGGCTTGGCGCTTTTACTAACGATTTCTGTAGAAGCTGCATGGACGAGGAAGAGGAGGAGACAATCCCCCACCTACTCTGCACATGCCCAGCTCTAATCCAGGAACCATGGATTGCAGAAGGCGTGGTTCGTTGACTTAGGACACCCTCATACGTTCCGCTCTATACAAGAGACAAAGGTAAGATTAGAACTTGTATATTAGTGAAACGTAGCCTTAATGTATTTCTACTTCCCAACCTCAGTGACCCCGACCCCGGAACTACCGGAAAACTGATTGGACAAAATATAGAGGAATACTGTCGGAAATGATATCCTCTAAACTATCAAGTCCCCCGCGTGACACCAATGAGCTCGACATGAAAGTCAGGGAATTTACTCTGACTCTCAATAAGGCTATGGCCGCTTCCTGCCCTCTTATTCAACCAAGAGGCAAGAAAAAGCCACATTGGTGGACATCGGCACTGGGACTGCTCAAAAACACCTGCAGAAAACTTTTCAACGCAGCAAAAAGCACAAGAAAAGTGATCGACTGGGACTCATATAAAGAATCCCTCAAATTATACAAAAAAGAACTGAGGAAGGCAAAGCGACAATCCTGGAGGTCATTCTGCGACAAAATTACAGAAACCTCTGAGGCTTCGCGGCTAAGAAAAATCCTCTCCACAAATCCTATGATGCCCAGCTGTTTGAAAAAAACCGATGGCTCTTGGACAACCTCAAGTGATGAATCACTCAACCTGCTTCTGGACACCCACTTTCCAGGTAGCTCCCAACTCGCGGCCAGTAGCAGCCCAAACAATCCTACTGCAACCGTGACCAAAATTCATAGTCTGATTACGTGAGACAAACTGCTCTGGGCGCTGCATAGCTTCAAACCATACAAGTCTGCTGGTCCGGACGGTATTATACCTGCCGAGCTACAGAGATCCTCAGATATTATTCTACCAGTGTTGGAAAATATTATGAGGAGCTGTGTAGAACTTATCCACATACCACTGTTATGGAGAGAAGTCAATTTAGTATTCATTCCCAAAGCTGGAAAATGTTCTCATGTAGTCCCAAAGGACCTCAGACCTATAAGTCTATCATCATTCCTTCTGAAAACTTTAGAACGACTGATTGATATCCATATTCGAGCTAAAGTTGATCCAAGACTTCTGTCTACGGCTCAACATGCCTACTGTAAAGGAAAGTCGGTGGAAACGGCTTTGCACTCTCTGACTAGCCACATCGAACGATCCCTACAATATAAGGAGTATACAATGGTTGCTTTGCTAGACATAGAGGGCGCCTTTAACAACGTCAACACATCCGCAATCACGACTGCGCTGTCAACTCTGCAGGTAGACGGCTCACTTGGGGAGCTGATTAGTCTAATGCTAACAAGCAGGATAATCAACTCCAAACTGGGTGAGACTTCTGCTAAAAGATATGTCAGTAGGGGTACGCCGCAAGGCGGTGTCCTCTCTCCCCTTCTCTGGAACTTAGTAGTTAACGAACTACTGATATACCTGGAAGCGGGTGGTAGCAGAGTGATTGCCTATGCGGATGACGTTGCCATAGCCGTCTCAGGAAAACATCTAAATACCATTAAAGAACTCCTCCAAGTAAATCTTAACAGATTAACCTGCTGGGCAGATCGCTGCGGATTGGGAATAAACCCCCATAAAACTGATCTTGTCCTCTTTTCTAGGAAATATAAAATTCCAATCATAGAAACTCCTTCAATAAACGGTACCAGTTTAGCTTTCTCCGATACAGCAAAATATCAACATTCAATAAAGAGTCAATAAAGCTACAATAGCTTTATTCTCTTGCAAGAAAGCCATTGGGAACAAATGGGGCCTTCAACCTCGCATAACCCACTGGCTATACATCTCGGTCATAAGACCGATACTTACTTACGGGGTGGTTGTCTGGTGGACGGCCTTGGAAAATGCAGTCAACCGCATTAAATTAAACAGAGTCCAAAGAACAGCATGTCTATGCACAAGCGGAGCCTTGCGGTCTACCCCCTCTGCGGCATTAGATATTCTGCTTCACTTGACACCCCTCGACATTTTTAGCAAGCATGTAGCTGCGACTGCAGCTATTCGCCTTAAAGCGACTAAACAGTGGACAAATAATTCATTTGGCCACGCCAACATTCTAAATACATTAGGAATCCTCACAGAGAACACCGATTACACCATACCTGAACTTTGGTTTGACAAAAACTTCCATGTAAGCTTCCCCTCTAGATCATTCTGGGAGGAGGATGCTTTCATGGAGGACAAGTCAATCCATCTCTACACAGATGGATCTAAAACCGGAAATTTTGGCGATTAAAGAAGCTCTGTCCTGGCTGAAGAAAAACGTGATATCTGCAAAGGATATCCGCATCTTTTCGGATAGTCAGGCCGCTTTCAAATCTCTAGACACAGTCTCACTAAATTCTGGAACCGCCTCTAACTGCAGATCATCTCTTAAGAAGATGGCAGAACAGTTCAACTTTCACCTATGTTGAGTTCTGGGGGCACAGAGACATTGTAGGACTGACGAACTCCCCAGAATTGAAACCACTCTATCTATTTTACCGGAATCTCTATACCAATCGCAAATTAATACTAAAGCTGGGTGCTAACAAAAGCACAAACCTTAGGTGGACTCTTGATCAACATGTCTAGGGACCAAATAGATCTGGCAAAACTATATCTGAATCGCTTTATGAGTTTGATCTTTCAAAATTTGAACATGTCAGCGCTATCATAGGTGTCGTCACTGGACGCTGTATTATAGGCAAACACGCAAAAAGCTTTGGCGCTTTTACAAATAAATTCTGCAGAAGATGCATGGACGAGGAGGAGGAGGCGACAATCCTCCACTTACAATGACTTAAGCGATCTAGACAATATAGATGTCAATAGGCTTCTACGCTTCATCATAAGCTCAGATTGGTTCCAAGAGTAGGAGCATCACAGATTCACATGGCAACACAATGGGTCTATATTCCCAAATGGTTTGGTTTTCCCAAAAGTCACTGTTACCTAACGTAACCTAACCATACTTTGCCAGAACTCTTTCTTTATTTTGAATTCCAACATCTCTCCCTATTGTGCCCTTCTGATACCTACCTCTTTGTGAGTCCTTCAATTCTTTTGTTACGAGTTTTAGTGTTGACTTTCTAGTCCCCGGAATTTCTCCTACGAACTTGACTATATTCTGATGTTTGATGTTTTTCCGCCCTGGATTGCCTGACTGGTCGCATAATACGTCAGCTTCTAAGCATAATGACTTACATCGGGAAATTACCTCATAAATATGATATTGCAGTTAGTGTGACTCCTTTTCCTCGACGTGGCATTCACGTTGTTCACTTGCCTCTCCATGGTAATTCATAAATTCTTCTTCCTTCAAGCATCAAATGCAACATAGTTCACATACGGGTATTAGGGAAAAATATCAAAAACTATTCCTCTGAGACCTGCCTTTGCCGTCTCCACGAGCCTTGAGCCGAACACATTCGTATTTCATATTCCAGAGCTAAATTCAATAAAATTTGTCGAAAAGGAAACCCATTTCATTTGTGATTCATGGAGGACGACATATTTTATCCAAAACCTATTCATGACGAGTGGGAGCAGAACAAGGTGTACGAATGTTTCCCCGTACAACTTTTAGCTGTACAAAATAAATTGTTCAACCGTATGACTCCTGTTCACACCGAAAATAGAAATTGCATGCTGGCTACAGTGTTGCTTCAATATGGCTTCCTTATTCCTTGGGATTCTGGAGAAGGTCTACCTACGGTTTCAGCACACGTACAGCAATGAAATTGTAATCCATTGTACGTTTGCACGTTTACGCTATTATAGTCAGACATTGAAATTGTGAATTTCCTTAGACCGCGGCTTAACTTCATTTGCCTTCAAGTCCATTCTAAACAAATTCGCAAGGTTACACATATACATACACATACAAAATACACATAAAGACAGATTTTTCTTTAACGTAATATAAGGTGAACATTAAAAATGGAAAAGCACTTAACAAAATAACACACAATGGGAAGGACTCTGCCCTATATCTAGGGCGTAAGTAATTTCACGATCAAGTCTTGAAAATTAGGACGAAGATGAAGATGTTTCTTGTCATTTTGTGGATTATCTGCCCAAGAGGTTGCCAGCAAATGTACCTCACTCTACAAAAAAAAAAAAAAAAAAAACCATATCCCCCTCATCCTCCTCGAAGAATTCGACAATCATACGTTTGGATTACTATTTAGTAATCACTGTAATTGACTTATAGTCATCATAAGTTTAAAAGGATATTAGAGCCATATTTATCCCATGTTTCGTCGGTTGTAATACAAATGTTTATACTCGTATCTATCCTCATAAACAAACCCATTCAGGCCACTCAATATCCTTCGCAAACAGAAGACCAAATGGATGTGGGAAATTGTGGCAACAATAGAAAGAGCTGTAGATATGCATTAAGGGAGCTTTAACGAATTTTAACGACATCAACAAAACCAATGACAATACAATCGAACACAAATCGCCCATTTGGAGATAGTCGAGTCCATTTGCCAGTTTGCTTCAGGAGTAGAAATTGATTTCGTCTAATTGAAACATTTCCACGCCATCGAATATGAAACACTTTTATGTTCGCTTTCATGTTTATCTTATTCTATTGTGTTTTGTTGCCATTACTCCGATTTTGTTGTCACAATCCTTTGTGAGGATAACGCCAGTTGACTGGTAAAAGTAAGTTTGTTCTTGCAGACACAATACTTGTTCTCCTTCCACTTTCTCATTTCAATGAATCTATCGAAGGAAATAAGGATACAATTCTTTGAAGAAGAATGAAATGTGCTTTTGTGTTATCCTGAATTTGAATTATCTGTTTGATAGTATTTTCCAGTGAATAATTTCCGATTAAGTTGAGGATGGGTTAAATAGTGAAAATCACTGCACTGCACAAAGGTGACATTAGTGACTAAACATCCTCACAAAATCTCATATATCCTTACAACTGCGTCCTAAGAGAGATAACGAGTAACATCCAATCAATTTGAAGTTATTTACTTACTAAGGTGGAGCTACAGTTCGAAGTGAACCTGAGGCTTATCGAACATAACTCCAACGTCGCCTGAGGTCCTCTTCTATAATACGAGTACTTGTGCGCGCAATCTAAGGCAAAGTTTTCCTGTATTGCGGGTTAGATTTTGAAGATTCTGCTGGACAGAGGTTTATTGTCCATTCGCTCTCAATCTCATAGCCATCTTAGCCCACTGGTGTGAATTGTTCGTCGTTGAATCTCTTCATCCAAAGCCCATCTATTTCAACGCGACCGTATATCTAATTAATAATTTTTCTCCCTATACGACCGAGGATATTTTCATCTACTTTCGAAAGAGTCCATGCTTCAGCGCCATAAAGTAGAACTGAGATGAACAAAGTTCTTGCGAGTATATAGAGTCTTGTTTCAGGCACTACTTACTTCTCAATTGTCTTCTTAGACTAAAGAAACAGCGATTGGCAAGAGTTAGTCTTCTTTGTAATTCTACGGAAATGTAGAAATAGTAGACAAAGTCCTTTGCTACCTCAAAGTTATCTCTGGCGGCTGTAGTACCTTCTGTCCAATTCGTCGAAATTGTGGTATTAAAACCATTTTGGCAGCTTCCGCTTCGACATTAGAGAACGCACTGGCGACAGCCCGCTCAGTTTGCCAGTTATGTCAATAATTAGGGGCTGCTTCCTACCCTCATTCTGGATAGACGGACGAGTTTGGCAGTGATACTAAAACTAGATATGGCTCTATATAGCCTTAAAATCGATGAAAGTATATATGATGGGTATTGATGTGGACTTCTTGAGTTTTTTTTTTCAGGTCGATTGGATCAATCAGGTTGTTGATGAATGGTTTCAGAGGTTCACGCAATATGGTAGAGATAAGATCTTGAGTGTGATGTTGTGGAGACATATGCATATATAGTTGGCGGTTTCCTTTTTCGTGGATCGGGGAAACGATCCTCAGATTGCATTCACCAGGCATTTCTGACCAGATGTTAGAAAGGAGTTGAAGTAAGCCCTCTACAAAGTCACATCCAGAAGCTTCGAATATCTCCACCAATAAGAAATCAAGCCCAGCAGCTTGAATTTAATACTAGATATTGCCACTCTTACTTCGTTTTAGTCAGGTGGATGGAAGTTTTCGATAGCATCGCCTAATTCGCTATCATAATCACAATATGCGCGCAACGCAATACGGAAGAAAAGATCGACGCCACAGAAGAATGTTTCGTACGAACTCCTCGGCAAGTTATATAAGCAATGTATGAAATACGACGTTAACATTAAATGTAAGTCAGTTGGGAAGCATAGTTTAGGCTGCACCAAGTCTTACAACGGACTTAGGCTTATTGATTTAGTGGCGGGACAAAATATCACTATAGCAAGCACACGGTTTCCTAGTCTTAATGTACATAAGGTGACATAGCGGTCTACGGATCATCAAATTGATAATTTTGCGATATACGTATGGTACGCTTCCAGTATTCTGGACGTCCGAAAGTTCCAGGCAGCCAATATTGACTTGAATCACCACCTTGTTGCAGCCAAAGTGCGAATGCGGATTTCCCAAGCACCACACCCACACGATATAACGTAGAAAAGGTGTTATCCCAAGAGCTCGTATCCCGAAATCCCTCAGCAACCCCTGTGTCATCAACATCATGTACCGAAGACCAGTGGCAACGCTCCCAACATGTTATCAGAGATCCTGCAATTAATGTGCTGTGTTTCACCCGATCACCACCCTGGTTTGATGAAGAATCGTCTCATTCTCGGTGTCTCATCCACGGACGCAGGTAATACTCGCGGTTGCATGTCATTCACAATACATTCCTGCATAACGTATGCCAACCTTGTCGTGGACGCATTCGTTTTAACATCCAATTTACCTTTACACTCCATTAATTGTTCAATTTCACCTTCGCAAAATTGAATTAGAAAATCCAACATATAATACCCCAGGTCCTATTGATCTTCTTCTCGGTCCTGGCAAAATGTGATGCATTTTTCACTACCAATTGCACAAAGCACGTCATTCGGGTGAGTTAATAGCTCATTATCCAAATGATGTTGCGCTATCCTTCTTTCATTCTGTTCTTGATGTGGACTCAATTCTCCAAAAATTCTGGGAGCATGATGAAGTAGTGGGGGGGGGGGCTAGACAACATAGTCTTTTAGGATGCAGTCGAACAACATTTTCAAAAGACCCGTTCGCGTTCGTCAAGTGGAAGATATATCGCTCCATTGGTCTGTACCATTGGTCCTGTCCTGTCGTTGGTGACTTGTTCAATTTAGACATTCTTCGGTTAAGCTCAGTTGCATAAAGGAATATGAAGACTTAGGTCATCCATCCGCATTCCATTCAATTAAATTAAATTAGGTACTGGGCAGATGTTTTATTTACCACACCACGCTGTAATAAAACAGAACAGTGCCACTACAAAACTGTGCATGGTATTCGATGGATCTGCAAAGGATTCACTTGGGAGTTCCCTTAACAGCAAACTTTTCATTGGACCACCAAATCAGCGGGATTTAATTGGGGTTTGTCCACGTTTCAGCCAGCACAAATGGTTTTACATTTCGGCAAATCTCGGTAGCTGTTCATCATACCGACTAATAACGAATCGTTTGCCGTGAGAAACCTTCGGACGAGATATCACAATACAGTCGCTTATCAGTTCCGTTTCTATCCGTTAAGGTGCTTAAACAAATCGGCTTGGACTATCAACAAAAGTATCCGGATACTGCTTGCGTTTTTCTCAACGATGTGCACGTCGACGACATCATGACTGGGGCAAATTCTGTTGAAGACATAATAAAACTTCGATCGACTTGGTCTCCTTGCCATCGTTTGCAAAATTTCAATGACAATTCGTACTGTTGGCGCTTGCTTGTTCGCTTACCCAAAGAAGATTGTGAATTTGCTTGGGTTGAATTTCAACATTTCTTAGACTCTCTGATAAAGGTGATCGGGTTCCATTGGAGTTCTACATCCGATGTTTACTCATTTCGAATGTCTAGACGAATCTTGCTGTCGGAAGTAGCTAGGATTTATCCTATTTATAATTCTTTTTCAGAAGCTTCGGCCGTCACCGCTGATATTTCCCTTACAAGCAATCGGGATTTGGTTAGCAAGTCCAAATTCAAAAAATATACGCCCTTCTCGATGTTGATGGTCTATTACGCGTTGGTGGTCGAATCAAATATGCTAGTTGTCATATCTCTTCTATTGTAGTTGGTGAAATTCACAGAAATCACATCCATCCTGGACCTGCCTAGGCATTTGCTATTGCTAGTATTGGAACCTGGGTCCATTAATGTAAATTATGGTTTTCGCATTGAAATGCCACTACTTCGTAACTCATGGAAGCCTTGCCACATGGGTGTGATTACGCGGATCCATTCAGCATTAAACTTTCACGTGGGCGAAACCCCAAATTGGGCGAATGTGCACAAAGGCAATAGACTCATGTAAGCTAAGCGCCTTAACATGTGATGCTTTCTTAGCTGCTTTTCGTCGGTTTGTTTCAAGACGTATGAAATACTCCAATATCTACACAGACAATGAAATATCCAAGGAACTCGCAGATGTCTCAACGAGATGCAAACACTAGTGCTGTCTGAAGCCCATAACACTAATGTAGCTGCTGATCTAACCTCGGATGGAATCGAATGGGATTTTGGCGCATTTATGAGAGGCCGCAATTAAATCGATCAAATTGCATATACGACGGGTGACAGGGTCGTCGATTCCTACCTTTGCGTTGAGTCAAGTCAAAGATATAGTGAACTCACGTCCTCTTTTCTATTACCAGTTGATGTATTAAATCCATTATCTCCGGCCCATTTTTTAATAGAAGAGCCGTACACTTCAGTTCCAGGTCCAAGTTACATACAGATGCCACAAAATCGACTAGATCACTGGAAATATTTGCAATCGATGCTCCATGGGTTTTGGAATCCTGGCATGCGGAGTATCTTACTAACCTGCAAGAACGTCCTAAGTAGCAGATACCGTGGCCAGGGGTGAAGATTGCTGACGTTGTGGTCCTTAAAGAACCAAATCTTCCTCCAACACGGTGGATTCTTGGCCGAATCCGGCTGTTCCTACAGTTCAGGACGACCTTAAACGTGTTGCAACAGTTAAAACGAAACTTGGCTATTTCGCACAACCAATCGCAAAACTGGTCGTGTTTCCATTGACCTGAAACTACTCTAGGTTGGCCGGAATGTTCAAGACTTAAACAAACAGAAATTTGTAATATGTCATTCTTCACAAGCAGTTTATTATTTGTTATTGTTATTCTCTGACTCCCTGTATTTTAGCAAACTGTATGTTATTGTTCATTACTGTGAGATTGGTTCTATAACAGCGCAACAGAATGCAGATCGAACCATAGATCGCACCATCACCTCATCATTGTATTGTTGTTGCAATTAACACTGTGGCTACCTGTAGCGAAGAGTCCCTATCATAGGAGATGTCTTCGGAATTTTGAGACAGAAGTTAAATGAATATTTCTCACCACAGAGAAACTCGACTTTCGAGAGGCACCTTATTCGTTCTCTAAGACCAGATGAGGGAGAGAGCCTAAACAAAATTCATTTTGAGGTTGAGGAATGAGGCAGCGAAATGTTCATTCGGACAAACGGAAGAACAGAGTCGAAACATTAATTTGAAGGATAAGTTGATAGATGTTTGGGCACCAAAGGAGTTAAAACGACGCTTACTAGAAAAAGAACATATACTAGGGGAAATTGTAGAGATGTGACAGGTCTACGAACAAATAAATAACCAGTCAGAGGTGATGTCTTTGATCCCAGCGTCAACTAATATCAATAGCATTACTTCGAAGATTACAAGGAATCCTGCAGTAGCAGATCGCGATTGCTTAAGATGTGGTCGAATTGGACATACGGCGAACAGTGGCAGTTGCCCGGCGAGAAAGGCAAAGTATAATAAATGCGGCTTTCTTGGTCATTTCGCAATGAAATGTAAGACCAAGGTAGGCAAACAGAAGAATGTTAGGGGCGATAACTCCGATATGAAGCCGCGCAGATTCGAACCATCAAAAATTTGCTTTGTTGAGGAAAATGTGGATACTCATACTACTAGTGAGCGGTCCCGCTTGTGTGCACATGACTGTTTCCAAGTAGAGGACGATATCAGTTCGCCTTTAGAGGGGAAAATAGAGTGTTTCATCGGAGGCTTAAAATAATCGATGATAATTGACTCAGGGTCGAGTTTTAACCTACTAGGAGAAGGCGATTGGGAAAAACTTCGACGGAGCTCTTCGATATTGTGGAACATCCGCAGGGAATCCGAGAATCAATTTCGAGCATATGCGGGAAACACTAGTAGTATTTGAAGCCCCCACGAGCCTAGATAGAAGAACCGAAGTTTTAGCATCGTTTTACATCAAATGGGGAACAATCATTGCTAGGGCGAGAAACGGCAATTAAATTGAAAGTACTGAAATTGGGTTTGGAGGTTAACCAAGTCCAAGAAATTCGACCATTCCCCAAAATTAAGGGCATAAAATACACCTGTCCATCGATAAGGAGGTAAAACCAGTACAACAGCCCTGGCGTCGAATTCCATCGGCACTGGAAGAGTGGGTGGATAAGAAACTTAAGGAAGCGGTAGAACAGGACATAATTGAGGCACACGAAGGTCACCCTGGGGAAATAGTGATGAAGCGGAGAATACGCTCAAAAATATGGTGGCCATTGGGTGACAAAGATGTAGAAAATTATGTAAAGAATCGTCGTGAATGTCTTTTCGTATCTCGCCCGATGCAACCAGCACCGATGAAGCGACATAATTTTTCAGATGAGCCGTGGCAATGTGTGGCGATAGATTTACTAGGTCCCCTGCCGAACCATGATTACTTATTCGTCATCATTGACTATCATTCCAGGTACCAAGAGTCTACGTTCTTAAGAAAAATATCGTCAACAGATATTATCGGGGTTTTGGACGAGATATTCTGTAGGTTAGGATACCAATTAGGACTGATAATGGACGTCAGTTTATTAGTGATGAGTTCAAATCTTACTGTTAAACCAACCGAGCTAATGACATCACCGCCCTACTGGCCACAGGCGAATGATGAGGTGGAAAACATGAACCGGTCGATTCTAAAGAGACTTAAAATAGCAAATGCTCAAGGTTCGGATTATAAGAAGGAGCTTCAAAAGTTTATGCTAATGTATAACGTTACACCTCATGGCACCACAGGAAAATCGCCATCAGAACTCTTGTTCAATAGGAGGATACGAGACAAGATCCCTTACTCAGAAGCACTGGATATCGATGCAATAGTCAAACAAAAAGGGAAAGAAAGAGGAGACAAGTATCGAGGAGCAAGAGAATGTGGAATAAAAGTGGGAGATAAAGTGTTGACACCTATTTTCGATTCAACAGAATTCGCAGTGATCGAACGGAAGCAGAATGAAGTAACGGTGCGAGGGGGTGGCAACCTGGTTAGAAGAAACATAAGTCATGTAAAGAAAGTTCCGGCTTTCCCAACCACAGGTTTTGCATTTTTTTTATATACATACATATATTTGTATACTAAACCCTAAAGCACATTTATTAAAACAGTTTATTTATAGGAACAAGCATAGAGATAGGGACAACCCCCGATGACAAGAACTCGAATGGGTCACCTCCAGCTGAGAATGGGGTCTCCGAGGAAGATACTCAACCGCCGAAGTCGGGATTTAAATTGAAACTCAAAAACATCGGAGGGATGTGGCGACCTGTAGCGAAGAGTCCCTATCATAGTGAGCGGACCAGAGTGAGCGGACCAGAGTGACCGAGGGGAGAGCGTTTGCGAATAAACACAAGTCAGTCAACGTTCAGCTAGAGCACAGACCGATTTGCTGATGACGTGTTTGATTATTTTGATAGTTGCTGTGTGATAATAATTGCTGTGTGATATTGTGATATATTTAAATAAACAATTATTGAGTATAACAAACACGAACAATAAATAGCGTGTGCATGGGTGGGTTAGATGGTGGACATATCCTTTTAGCCTCGCCACTCGTGAATTGTACTCGCAGAAGCAAGGTGAAACATATTTGTTTCATTAATCTGAAAGTTTGCTCGGAGTTTCTTTTCATTTTTGGTAGCGAAAATTCCTTCGCTTGTGTGGCTCTCTCTTTTTTTCGCTCCACAAATCATCTAATCTGGAACAGAGACCATTGGTCTGGCAGGCAGAGTCTTTGAATCTAACCAGGAGTGTCAATACAGTAGAGGAAGACCTTACCTTAGGTGGCGCGAAGAAGAAGAATGGTACCTCAACCGACTACAAGCAGGTAATCTAAGGATCGGGCTAACTGGAGAGTTTAGTTGACACCCAGTTTCACCTTGAACTGTCATCTAAGTCTGTAAGTAAGGAAATGGGCCCTATATCTTGCAATTGAAGTTCTGCACTTTACAAGAAAGACGTCAAATTACATTTTTCCGACGAAGGTGATTTTCACTATTATTACCAAAGAAATGGTGCTTCGGTTGTAATAACATCGGAACTACGATTGCTGCAGGAATACATATTGATATTTGTCTTTATTCAGGAATGACTTCGGTCAACATCTGAACCGATCTAGGATCCCACTGTGTGTTAGGGAAAGTTGCGTCTATCTATCCAACCAGTGACATACGGAATCTTAATGCCAATGAATGTATTAAGAGCTAAAGTTAAAATGGCAAAAATATATGCACCAACTAAGCTGAGTTTAAACGCTTACTAAACCACATCACCACGTCCTAGCTTATACGACAATTGAAGGATTATTGGGAAGGGATTTCGGGGCAGGCCAAAAGAAGATTGCTCAATATGAAATCGCAAATAAACTTTTTAGACAAGTCTCAGAAGAGGACTACTTCGCAGGAGCTACTTCCGCTTTGGAACCTTTCCACTGACAGTTAAGTCTCTTATAGAATAACTGTAGGTGGCATAAGTCCCAAGATTGCGGTGAGACCAAACGAATGCATTTCTGCAGAAAAGACTGTACACTACTTACTAGCTTTTCAACGTTGCACTTTGCTTTTTCTACGCAGCTAAGTGTGCCAGTACAAGTGGCACAACATTCTATGATGCTTGTTGCGAGAGTGGTGATGACAAGACAGAACACTGGATCTGTTAATTTATCATAAATTAAGATGACACTAAGTCTTCCAAAGTATTAGTAAGTACAAAAATGAAAAGTTTATAGGTACTGTAGACTTTTGTTTAACTTTCTCAACAAGATATTATCACCTCGTCATAAAAGTTGCCCTTAACTACCATCATGCAACATCCATTTTGGACTTACAACGGCTTAGCAACAATAACATTAACGACCAACCACTGATACTCCAAGATTTATATGGCGCCAAGCCATTTGTAACCACAAAACATTATTTCCCTCAAACGAACGCCACTAATTCCTTGTAAATACTTTCCTCCGAATACTTTCTCCAATTTCAACTCAATGATAAAGCACTTTGAAAATTGCACCATAGTGCTAATACAATACATAACTTCCCTGCTCCTCCTTATCCAACCTCACATCAAAATTTCTGGCCCAGGGAGCAGCGCACGCAATATTTATATAGTATGGCCGAATGTAAAAGCCAGCATCTGAAATAAATAATGCGAGTACCATCATTTATGTGGAACCCAGCCGTGCAAGCATATCCTTATGTTTCTCTTGGCACAACCAAAAATAAGGTCAGTCTTCATTGTTTCGACCCCCCTTCACAAAGTGGGTACCATCCAAAAGTCATACGCGCTTATTTCTCGCGCGAAAAAATTTCACAAAAAGGCAGAAACTTAACATAAAACAAAAACAAAACAAAACAAAAGCTAAAATAGAAAGAGAAGAAAAAAAGAATCCTTCCAGGCAATTTAAACTTCTAGCGACAGTAAATCGCAATGAAATTGCAAAGGGACCTAACCTAACACCATACTTACAGTTATAATACCAGCCTACTAGCCAGCTTCTCGACCGCCCACACCCAATGTGTGTACCCACACGAAAAATTTCACTCCCAAAAGGATTCATGTCCTGCGCTCTTTAAAGTTTTCTCTTTAAAAATTTCCTCCAGCCCTAATGCACAGTCTTGTGTGTTGTGGGTTAAATGTTCTATGTACTACAATATACCCTATGATACCTACTGTGTACTGCATATTTGCTCATAGTGCTGTGTCCTCCCTGTGTATGTGTGTTTGTAATGTATGTTATTAAATATCCTTCTTACTATCTTCTTTTGTACGAGTATATCTATAAGATGCTGCTAGGATTTAAAAGAAAATTGAAAAAAAAAAACAGAAAAACCACCATTCTTGCAACGGCGACGAATAGATGAGGATGAGTTCTGAGTCCTTGTGACCTAGAGACCTATAAAAAAGCTTTCTCCACAAAAAAGCTTTTGACACAATTTACTCTCTTAAACATGACTTTCTCTCTTCTATCTTTGGTCCTTCGAGCTGGGAAATTTTCTCATCTCACCAATTCGAATACAGATGTACAGGGAATACCTCTCTTCGGCGATTGTACTGAAAAACATACTTTCCGTGATGCAGGTCCTGTTTGATGAACGTTCCCATCCATTAGTACGTAACAGGACATACTTTAAGGCGCACGGATCCCTTCGCGGTCGGTTTTATTAGATGTCTGTGCCCGTTTTTACCCAGTGTGGCCCTCGAAGAAGAGTATTGTTAAAGGAAAAAAAGTGAAAATCCAGAAAGTATAAATAAGTCAAGACGAATTCGACGAAGCCAAAAGAAATAAAGAAGGAAAAAAAAATTTAGGATTTATTCTCTCACGCACTCTCTACCCCAAAGAAGGATAATAAAAAAGTGTTCATCTCGATAAATTGGATAAATAAATTGCCATCCTCTTGGTCATCAGGGAAAAGTGCGATTAACAGAATTTTTACTTTCAAAGTCGTTTCATTATTGTTGTGTGCTTGTTTTTGATCCTTTTTGCTCAACCAAAAAACAAAATAGATAAATTATTTTCAAACAAAAAAATTAACCGTAAACGTGTTCAAAAAAAAAGGACCATTATCCTTACAAAATAAAAAGAAAAAACAAAAACACAAACAGAATTCACCATTCGAGCTTATGTAAGATGACATCGTGCGAAGTTGACATCAATTTAGATACTGGGACACTCTTCGCCTAGGACAACGAGAGGGCGTAACAAAAATAATAATAACAACAACACACAAAAAAAAGGACGAAAAACAATAACAAATAAAGGAGTACAAAAGCCAACAGAACAAAAAAGAAAAAAATTTCTCCGCCGTCATTTAAGGATGCCAATTTTCATCGCCTTAAATGCTTCTTATTTTTTGTTTTTTCGTTTTTAGTGGTGCTCAGATCCTTGCAGATTAATAAATAATTCATAAGGAAGTAAAAATTATAGAAATTCACACGGAGGATACGACAACCTAAAAGAAACTCGAAGAAACGATTTTGACTCCGATTTGGCGATGACTTTGACGATGGTGACAAACGTGAGTGGGTGCGTCTGTAAGTGAATTCGTGCGGTCTTAGGGATATATCCGTGTGTGAACATACAATTTCAGTGAATTACAGTTACGATAAGAGACGTACATATGTGTTACATGGATTCATACCTACACATGATGTGTGTCGCATAGACATCATCAAGGATACGCTTACAGCATAGTACGAGTACTTAACGATCTGGATGCTATTCGTTTTTCCAAGGTCTTATTTCTTACGACATATCGACAGAGTGTGCGTTTAGCCTCGATATATTTTGTTTGTCGGTTTTTCTTGGTCTTGAATGATCCTCTGGCCATACGGTAATGTGATATGTTAAGGAATTTTACATGTTTACTGATAGAAATTTATGAACGCACTTATATTCGTATATTCGTTGTCCGTTTTTTGTTGGTTTTTTGAGGGTGGTGGTAGTACGAGGCAATACTTGTAACATCAAATGGCAAACTGATGTCCGTTTTGTTGGGGTAGTCCTTTTAACTCGTCCTCTCTTTCGGTCCATCGGTGTCGCTCGTTTCGGTGGTTTTTTTTCTCCTAATTTTTTGTATGACCATCTACTTTCCAATGCTGCGTGCTGGAATCAAGGACATACGAGTAGTGATGTTAGTTTTCATTACAAACAAACTAAATTGAAAAGAATTAAAAAAAACAAAAAAATCCTCCTGTTGGCGAGAAGACTGTCATCGGTCGGTTTAATTTTTTAAAAAAGTTTTTTTGTTTTTTTCTCTTCGGTCGTGTTGCATATTCATGTGTTTGCAATGTCGTGGATTGAATTGCATCCCTGTTAGATTTTATTTTTGCGTGGTATGACCACGATAGTCATTTTAAATATTTACATTAAATCACTGAGGTAAAAGTTTCGCCTACATAAGCGTACCACAGATAAAGTGTTAATTTTAAAATTAAAATAAATGTTAAATTAAAAAAAAAATTAATTTACTTCTTTTTTTTTTTTTGTAGTAAATGAAATTAGTGTTTGTAGTTACGATTTGGATGTAAAAAAATAGTGTAATCTGTCAATGAAACTGAGATTTTCATGTTTTTGTACGGCTGAAAGTTCAGCTTAGTGCGTTGAACAAAGTTTTGAGTGGAATTAAGTTTTTATGTACACGAGCTGTATGGATACAATAATTAAAATTGGATTTTATTAGGTAAGTTTGTAGTTTTAAATTTAAAAGTAAATTTTATGCAAATTCTGGGTGATAATACTAGTCAGCCTAGTCAATAATAGTCATCAATACAAATTTGATTGATTGTTTCATGGTCCTTCTGGGTTTTTAACTTCTTCTGTCTCAACACTGCACTGACAAATCTTTAAAAAATCATTTAAATGGTTATGCATGTTACAGTGCTATCTTCACCGTCATTGAAATAAAAAATATGCCTACTATCTTAAGAGAATGATGAGTTACGAGTATACCATATTAGTTTCTTATTTCATAACAAGACAGACTTACAACGGTCCTTCGAAGAAAAAATTTAACACACTCAATTTCTTGATTAGATGAACTCATACAAAAGCAATGATATACTTTCTAAGTAGGGTAAATACCTCCATTCCTAGGTCACAGAGACCTTATCCTTCTTCGCTTGGATTTCAAGTTCTGAACTATAGTATTGGAAAAATTGACTGTGGGGCTCCAAACTATACAGCAATTCGGCGTTTAACAATTAGATCCGTCTGACCTTATTCAATCTACTGTATCACCTGCATCTTCATACTGAAATTGTTGTTGCATGTGACTTCAATTTACTCAGTTCTGTTTGCCTTCGACATTCTAAACAGTTTTGAGATTTTTCCTAAGGAAAATCACTTAGCCTGGCTTTGAAATGAGCCTGTATTGAAAGTCATGCTGCCAATATATTGGACTCGCTTTTCCTCACTTTGTGCCTAACTCCTTTTATATACTCAATCCTCTAGGCATGTTCAAGCACTGTGTTCTATCAGTCAATTTCTAGCGTACAGGCCAGACAGTTCGAGAAAGGATTCCTAAATGGATTGTATACCAGCACGAGAAAGTCAATTAGAGAGTATTTAACAGTTTTCTTAGGAATTATAACTGGTCGATATGTTTTCTAGATAACGACGAGGATGTTGCTATTGGAATGAGATTCCTTATATCTCACCGAACGACAAGGGATGTATCATTCCTTCAACTCGAGCTGTAAAAGGACTATCAGGGATAGTCGGTCTAATAAGACCAACTCGACAAATGAAAGTCAAAAAAACTGCAAACGGGCCTGCAATGACTGGAATGCCTTTTCTTAAGCAGGTGAAACTCCAATACGACCAAAAATTTAGTCAAACAACACTACAACACTATCCGAAAAGTATTGAAAAATTCTGCCTCATCCCCCATCCCAATGCTCACCCATAATGACATTCCAGCTATCTGTTCTTTGGAGAAGGAAAATCAGCTTGTTGTACACTTTGTCTATGTCTCGGCCTATACTTGAGTGAGTTGAATTTTCAATCCATTTTTGAAATTTTAAAGATCTTAATGTACACAAATCCCCTGGTGTTGATGGTATACTCGTATGTCCTCTCTTTCTGAAGAGGTGGTCTTCCATGTTCGCAAACCTACCGCGTTAGCTTTTTCATCAATCTTACTCTTTAGGGCTCTGTCCGGGTAGATAAAAAGCCGTATTTGAATAGTCCGTCCCTAAAAAAAAGGCAAGTTTTTTTTAGCGTCCTCCTACGGATCCATTTTATTAACATCCACTAAGGTCATGGAAACGCTGATAAATCGTCAGCCCATGAAATAGCAGGAGACACGAAAATTTCTTAAGCACGGTTTTCTAAGCAACAGGTAATTTGATGGCATATCTGACCAAAAAGTGAAACCACATTTCACACAAATTTGGCGGAAGCAATATGAGGATAAGTTTAAGTTTAAGTTTATTTATTTCAAATTAGCGGATTATACAATTAGGAGCTAGGCTGTTTTACAAATAAACATTTCAAGATAAATTGATCGTAAGTTATAAAGTTAAAAATAAATAAAAATAAAAACAGCAAGATCGAAATTGTCACAAATTAGTTACATTTTTCAAATATCCATCATATTTCGAATAAACTTATCTGATCAGTATTTTTTGGATTGTTTGTGTACCTGGTTGCATCACAGGTTTTTAAAATGGTTGAAGAGAGTATACCTAAAAAGTCCCTACAAATCTCAAAGCCTAACAAAACCTATTTTCTAAGTATTATATTTTTGACAAGGTGGAATTAATGTACCATTCCTAGAAGAGCTAGGACATTGGGTCTCTGATAGGTTATTCAATTTCCAAGAAATGAGCAGTTACGATACTTCAGGAATTGTTGTAGCGAACAGCCTAAGATTGACCGTCTAGAGGTAGACCTATGATTGAAATTTAGTTCTAATTTGACGAAAAGATAGCGAGTCAAGAGAACTGTAGACTACACAGCAGTAGCTTATTTGCGGTACTAGTAGAGCAATTTTAGCCGAATTTTGATTAGCAAGCAGAGGTCGACAAAATGCTCAACGCTGTATAAATATTTCTTACAAGTATGTTGTCATAGACTATAAGACGATTGTTTAAAATAATTCTTGCCTATTGGTAAGCATAGGGACTTTTTGGGATTGAGTAGAAGACCATTCGAGTCTGCCCAGAAATTTATTGCGTTGACCGCGAAGCCGACGAATATATTTTGACATAGTAGGTCGTTAATGTACAAAACGGAGAGCAGAGGTCCAAGGATTGAGCCTTGTCGAACGCCTTTACAAAGTCCCAGCATGGTAGAAACATCTTCGTTTGTGAATCATATCATATCTAATCCGAACCGAGAATAAAATTTCCGACAAAGTTTGCTGTGATTTACTGAATCCAAAGCTTTTGAAAAGTCTAAAACACAAATCAGGGTTGTTTTAGTCTCACCAAAACTCAAACGGGTGTCGTGAACTATTTTTATGAGTGCAGTGGTGCAGCTATGCCCTGCTTGGTATGCAGTCTGATGTGGGCTTAGTAAATTGTGGGTGTCAAGATGTACTTACAGCTGACTGTTATCACTGATTTCTAAGCCTTGGATAAGCCAGAAAGAATGCTAATTGGACAAAAGTTGGAGCATCCTGAAGGGTTTGGGAAATAAGATCTAACTAGGCAGTAATTATAAATGTGCATAAACTTATCAATCACAAATGTCAGTATTAGTTTGATGAACGTCAATGATATTCGTCTAATCCTATAGCAAGAGATTTTACGGATTCAATAGCGAATGTACCTATTTACCATGTTGAAAATAAATCTAGGACCCAAATTTGCTGGAGACCTGCAACCACTCTCAGATTCGTCAAAAGGAAGAGTCGTGTCTGGTACAGATGTAGTAAATTAATTATGCAACAAATTCTGCTCGATGTATATAGTATTCGAAGACGACTTCTTATTGACAATGGTGAGCTACGCAAATTTTTCAAAAAATCGCTGGAATTATAGTTGACATTAATATTGGAACTATAGTAATATTGCTTACTTTTTCGAAATTCAGCAGTGGCGGTGTTTCTCTCCTTGACAAAACTAAAGACGTCAGATAGGTTTTCCATCTACGATAAGCCTTGTCACGAAGAGCTAATGCGTCTTATATTTGACGTAAGCCAAGTTCCCATAGGCTCTTCTATGTCTATTTCTTTGAGTGGAACATATTTATCGAAGAGCTCCCTTGACTTAAATAAAGTCATCTTACTACCAACATCTCAACATCTGAAATATTCCAGCACAAGTCCCATGTATAAGTTGGTCTATAGCCTTCACATTTCTGAAGGTCTTCTTTTTGGGATTAAAAGGATTAAATCGTGAGGAGAATTAAAGCACGGAACAGAGATTTGGTCATGAAATAGTACTAAATTTTCACACCATGTAAAAAAGGAATCCAAGAGCGAATTATGAATGAATATTCAGGCCGTATTGACGGCGAATTCTTTGACAGAAATCAGTCTGTCGCTCGATATTTCATAAACATTTTACAGGTCTTGGCATCAGGCACGAATCTCTTCTCCAACGGAATATAAATTACTTTGTGCAAGGCTCAATTCAAGTTGGCTTGGATGGTTTCAAGCCTGAAATCCACAAAAAAATACTGGTATACCACAGGGATCCATCTTGTCTCCGAAACTCATTTTTATATAATATTGCCTGCTGACGACATCACTCTCTGTCTTCGGCCGTGTAATTTTTGTAATGGCAGCGAGTGTTGAGGACATTCCTTTCCTATATATGGTAAACAGCATATCCTATTGGGATGCCATCAACCGAGTGGAATTTAATCGAAATTTAGACACCCAGCTACTATAAGTGAAAAACGTTCTATCATCGGTATGTACATATTATAACAATGACAACGTATTCGATGTCGCTGCATAATGTTAAGGTTTCATGAACCGGTATGAGGAATTTTGAATCACCTCTGATCTGTCCTCGGTACAAGTATATAAGGCTAGCGCCTGCTAGATAGAATTCAAAACCGTGCGATAAGACTCATAAGTGACACTAATATTGCCGAGCCAATTGCCATTCTCTAACACCGACATTATTGTCATCACCAGTGATCCAAGGAAATTCCCATTAGCACATCTTCAACTGTCGCACGCGTGTGCTTAGTAGTTTACCTTTAAGCCATACCCCGGAAGTACGTGGAAAATTCGTGAAGAAAGCCGTTGCCTTGTGGAAGAATGGTAGTGTCAAAAACAGTTTTTTGTTTTTTTGTTTATCGGTGTTGTAAGGAGTAAGACTTTTCTTATTTTACCAGGGGCAATAGCTAAATGTGATATATTACAGTGGAGTCTGACAAAATTCGCACCGCCCATGTTCGTATTGCAGACGTCTTTTTTTTTTTTTTTGTTCGAAGCAAACGTGACTTGTGACTTAATTAAATACGTGGAGCAAGAGCCAACTTCCTGAGGCACAACTAATATTTTCTTATACTAGACGATAAATTAGGTCAAGTGGCGCCCTGCATCGAGCAAGTTGACTTAGGTCAAGGTTCTTTGTGATACACAGGGTCTCAAGGCTCTAAGAATGTGACTAGCAGGTTACACATCACAACTACAAATAGGGCGAATCAGGTAGGGACTTAAGCGAAACCCAGGAATCCACAGAGCGTTATTTTTATTTTTTGAACTCTGTGGTGCACACGAAACTGTAGCCGCTCTGGATTATAATGTGGCGAAAGATCCGGAATCGTCGATATGACCTTTTGTCGTCGACTATGCGATAAGATCTCGCCTTACACTCGTAGAAGTCCCAGCTAGTGCAGAAAGTAACGCCACAAGACTGTGGTTTCCGATGAGAGCTCTCGAAATGATCCCTTGCGCAGCTTGAAGTCAACCCTTATTTGTTTAGTAACGGGGCTCTCTTCTGGCTTAATGAACTTGTGGAGAAGAAAAATTATATTATAGAAGAAAAATTATATAACGGGGCAAATCCAATAGGGACTACACCGTTTGCTATCTTCATGATGGTGGCATCATTGATCATTATCTTTTCTAAACTGAGGCCAGTACTAACGTTACAGTCAACGGCTGACATTACCGGAGAATGTGTAGTAATTATTTCCTCGAAAACATGGGCGACATTGGTCCAGATGAACTGTGGCTCCATTGGGATGGAATTACTTGCCATACCGCCAGTGAAACCATTGACTTACTGAGGACTCGATTCAATATTATGAAATCGTGACATCTGATGCCACTCGATAACACTTTCCTATCGGCTATATATGTTAAAGTCTTTAATGTATTAATTGGTGAGATAAAGCAGAATATGCGCGAATTAATGGTCCGATATTGACCCGGTAGGAAGCACTTCGTTACAAACAGCCACGGAGGACATATACCTAAAGTCGTGTTCAAAACATAATTCATGACCAAAATTACTAACGATTTTGAGGAGGTGTGGAGAGTAACCTCCTTATAAAGACTGGTGTGCGTCAATGATGGTGGTGCGACGGTCCTCAACTCCATGAGAACTATTTATCTCATGACTTTAACACTTGAATGAACAAATGGAATTTCGGGGCGTTTGAAGGCATTATAGTTCATTAATCTCAAGCAAGTTATGTTTATTTTACATGCAATCAACACCCTTATTTGAGATCAAAGAAATACGAGTACTGTGGCCAATTAGATATTGCCCAAATGACTCTTACGAGTATATAGGATTCACTAACAAATTCTAAATTCGTCCTTATTGGAGACACCAAAATGTCGGATGATTGAAAAACTCTTGCTCTCCCGCCAGTGTAAAAGTTGAGTGAGTGCCACTCAACTCTTTTTAAATTTCATCAATAACCCTTTACATAGGTTACGAGTAGAACTGACGTCGTCATTGTTTGAGATACAAGCAGCATGGGCTCATCGCATGGTGGTGTGAGGAGAGCATTTAGTGGCAAGGGATGTGATGCATGAAATGTGGCTTTTCTGTCTATTTAATTTTTCTCAGATGTATGAAATATCATTATATGGCCTTATATGAGAAAGCTACTGAATATGCCACACCAAAAATTAAAACGGATACTGCCATTCGATGCAGGTTTTCAATTGAACTAGTTTTTTCGTTTCTCCATATTTCAAAATATTTTTTTTTTTAATGGAGCACAACCCATGAAACTTAAATTAAGAGCTTGTTTAGAAAGTTCTTGTTTGACCGATCTCTGATCCCGAGTTTTCCTTCTCGGTGATTTTGAAATGGACAGAAAAACTGAGCAACGAATTGCATTACATTTTGTCTTAGAAATAAAATTAACTACACAATAATAACGAAGCGGAAGATTTTGTGTTGAAAATCATCATGAGCTACGCGGCGCATTTCCACTTGATTTACCTTCATTTATTCGATTTATGCATTTCGGTGGAGGGATTATTGGAGCCGGTCTTATCTCATCAGGAGTAATTTGACTCTATTTCTGTTTAGGAGCTGATTTATTTTGATCTTCAGAGAGAGTTGATGTTATATATTCCGAGCTTTGAAAAATTAGGCTATTAAACCGGAATATACCTGTGACTTTAAATCTCTTTTTAATATTTTCAGGACAGAAAACTCTTTGAAATGGAACTTTTGTCAGCCGAGCGATATCGTAAATTGTTATTTGTTTTCCTGGGTTATTTATTTGAACCTCCCTGCAATAACTTTTAAAAGGACCGAATATAGACACATCCAGTGGCTGAAGCTTATGAGAGCAATGAGGTGGAAAAGAGGATAGCTCAATCCCATTTTCTCGACAAAAATCAATACCCTCCAGTCCATAGTGCGATGAATGGTTATCCACAATAATCGGAGTGGGGCTTTCTTTGCTGCAATTGCTAGAGATCTGGATGTGTTTAAGCACATGAATAAACAGTTCTCCGACTATGCAACCATTTTTGCTCAAAAGACCAATGCAGCTGCTTCGTCCGTCTTTAATGAACTCATCTTTAAATCATATCCTCGGGAATACATACACTGGAGGAAGGGCCCATCCAGAAGTATTGACAATTTCTACAACAGTTACAAGCATTCCCCTTAATTTTACCTAAAAATAATTTCTACTATAGGGTTTTCCAATAAGGACTTGACAACTTTTTTGTTTAAAGAAAACGCAAACCATTTGAAATATTTCAAAAACTTTATTATCGGCTTGAAGTACAATCAAAACATTTATGAATGGAACTCGACTTCGTTCATATGGCCACCTCGGGCACGTTTGCAGTGGTCGATTCGTTGAACCCAATTTTCAACGACTCGGCCACACATTTCGGCAATGTTGGCTCTGAGCTCTGCCAACGTCGTCGGCGTGTTAGCTTAAACCAAGGACTTAACGTAGCCCCACAGAAAATAGTCAATCAGCGTTAAATCGCACGAACGAGGCGGCCAATCGACTGGCCCATTTCTTGAGATAACACGCTCACCATACTTAATCTTCAATAAATCGATTGTAGCGTGTGCTGTGTGACTTGTGGCATCATACTGTTGAAACCACATGTCGTCCAAGTCCATATCTTCCAATTCGAGCCAAAAATAATAGTTGATCATGGCGCGATAACGCTGACGATTCACAGTAAAGTGACGATCGTTATCGTCGACGAAAAAATATGGCCCAATAACGCCGCCAGCATGCAAACCGCAACAAACAGTTATTTTTTGTGGATGAACTGATGATTCATGAAGCGCATGTGGATTTTCACCCGACCAATAACCCATATTTTGCTTATTGACGAACCCATTGAGCCAAAAATGAGCTTCATCACTGAAGAAGATTTTGCGATGAAATTCATCATCTTCTCCAGAACCCAATCGGAGAACGTACGTCGCTTCAAATGGTCCATCGGCTTCAATTCTTGAGTCAGCTTGATCTTGTATAGGTTTAAACCAAAATCCTTACGCAAAATACGCCATAATGTGGTCTGAGCGATGCCCAATTCTTGAGAACGCCGTGGAATTGACTGATTTGGATCGTTTGTTACAGACGCCTGAACGGCAGCGATATTTTCGACACTTCGTCCAACCCGTTGTCTCACTGATATGGCAACATCACACAACGAATATGTAGACTCAAATGTTTGCACTAAACTTGTTATTGCCTGTCTACTAGTGCGAGAATTACGACCGAAAATTGGAGTTAACGCTCTTAAGGTTGCAGTCACCGACTCCAAATTTCGGTAGAAAATTTTTATAATTTGCAGACGTTGCTCGTTAGTCTACTTTACCATGATGAAAATGTTGAGTTTACTGAATAAATTGACAGTAGCAGTTTGATGATTAGTGAAAGAGTGCGTTCACAAATTAAATTCAAAGTTGTCAAGTCCCTATTGGAAAACCCTTTACAAACAACATCATATTACATTTTAAGATTTTACTTTTTAGGTACTTTTGGAGATGCTAAAACTATTGAGATGCCTGTTTCATCCAAATTAAGAAAAGTCTGAGAAGTATATTGGTGTTTTCGTATAGTCTTCTCTTGCACGGAATCTTCATTAAAACCCCTCAATCTAGCTACTTATGCTAATATTTTTGGTTTACACAAAGAAATATCTGGTTTTGTTTTCAGAAGCCCACGTATCCATTCAATTCCAGCCGTTTCTTTCTTTCATCCAGGAACTTGGCACTATAATGCATAATGCATATTCAAAAGCAAACTTTCGTGCCATTGAATACGTAAAACCAAACGTTTGTGCGGAACACCATTTAAAATAGTCGAAGAGCTCACGCTCTTGATGTTTGGAGAATACTTGTTGGGTTGCATATTTGGAGCCGTAAACTTCAGTGAGCTGTGAATCAAAGGCCTCACTATATGAATTTGGTTCGAAATAATTATTAACCTCGAAATAAGTGTTTTCCGTTTTAGGTCATATTTCTGAGCAGCCGACGTGGGAGTTTCGATTTTAATTCTAATTTCTTCGAGAGCGTCATCTTAACTATTGTTTCGTCAATATTGCATCTATTTGTAGTTTTCTTATAAGAACGAAGCATTCTGAAAATTTTTTTATAATTTCCAATTTCAGTTTTAAATTTAAACTTAATAAATACAACAAAAGCACATGGGGCAGTTTCGGCAAAAGTCGAAAGTGCCCCATCTTTTGCTTTAGTAAACGTTAGTGTTTTTCACAAAACTTATAAAAAAAATTCAATTAAATGTTATAAATAACTTAAATATATGTGGGTGGCAACGCGGACGAGAATGCGGCGAATTTCACAACGAGTTTTAGTTTTAAATGCATTTTATTTTCTTAACACTAACTCTTACATTCTAACAAAAAATGCTTAAATGCTAGCTTACAATTACTTAACAAACTTATACTAACTTACTGGCCCCACACAGGCACTCTAAGCTAATCTGAATTCTTATAACTATGTCTTTCGACTTCATTTACATTTTCTTAGAACTATTTATTTTGTATACTTAAAGCTAAGAGAAAAATTTGTTAACAAAACTTAGCATGTGGACATAATTTTTTATTTTTAATAAAACCTTAGTATCTAACTTAAAATAAACCTTAGCCTACCTAAACTAAATGTACAATACACACATAAACACACATAGACGTTATACACAATCATATACATATATCAGTATACACCTTTGTATACACTGATATATGTATATGTTTCTTAAATGCTAACCTAAACCTATGTAAGCCGGCCATCGCTGTTTACAGAGAAAACAGATTGGTGAGCTCTGCCTCATTAGTGAGGCTGGTCCGTAATTGACGGAAACGACGACGAAACATCTTCTCCATCATTCAACCAC
>CASBSA010000008.1:0-12459 GCA_949129095.1 Volucella bombylans
CTACGGTAGAGCAAGCGGAACGGAAGCTTCATCTAACACGCTGGTCATCTTGCTCACAATCCAAGGGCAGATGGCTCAGCTGCAAAAGCAGGTGCAAGAACAGGTCAAGCGGGTGGACTAGATCTACGCGCTGCTGCCGGGCCTAACGCAACACATGCCGTAATGGGTACGCACATGGTGGAGCAAACCTTGAAGGTCCTTGCGGTGAATGTGAATTCACTGATTAGGATCGAACGAAGAGCCGCGATGTTTAAATTGCTACAAGACTGATGTGCTTTTCGCTAGCGAAACCAAGCTAACCGATAAGCACAAACTGGAGTACAATAATTATATTGTTAGAAGAAGAAACCGGCCCAGATCCAAACGTGGAGGTGGTGTCGCGATCTTCATTAAAGAAGGTATAAAATTTCACAGAGTGTACAAGGGCGTGTTGCGCAGGTTCCGAGTGTTGGAGGCAGTCGTCGTTTACATCCCGCCCCGCAGTGGAAAGCGGCTGTATTTGGCCTCTGTTTATGCACCGGAGGCTTCACAATCCACCCTATTCATTGCAGAGCTCGACACGCTTTTTCGACTTCTGAGGCTGGAATCGGGGGAGAATTATTTTATAATCGGCGGGGATTTCAACGCTAGACACAGAGATTGGGGAAATAATTTTGCCAAATACTAGAGGGAACCTACTACTCGATTGGTGGGGTCAGCACGATGTCATGTACAGACTCGGTCTTAAAGCGACGGATAACCCATCGTTTCCCAGAGGCGGGTCTTATTTGGATCTACTGCTGTACGACGAACGTATACGACTGACAGGTACGAATTTACAAACGCTAAACTGTCTGCGCACATTCGTGTATGACAGCGACCATTGCGGTTTTAGCACCGAAATTACGGTTCCCAACGAAATTGCGGAATTGGAGGAGTTTGTCCAAAGATATACTTACAAGATGATGATGATCATATTCCTCGACTGGTTTCCAGCAGCCGACCTATCCCCTACTTGCGCCGGTGCTCCCGTGCTGCTGGCCCAGAAGTCCGTTGAGCGTTTCCCGACGTGCCGCTGCAATGTCGACATTGGCGCCGTGTCACTCCTGTCGCTCCACAACCGTAGCAGCATCTAGGAGCTGAACACGCACTCGAAAAATGGCCTTGCCATTACAATTGAAGCACCGGATGGCTGCACGCGGTGGTATGTCCTCTCCGACAACCGAAACTCTGAGCTCCTTCCAGTTAACGAACGCCAAATCTGGCTCCTACAACCGACGCCTCCTCGGATTGGGTGGTGGAGCAAACGTTTCAACGTTAGCCCGCACCGTCTCCAACCTGCGACCCAATTTAACCAGGTCTGCAAAAGTCTTGGGGTCTGCTAGCCCAAGCTGTTGCTGGTAAAAGGGGGCCAGGTTCCTCTGAACTATGGCAAGCTTCCGCCGCTTCGTTAGCGGTTCCGAAAGCCTGCCAAACATGTTTTGCACGACCGCGACGTAAACTCCAATGGATTCATTACTTCCCTGGGTACGATGCCTGATTTCCTCCAGTAGGAGTCTGTTCTTGAACAAAGTGTATAACTAGTATACATATATTTTTAATTAAAATAATTATTTCATTTTTTGTATTAAAATTGTAATTTATGTTAAAACTGAGCTAAATTGATTGAAATTGTGCTCTTATTTTATTAATAATGTAACCTATTAAACGTATTGTATTGATTACGTATTACAAATGTATGACAGTTGATAGTTGAAAATGGAAGTAATTTCCGGAAACTAATAAAAAGGCCTAACACCGAGAAGGCGTGTTTGATTTAAAACCCGCATTTTTAACCCATTTTTTTTTAACCCCACACGTATTTAGCAAAGCACTACACAAACCAACAGAGTCATCATAGTTGGGGAGAAGAAACTCCAGTTTCAGTTTCTCCACCAACTCTTGCCAAGAAGAGACCGACAACCTAATCGCCCTATACCAAATGATTGCCTTCCCTGAAAAGAGTTCAACTGCTGCCCTAACAAGTGAGGTTCAGTCACCCCGCGCGCTTGACTGAGCTCTTAAACTCGCTCCAAAAATGAATTCACCGACACACCACAACGTTCCCCCGTAAACTTCACATCCCACTTGGCTAGGTTTTCGCCCCTCGCATACGGCAAGCGCTCGCTGTGGTAACCCGTGGTTGCGTAGAGACCGGTGCCTTCCGTAACAGCAGGCGTCACCGGTGATCTCACAGCGCGGACTGGTGTTCTGTCCACTGCTTGATGCTGCTGGTGGGAAAACCTTTTTTGCCTGATTTGTTACTGCTGTTTATCGTTGTGTTCACCCAACGTTGGCTGTGATGGTCGGTTCTTGACGAGCCTCGAGCACGATGGCTCTCCCTCGTCCTCGTAGCCTACCTCGCCCTCATCATCAGAATTGTCTTCTGTACCGCCGGCTAACTCTCCGGCCAGTACGATCAACTTATGCTTGAGATCACACTTCTCCTCGATTTGCTCAGGAGAAGTGTCTCTTGCCCTATCCAACCTACTATGAGCTTATTCGATTTTTGTAAGAATCTTCAAGTATTCCTTCGACTTAGAATTACTTGGAGGTTCTTCAATCTGTTTTATCTTTGCATTTATGGCATCTCGGTCCTCCACAAACGTGAATTTGTAGGCCGAGTCTAAATTTAGAGACCCCTTTCGTTCAAGCATACGAGCGGATTTCAACGAGTTCCGCATGGCTTCCACGGTGCCAATGGGAAGTCCACGAGCCTCCATCTCATATGCCTCGTCCGCAGCGAGCCTATTGATTTCCATCTCCAAAACTTGTTAAAAAACAAAAACAAGAAAGAACTGATGTCGCAGAAAAGTTTTGCAAGAGAAAAAAAGGAATAGCCACCGAATGAAAACAAAACAAAAGTCAAAAAAGCAAACTCACCGATGAAACCTTAGAAAAACAGTCGAAAATAAGAAAACGCACGAGTGAGAAAAAACACGCAAACGCAAATGGTCACACTAAAAACAAAAAAAAAAACACTGAAAAGAGAGACTGGTCCTACTGAAAATCCAAAAACACAATAAAAAAGCGGTTGGTCACCCTGAATCCTTTGAGCAAAAGAACAAATAAAAACCCCACGAAGAAAAACTCAAAAAAATTTCCACCAAAGACAAAAGCAAATATATGTACTATGTAGATATGTATGAATCTATTTGTAGTGAAATAGAATTAAAACAAATTGAATGGCTTAAAGAAGTTAACTACTCGTACATTCAAAACCGTGCGATAAAACTTATTGACGATACTAATATCAGTCAATCAATGGACACCCTCGAACACCGACGAAATGTCTCGTGTCTCACTTTGTTTTATCGCTACTTCCACCACCAGTGCTCCACTGAAATCGCCAGTAGCATTCCGCCCATTCAAACTTTCAACCGTAACACCCGTCTCGCTATGAATGCTCATCAGTATACCCTCAAGCCCATTTTCGGACGTACTCTAAAATATCGTGATTCGTTCCTAAGCCGTACAACTCGCTTATGGAATGCCCTGCCGATCTCTGTATTTCCTGGTCGTTATAACATGCAAACATTTAAAAACAATGTACATCGGTACCTCTCTTTTCTTCCTCCCTAAATTTCCTTTGCCCGCGCTGTGTACAATCACCTTAAGGGTACTCAAACCCCTTGAGCGCGCGCTCATTATAAAAAAAAAAAAAAAAAAAAAAAAAAAAATGTAATTAGGTGTTTTTTTTTAATATGTTTGTATCGCTATATGTATATACATATGTATTTATATATTTATGTATATATGAACGTGTTTATCGGAGAACCCGTATTATAAAAAATATATAAAAAAAATGTCCCAAAAATAAAAGTAAATACATGTCTTGTAAGTTTATTTAGAGGTAAATATATATTTCTATGTATAAATGTGCATCGAAAGTGCCAAAACAATATAGGGATTCAAGTGGAGTTGATCAAAACAACACCACTCAAGGAGAAAGGGAAATTAAAAAAATAAAAAAAAACCACCTACTTGGAAACCTGGTATTTGCCCAGGTTTAGGGATTCTATGTCTAGATCCTAATGCTGTCCACAGGTACTTGCTGTTTTCCTTTCTTTCTTTCAGCACTGTTGCACTGTTACACTGTTGAACTGTTGCACTTCCAATTGAACTTTCCTAGGAAAAAGCAAAACAGTATCAAAAGATTCTTAAGAAAAAAGACACACAAACAACTAACTGCCCTTACTCCTATAAAATTTCAAATAAACTCCGCGAAAGACGAACAAAATTCGATCGAAGAAAGAAAAAAAAAACCACGAATAAAAATAAATTTAAAATAATGAAGTTAAAAATAAAGCCCCACGTTGGGCGCTAATTGCTATGTTTGATTTCCGGCACCGATGCGGCGGTGCCCCGAACCAAACGATAACACTTGCTGGGATTTCCCTATCTCCGCGGCGGGTTCCTCCAAGGTAGGGCTTTGACGGCATCTAAACCTGGGTACCCAAAAGGGCGCCACGTGATTTTTCTTAGGAATCACGAAACCGTCACAAAATGAGAAAAAAAAGGAAAACTTCTCCGAAAAAAAACGAACAAAGAAAAAAAGCAAGGAAGAAAAAAAAATAAAAAACCAAAAATTCCACAACATTATAACGGCTCCGTTGGAGCTCGACGATATATTGTCTTTTTTTTCTTGGTTAGCGGCATACTCGTCGATAGAGTGACCCGCTATTTTTTCTAGTTCCGATACGCAAAAAAGACGTTAAGCAACGGGTCGCGTGTCCCGTCTATGCTCGGGATTATTCTTCTCACGCGCGGCCCACCGGAGTCTCACTTCGAAAAGGTAACAACCAAAACGAATTCCTAAAATTTCTAGAATTTCGGGGGTGGCCGTGGTGTAGTGGTACTAGCAATCGCTTCTCACTCGGAGGGTCAAGGTTCGAATCCTGCCCATGGCAAATCAGTTTTTCATTTGTGTAATTGGAACTCAGACAGAAAAATTCTGCGTGTGAAGGCATAACACTGACACGTAGATTTGGCTGTTGTAGAGTTTCAAGCACAGAAAAAAATACTGTGAGTTATACCTCGAATCACTCTGAGTGAAGAAAAAACTCTCCGTCATATTCGGACTCCCACCCCAGGAGAGCGAATATCGAAACCAAACACACCTGAGTTTCAAACCACTACAAAACAATTTTCCTCTCTCCTTCTAACTTTCCGCCCGCGCCCTGACAACAGTAAAAGGGTATCTAACCCCTTTGGCGCGCGTAAATTATAAAAAATGTGTTTTTTTTTCACTCTAGTATACTTATCTTTGGTTCCTGGCTGTAATGTTCCCCTTTCTGGCACAACCTAGCGTCCCGCTACTCCTGCTCCACTATCCTTCTTCTTCTCCTTTATCTCCTTTTCGTCTTGTCCTTTATTTGACCAAAGCCAGAAACTCGCGAATTTTACCAAGCTACTTTAATTAATTTAGAAATTATTGGTTACTACCCAAAAATTTCTCCAATACAAAAAAGGAAAAAATTGCTTTTCGCAATATCAAACGATTTTTATTTTATTTTATTTTTTTCTTGCTCCTAAAACTTGTCTGACCTCTTTTATTGCTGGTTGTCACAAAGTGTCTCCCAGATCTTTTACGATCCACAGCTCCCGCCAGACACACACACGCATTCACACACTAGCAAGCTTTGCCAGTGTGGGCACCCGTGTCCGACTAGGCCTCTCACACATACCATTTTCCACATTCATGCTAAACTCCTCAGTCTCGGAGTTCGCTCCCACTTCCTGTAATGACTGGGAACTCCGCTGAGCGAGTTCATGGAAGCTGTGGATCCTAGCTATGCCTAACTATGCTCCTACTCTTAGGTTCCACCAATTAATTGCGAAAAGCAGAGTTTTCCTTTTTTCTATTACCCGGGCATTTTTTCCCCATCGCATTACACTAAAAAAAATTGCCGCCCCTCACGAAAGCTAAGTACAGTGCCTGTGCAAATTTCAATTTTTATATTTTTGTCCGAGGGTCTCTAACTACTCCGGTGGATCGGCGTTCAGATTTGGGGGGTGGGGACTGACTGACCAATATTTTTTTGTAATTGGCCCTTCTGCCCTCTGGCCTCACTGCCCGTTTGTATTTTTATTTTTTTGTGGTACCATCGTCGTTTGTTGCATGTTTGTACGTTTTGTACATGTTTTTCTGTTCACTCGGTGGATGCGGTTTTAATACTTGGCCGTCCACCTACACGCCCATGCTACTCCTTCGGTGCTCCATCGGTGGGGTGCTGTCTTAAAAAGGGGTCGTCATCCCTTCCCTCCACTTCCGCCAGAGCTCGGTATTCCCACTCCAAGAAAAGAGGTACCGAAGGGACTTGCACGGGGAAAGAGAGCCAAACTTGTTGCGGGAAATTTTACCGCAACAATGTGGTGGAGAGGCCCAGCATTCTTAAGGAATCCCTGGCAGTTTCAGTAACCGAGACAACCAGACAATTTCGACACAGAAGAGGAGGTGAAGAAAATCAAATCGCACCATGTCACGACACATGGTACGAACGAGATACTAAAGGTGATACGAAAGTTCTCAACACTTTCGAAGGTGGTTAGAGTCCTGGTGTACTGTTTGCGATTTTTGCAAAACTGCAAAGCGGAATCGAAATCAAAACAAATAGGAGTTCTTAAATCAGAAAAGCTGTAATCCGCAACACAGCTAGCGATTCGAACAGCCCAAAGGAACATATTCTCAGCAGAATTGGAGGAACTTGAAGGTAAAAACACGATACCAAAAGCATTAAAGTCACTTAATGCATTCTTGGATGGAGATGGTATCATACGCGTAGGCCGACTTTAAAATTCACTATTGGCTTATAACCAACAACACCCTGCTATTTTGAAGTCAAGCCATCACTTTGCAGACCTGGTAATTCGCGATGCACATCAATAGTCACTTCATGGAGGTATTCAGCATATGGTATCGTATATCCGTACAGCCTACTGGATAACAAACATCAAGAGGAATGTTAAGAAGCATATACACCAGTGTGTTGTATGCTTCCGACACAAGGCACACCACATGCAGCAACTGATGGGGAGTTTACCAGCTCCTCGAGTTAGAATGGCGCGACCCTTCTGTAACACTATAGAAGTTAAAACCTGGAAAGGCCGAGGAGCAAAGTGTTTAAAAGGATATTTCGCCATTTTTATCTACCTAACAACCAATACATTTCATTTAGAGACTGTTTCCTGTGCTTAGGCACGCAGGCTTTTTTAGCAGCTTTTCGTCGCTTTACTGCTCGACGAGGGATATGCTCGCAGCTTTATACCGACTGCGGGACGAATTTCGTCGGAGTTGATGCCGAACTCAAGCAGATGATGGAAAACGCTAATCAGGACTGGAAGGAAATTGCTGAGATACTTTCAAGGCAGGGTACAACATGGAACTTTATTCCTCCTGCTTCTCCTCACTTTGGAGGTTTGTGGGAAGCAGGAGTGAAGTCGGTAAGTCGGTACCTTAAGCGAGTGGTCAAGGATGAATGGCTCACATTTGAAGAGCTTTGCATACTTCTAATACAAGTAGAGGCATGCTTAAACTCCCGGCCTTTAGCTCCACTCTTGGATAATCCCGACGACCTCGAGATAATCACTCCTGGACATTTCCTTATTGGCGAAGCGATCCACACTATATCACAAGGAGACACATCAACTGGCAAAGTAAGCTACATAGACCGCTGGAAAAAATTCGTTTTGGAGTAAGTGGAGCGGAGAGTATCTATCTCGTCTAGAACAAAGACCAAAATAGCAAAAAATTGAAGTCAACCCGGGAGTCGGTGACCTAGTAATCGTCAGAGAGGAACGATTACCGCCGACCCAAAGGATGCTTGCGCGCATTTTGGAAGTGCATCCTGGAACCGATAAATTTATTCGCGTAGTCACTTTAAAAACAAAAACCGGAAAATTCAAATGACCAATAACAAAAATATGCTACCTAGCGTCAAACTCGGAAGACACCCTCGTTTAATGGAAACGAAACATATTTATAAAAATAAAAGAATCAATAATATAATAGATTTAGGTATATCAAAATTAAGCTGAAAAAAAAAATAGTCATAATAATAATCATTAACAATGAAAAAAAAAACCATAACCTCACAACATTACAACAATGTTTACCCAAACCAGCAATATTTTTTACAAATAACTACACAATACTACAGTCCATTTAATACACCAAACTTCACATTAATAACAACAATAGTTTCTACGCAATATTACTTACAATTTCTATACAAAACTACACAATAAATCTATAATTTCTACACAAGACTACTAAATAATGTCTACAATATATGTACGAGTATTTCATGCCCAAAACGACACAATAATATTCCATTTTATACAAAGCAATAATTTTAATTGCAGCAACACTAAACAATTTCTACAACACTGATCGTAGTAAATCAGTCAAACATTAAACAAAAAAAAGAAAAAACCGACGCGTAAATCCGCTCGTAAAACATAAATGCACAAAAAAAAACTCATCAATGAAAAAAAAAACGCTGTACGCTGGCACACGCTGTATCGTAAGGAATAAAATTGCTTTTATTATTATTTATTAAGCCACATTTCTAAAGTGGATTCTCGGGTGCAACACATCGTTTTTTTTTCCATATCGTTCCATTTCTGACATATTTTTTCATTTTTGTTTTGATCGTTGATGAGAAAGGAAAGTGTGAAGAATAGAAAAAAAGGACTTGCGGACTTGTCCACAGTGGGGGAGAATGTTTGCAGTTCAAATAATAGACAATTTAATACTTTATCTTAATTAATTCATTCTATGTATTTCAAATTATAACCCTATTTAATGTGTATAAGAAATTAAATCTGTCAATTAGGAAATTATGTAAAAATTATTATTTGCATTTTTACGGCGAAATAAAGAGCACCGTTTATAACGAACTCGAACGCAGTTTTATTTAAATATACATATATACTCGTATATATAATTGAAAAAATCCAAGTCATTAAGTGCGAAAACCATATCCATACCCATTAAACCGAAACAAAACCAAGACACCTGTGGTGCTCCTCCTATTTGTGAATAAGAGTTTTTTCCACGCTGGCAAAACCACTGCGTAAACTTTTTCATCAATCCTACTCTTTAGGACGCTTTCCGAGTACATGGAAAACAACATTTGTCAAGCCCGCCCTTAAAAAAAGACAATCTTCTTCTCTCTATTCCTACAGTCCCATTACACTTAAGTCCCTTTTTCCAAGATCATGGTAACGCTGATAAACCGTCAGCTCATGAAATATCTCGAAAAACGAAAACCCCTTTATGAGCGGTAGTACGGTTTTCATAGCAAAAGGTTCACTGGTGATCTGATGATATGCCTCGACGAAAAGTTTAAGCAAAGCGTACATCAATCTGACGAAAGCATAATGGTTGCTCTTGATATTTGTAAGGCATTTGACAGTGTTTGTCATCAGGCTCTTTTGTCGAAAATGCGTGCGTTTGGGATCGACGACTCTCTTCTTCAATAGAACAGAAATTACCTTTCGGAACTTTCGAAAATTACCTTTGTGATATTCACATGAATAATGGTATGCCCCAGGGCTCTGTTCTGTCCTCGACACTCTTCTTGATTTTTATCAACTATCTCTTTTCTGGTACTTCTAATCCAATATATTTCTTTGTTGACGACAGTACTCTCTGCTTTTCATATTCGTTTCCGGACTCACGTCCCTGCTCTTCGGCTGTAGAACGGGAATGGCAGCGTATGTTAAGCTTATTAAATTCTGATATTAATAGCATAACTAATTGGGGAAACACTGACAGAGAAGAATTTAATGCTTTCAAAACACAATGCTGTCTGCTGTCGTTAAAATGAACTTGAAATAGCCAGCCATTGTCCATGAATGGCATTTGCATCGTCGAAACCGCAAAACTTTCCATTCTCGGTATACTTATGTGTCAATGACAACCAAAGTTGGAGTGACCACATATTCGATGTTGTCAAAAATGCTGCAAAATTCCTCAAGCGATGTAAGACATACATCACCCCCTATGATATGGCCTCAATATATATGGCATTTATCCGCCCAAAATTGGAGTACAATGCCCATATCAGGTCAGGTGCTCCTGAAACATTTCTGCACCTGCTAGATAGGATTCAAAACTCATATGTGTCTCCGACACCGACGTCACGTCTTGTGTCTCACCCCATTCTATCGCTATTCGCATTGAAATCGCCAGTAGAATTCCGCCAATTCAAACTTTTAACTGCCACTCCCGTCTCACTATGAATGTTCGTCAGTACATCCTCAAGCCCACTTTCGGACGTATTCTAAAATATTCTACTCGCTCCGAACCCTTCCAAGCTCTTTATTTATTAGTGATTATAACTTTCAAACATTTAAGGCCAACGTTCATCAATACCTCAATTACTTTCCTCCTTAATTTTCCTACACCTGCGGTGTGCGCAAATCCCAATCCCTTGAGCGCGCGAAAATTATAAAAGAAAAAGGTTTTGGCAATTGGATCTTTTATTATTCTGGCTTCCTCAAATCGCTCTCCATATTCAATTCTTTCAAAATTATAGTGGAAATGTATTAACTGATGTCCTCCTTCTTTGTCCAAATGAAGAGTTTTGCACATACTAGGTAGGGTGAAAAGTAACCTCCTTGGGAATGAAAATTTTTTTTTAAATGTTTTTTTTTTTATTTTATTCAATATAGTCCCCTTTTAGCTTGATACACTTATTCCAGCGATCTTGCAACTTCTTGATCCCGTCGGAAAAGTAATTTTCCGGAAGGTCTGCAAAATACTCCTCCGTGGCGTCGATGGTTTCCCCGCGTGAGCTAAATTTTTTTATTGATGAGCCATCTTTTGAGGTTTGGGAAGAGATAATAGTCTGAGGAAGCCAAATCGGGCGAATACGGTGGATGCTACAGCAATTGGAGCCGTAAGTCATTGATTTTAGCCGTGGTTGCAATGCTCTTGTGCGCCGGCGCATTGTCTTGCAAAAAAAAAAATGTTCGCTTCATGTGAGGCCGTTTTACAGCGATTTCGGCCTTTAATCGCTCCAATAATGCACAATAATACTCGCTGTTGACGGTTTTTCCTTTTTCGAGGTAGTCCACGAAGAGTATGCCGAGTATTTCCGACCCATCGAGCCTCCCTCGCCAGCTTCGGAGCACTCGTGCCGGCTTCAGTCCATTGCCGGGCACTCATTCCGTTCTCTGGTGTGTAATAGTGGATCCAAGTTTCATCAACAGTTACCAATCGACGCCAAAAGTCCGCCCGATTCCGCATCAGCAAGTCCAAACACTCTTTCGAAGTGCTCTCGCGTTCGTATGTTTGATCAGGAGTGAGCATACGCGGCACACAGCGGCAGGATAACTTATTATAGCTTATATTGCCGAAAATATGGCGTGTGCGCTCAGTCCTAATCTTTGTGGTATCTGCTAGCTCGCGCACCTTCACTTTCCGGTCAGCCAACACCATTTCATGTATTTTTTTGACATTGTCCTCTGTAACTGCATCCGAGGGCCTGCCGCTGCGGACTTGATCGGTAGTGGAGTTGCGGATACTTTTCACCCCACCTAGTACACTCCGCTTCAACTGAATAGGTACAACATTTCTTAAAATTTTGTGTTTCATTATTTTCAAATAATGTGCACGAATGACTTTGCAATTCATTCTAAGTGGAAGAATTCACTTTTTATCTGTGTGAATTATTAATATTGTAAATGTGACAGAACTTATCCCTTTAGATACAATCACTTTATTCAATACAATTATAATACAATTCAGAATCCAATCGGTTATCTCAACCACCTTTTACTTTTCTTTATCTTTTATTTAAACCATTTAATCATTTCTTAACTCACACTTTAAATTCAACTGATGAACTCACTTGCTTATTTTGGGATGCGGGCATCTATACTCCACTGACATATTTCGAAACCAATCCGTCCCACTTAATGTTCCATACAATTTTCCATTTCGCTAGAAAAGTCGATTCCATTCTCCATTCACTAATGGCTGAGGAGTCTGCTGCTCAAATAAGGAAATCTTCAACTATAAAAATATAGATGGCGCTGCTCGCATTCTTCTTCGTCATTTTTCGTTCCGTTGAAATGACATATTCTATCCAAATGGACGAGCTTCAGTTTTCCTCGGTCCCCACGCTGGATCCGGAAGACAACGTCATTGATGCGGGTTATCACCTTGTATGGACCTTCCCAATTCAGTTGGAGATTTGCCTTTCTTACGCATAGGATTATACAGCGACACACAGATGTCATTTGTTGAAGCCGGACGATTTCACTTTGATGCCGTCCCTAGTCTTCATGTCGTTGCTCGCTAGCTTCATATTTTCTCGCGTGTTTTCATACAATTTACGAATCCTGTTGCGCAAGTTATACATGTAGTCGTTCACCTCCTTTGGTTCCATAGGTAGGGATTCGAATTTTGTTTCACTGGACAACCGAATT
>CASBSA010000009.1:0-57864 GCA_949129095.1 Volucella bombylans
GTCTTAGATACCTGTCAATCTCCTCGTTTGACAGATTTCTGTTGGACTGTGGGTAGAGCAAATTCGAGGAGAGTGCTCTAGTCAGTGTTCTGGTGAAGTGTGTCCAACGCACCCTACTATAATTGTAGGAATGCCTTTGAACAAACTCATCCAATTCCGCAATTTCGTTGGGAACAGTTATTTCGGTGCTGAGACCGCAATGGTCACTGCCATACACGAAAATGCGTAGACAGTTTGTAGTTTGTTGGTTAGTGGATGTCAGTTGTATTCGTGAGTCGAACAGCACAAGATCCAAATAGGACCCGTGCCTGGGAAACGACGGACTATCCGTCGCCTTAAGCCCGAGTCGATACATTACATTGTGCTGACCCCACCAATCGAGTAGTAGGTTCCCTCTAGTATTTGGCGAATTATTTCCCCAATCACTATGTTTGGCGTTGAAATCCCCGCCGATAATAAAATAGTTGTCTTCCAATTCCAGCCTCAGGAATCGAAAAAGCGTTTCGAGCTCTGAGATAAATAAGGTGGATTGAGTAGCCTTAGGTGCATAGACAGACACCATGTACAACCGCTTTCCACTACGGAGAGGGATATACACTATGCATGCTTCCAGCACCTGGAACCTACGTATACGACTGTATACTCTTTTAAAACGTATACCTTTTCGTACGAAAATCGCAACGCCTCCTCCCTGAATGGAGTTGGGTCGGTTTCTCCGTACTATTTTGTATCTTCTGTGCCTCATTTTGTGTCTTTTGGTAAGTTTAGTTTCGCTAACCAAAAGCACATCAGGGGCTTGGTCTTTAAGCAACTTAAATAGTGCGGCTCTTCGTTCGAGCCTAATCAGTGAATTAACATTCACAGCAAGGACCTTCAGAGTCTGCTCCGCCATGTACGTACCCATTACGGCAAAAGGTGCGTTAGGCCAGGCAGCAGCGCGTATACGTGATCCACCCGCGCGGTCTGTTCAGTCAAATGACGTTGTAGCTGAGCCATCTACCCCTGGATAGAGAGCAAGATAGCTAGCATGTCAGGTACTGGTTCCGGTGCTCTGGGCGCTGGGGCCTGAGAAGCAACCTTCACTTGCTGTACCGTATTTCCCCTACCTGACGCCATTTGGGCGTAGGTAATATGGGGAATAACGGCTGAGCAAGCTCCTGAGAACGGTGACGAGTGGATGTTTTTTGGTCGTTTTCTATACTTTCCTTTACTGTGGCAATATTATCCATTAAATGTCCAGAGCGAACACGTTTCTGTGTCTTCACATCTGGTGCTGAGCTCGTCTCTTAAAATTTTTTGATTATGCAGTGCGCACTCGTCACTCGGAAGGCAATCGGACGTGAATTTTCGTAATAAAATTCAACATAATGTTTTATAGTAAATTTCCTAAATTTATGATGACTGTCACAACATGACAACCCAGCTTACATCAGCTGTAAAATAATAGCCCTTCCAAACCTATTGTTGAAACACCCGTTATGTTTGAATATTCAGACCAAGGTCTCTATGAGCAAAGGGATTCAGTTTTCAGTCTTCTCAACAATTGTTCTTGTTGTCAGATTGTATGACATCCCGCTACGTTTCGATATATATATGTATGTACATAATGTGCAAAAAGTCTTAAGACGCTGCCACAATATGTTATCAATTTAACTTCCACTAATTTGAACAATTTGATGATACTAACCATAAGTCAACAGCCTTTTTCAAATACTTATCTTTGTATGACAGGATGCATATCACACTTTGCTTTCTTCGAATATCTTCAATGAAAGAGCCAGATCTTGATCAAGTCCTACTCTTGTCATACATTCTGCTATTGGTTTTGTTATATTGTGTGAAGTAAAAGGAATTTTCGCGTTTTTTCCCACTCAAAATGCCAAGAGAATTAGAGAATTTTGTATAATCCCATCCTATCTATCAATCTATAATCCCATCTTAGCCATGCATAACCACGAAATACTCAGAAAAATGCACATCCCGTATAACCCAACTAAAAGTTCGACTTTTGTTCTACTAACACTCAAACAATTTCTCCTTGTCCCGTTCTAACTAATACGACTTACTGACTTACCTTGTGCGCTCTTACATATATTTGATCTCTCCACACCTTCTTCATCTCATGCCCCTCACTGTCAGACTAGTTCCTCACGTCCCACATTTTAGGCCCTATGCTTCCTCTTTAAGTGAAGATAACAAAGCATCTAGCTGATTCAAGGGACGATGATTGCTACATACTCTCTCGATTGAGAGACCGCAAAATTTATGAGAATGTTCTTTATATCTGCATAGTAAGCCTGATTCCATCTGCATCGACAGTATCACAAAAACGAATTTCTTTTCTTTTTAACATTACGGTTATATGGAAAATCTAAAAATATTTCATCCACTTTCACGAAAATGTTGATAGCACTTTCATTGATGTCGCATACAATCTCACCTAATTTGCGTCTCATATCAGCCCCAAGCGAATTCTTAAATAATTGATCTCCCTCCACAAGAAAGCCGTCAATCTCTAACCATCGGTTCATCGCTAAGCTCTTCTGCATACTTAAGCTACATTGCAAGTTTATTTTCTCCCACAATTAACATGGATTTAGATCTTAAAGGTCGATCTACAAATGCAAGCCTTACTAAAGGCGTGTCCAGTACTTTGTGCAAAATAGAACACAGGGTTGGAGTTGATGTAATCGCTACCGATTTTAGCAAAGCATTTGGTAAAATCCCTACTCAAATTAAACATTGGATGAAATCTGTAATGTAATTAAGTAAGGTTGCGCGCTGTAAAATAATCTCATATACACACATGCAATGCAATTAAAGAATCCATGGCAGCTCTTCTATCAGTATCGAGACGAGCAGTCAGTCTCATCTCAACCGGGTACACGCGCAATTGTAAGAGTTTGCCTTTTCTCCAGTACATAATTAACTCAAATTGTAATTAACGGAAATACAGAAATCTAAAAAAATAAAAGACAAAGATTTGTTATTCATCCGTGTTGGCAAGAGCCAAAACATTACAGTGGCGACGAGGACTCAGTAATACGAACTTATTTGCTACAAAAAAAAAAAAAAAAAAAAAAATTATAGGAATTGTGCCAACATTCGATTACACGTGTAACGATTGGGCAGTGTATATCGTACGACTCGAACAGTTCTTTATCGCAAATGAAATCGACCAAGAAGTAAAGAAGAGAGCAATTTTCATAAATTCTCTGAATGAAGATACCTACAAATTGCTAAAAAATCTGGCGCATCCAATTATACCAGAAGCAGCAACATACACTACCTTGGTTGAGATCTTCAAAAAACATTTTAAGGCATCGATATCGGGTTTTGCAGAGAGGCATAAATTTTATGAGGCCTCAAAAAACTCGGATGAGACTCTCCAACAATGGGCTGCTCGAGTACGATCATTGGCGTTGAATTGCAGTTTTGACTCACAGCTGAACATGGCCTTACGAGACAAGTTCATAATGGGTATGGAAAAGGGACCAGAAAAGGACAAACTATTTTTAGAGGATGTTAAAACCTTAACATTAGACAAGGCGATAGAAATTTCCCAGTCAGTGGAATGTGTGAAGAACCAGTACCACACAAACAGCACAACGGTAGTGAAAACGGAACCAGGAACAAGTGGAGGAGCGATGTCAACCGTGTTTCGCATGTCTGGTAGAAGGTCAAATAGCCGATCTTCAGATGTACATAAAAGCCCTCATGTAAATAAAAGTTCAGCTACACCATTGAACACTGCATGTAAAGTTTGTGGCTATAAAAATCATTCGGAGCAACAATGCCGGTTTAAGGGATATGTATGCAGGAAATGTAATCAACGTGGTCATCTCAAAAGAATGTGTCCGGAAAATCACAGAGCAGTATCTAATACACATAATTATATCGAAGATTGTAATATGGTAGACGATAATGAATTATCCTTATATTATTTCAGAACTAATGCATGCTGTAAACCAATAACTGCCAGTGTGTTGCTGAATGGTGTTCCGATGGAAATGGAGGTTGACAGTGGCGCATCAATTTCTGCCATATCGTTCGAAGTGTATAAAAGAAACTTTGCAAAATGCAAACTCAAACCGACAAATTTAATTTTGAAAAATTACAATGGCAGTGTAATTAAACCCCGCGGAGTTTGTAAGTTTTCTATTTCATATAATAATATGCATGAGTTTTTAGATATTTATGTCATTGATAATGGCGGTCCGGCCTTGCTGGGTCGTAATTGGATGCACGCGTTTAATATAGCATTAAAACAATTCAATTTTATGAAAGGTGAAATTAAGGATAAGGAATTATTGCATGTGTTGTCTAGATACTCGGAAGTATTTGATGGAAGTTTAGGTTGTTTCAATAAAAATCAGGTCAGTCTTCACTTAAAGGAGACTGCGGTCCCGAAATTTGTCAAGCCTCGCCAACTCCCATTGGCAATCAAAAACAAAGTCGAAAAAGAACTTTCGAAATTAATCAGCTTAGGAGTTTTAGAGCCAACCAACTTTAGTGAATGGGGTACGCCTATTGTACCAATACTAAAGAAATCGGGCGAAATAAGAATATGTGGAGACTACAAGATAACTCTCAATCCACAGTTACAAGTAGAGCAGTACCCTTTACCAAAAATAGAAGAGCTATTTGCTCAACTTCATGGGGGAAAAGAGTTTTCCAAGCTAGATCTCTCGATGGCTTATCAGCAACTAGTACTCGAAGACAGTTCAAGGGATCTTACAACTATATCCACTACTAAGGGTTTGTTTAGGTATACGAGGTTAGTCTATGGGGTAGCTTCAGCACCTGCTATATTTCAGCGGACGATTGAAGCTCTTTTTATAGGCATTGAAGGCGTGGTAGCATTTATGGATGACGTTTTGGTAACAGCACCTACTAGGGCAGAGCACTTGAAACGCCTTGAATTAGTTCTTCGTAAAATCAAGGAAGCTGGACTGAAAGTCAGCAAGGAAAAATGCGAATTTTTCGTCGAATCAATAACGTATTTGGGTCACGTAATCGATAAAAATGGTTTACATACATGCCCCAAAAAGGTGGAAGCAATTTTGAAAACTCCAGAACCAAAAAACATTCAGGAGCTGCAGTCGTTTTTAGGGCTCTTCAACTACTATCGGAAGTTTATTGCAAATGTTGCAACTGTTTGTTCACCGCTGTACGAACTTTTAAAGAAAAACGCTAAATACATTTGGGGTAGTAATGAACAACTTGCATTTGACAGAATTAAGGAAATGTTATCCTCAAATCAAATGCTTGCCCATTACGACCCAAATTCACATGTTAAATTGACGGTGGATGCTAGTCCGGTGGGGGTTGGGGCAGTTTTAGCACACGTATTTAGCAGTGGCGTTGAGAAACCTATATCCTACGCTTCAAGAAAATTATCTGACAGTGAACAGAGGTATTCGCAAATCGAACGTGAAGCCTTAGCGATAGTTTTTGGAGTAAAGCGGTTCCACCAATACATATTCGGTAGACAGTTTACCCTTGTTTCTGATAATAAGCCACTGATATCCATTTTCGGACCTAAGAAAGGTATTCCTACTATAACGGCGAATAGGTTACAACGCTATGCATTATTTCTTTCAGCGTATCAATATGATGTTGAATACGTAAACACTAAATACAACGTAGCAGATTACTTTTCCCGCAATCCATCGGATAGTCCAGCGACTATCCAGGACAATCTCGGTGATGTATATGTTAATTACATAAATCAAATAGGTATGATGCCGATAACTCTAAACGTTAAAAAAGGTACAGGAGTACATTATAAATGGTTGGCCTCAGCATATATCGGACTCAAATTTTAGTCCATTTGCGATTCGAAAAAATGAGCTTAGCGTACAGTTCGACTGCATATTTTGGGGATATCGAGTTGTCATTCCAACGTCGCTCCGACAACAAATGCTAGACGAACTTCACAAAACTCATATGGGAATTGTGAAGATGAAAAGTATGGCACGATCCTACTTATGGTGGCCAGGGTTAGATAAGGATATAGAAAACATAAGTATGACTTGTGAAAATTGTTTGGCGTTTAGACAAAATCCCGAACATAATGTGTTAGAAACTTGGAAGTGGCCCGAAAATCCTTGGCCACGCTTACATTTAGATTTTATGGGACCTATATTTAAACACATGTTTCTTATCGTTGTTGATGCACACAGTAATGGTTAGAATGTTTCGATATGAGAAACGACATTACTAGCTCCCACACAATCAAAGTACTTCGTCAGATCTTTGCTAGGTTCGGTTTGCCTTTTGAAATAGTTACAGACAACGGTACTTCGGTACTTGGCATTAAGCATCTGAAAACTCCTGTTGGTCATCCGGCTACAAATGGCCAAGCAGAAAACGGTGTAAAAATTATAAAGTTTGCATTGAGAAAGGCCTTCTATACACAATCGGCATACAACGATCTGAGTACATTCTTAGATAATTTTCTTCTTGATTATCGGAACACAATTCACAGCACAACGGGGCAGTCACCAGCTCAATTAATGTTTAAGCGACGTTTGAGAACTAGATTAGATTTACTAAACCCATTAACGTTAACCAAGGCAAAAATAAGCAGTTTAGACTTAAGAAAAAATATAGAAAGCATGCAAAATAAACAAAAAATGTATTATAGAGGGAAACAGAACAGAGTATTTAAAGTTGGAGAGTTTGTAATGACAAGAGATTATTCCATACCTGGAAAAGTTTCTTGGATTAAGGGTAGAGTTATTGAAATAGTTGGCGAAAGATGTTATCATATCTTGGTTATAGACAAAACTTGGAAAAGACATGTGAATCAAATAATTCCTTGTAAAGCTAATGATAATTTTGTTGATTACATTCCAGTAACAGTCACAGATCCTAGTTGTAAAATTAATACTTTTGAAAATACTGATGTGGAAAAACTTTCCAGTAATACTAATACTACCAGTGACAGTTTCACAAATAGAAGGTACGCGCTTCGTAGTTATTACAAGCGCGTTTAATCTTTTCAATTGCTAATAGTATGTATACGAGTAAAATTTATATTTTTAAATACTGAAAATATTGTTAAACATTGAATATATAACAAGAATTAACTGAAATTTATAAGAATCTGATATTAATTGCTGGAGAAAAAGCAAACTAGAGGGGACATTGTAATGTAATTAAGTAAGGTTGCGCGCTGTAAAATAATCTCATATACACACATGCAATGCAATTAAAGAATCCATGGCAGCTCTTCTATCAGTATCGAGACGAGCAGTCAGTCTCATCTCAACCGGGTACACGCGCAATTGTAAGAGTTTGCCTTTTCTCCAGTACATAATTAACTCAAATTGTAATTAACGGAAATACAGAAATCTAAAAAAATAAAAGACAAAGATTTGTTATTCATCCGTGTTGGCAAGAGCCAAAACATTACAAAATCCAATCCAGGTCGGCCTTATAAATTTATATTTAGATTCATAGTTTCCAACCTCAATAAAGCGTCTTCAGAAGTACCACAAGGTAGCCATATTGGCTCCTTATATATTATCAAAAGTTCATACGAGTATATATCCATCTGCATCACGCCGATGGCATCAGAATCTTCAGACATATATTATTTCATTTCCCTTTGGACAGAGTTTCAACTTCTTGTTCAATATTAAATCAAGCAATAATATCATAGAAAAGTCAACTCCGGTCTTGGTTTTATAAAACCCTGGTCTAAGGAATTCTCCAACCCTTATGTCACTAAATTCCTTTAAATACGATTTGTATTAGAATTTTAGTGTATTTCCGAAAAACCTTAAAAATAAATCTCTGCTAGGGTTGACCCGGCCCATAAATCAAATCAAATCAAAATCCATGAATATCACTTTTTCTGTTGGTTCCGGGGTATGCAAGCTTTTCTGACGAGGCAGGCATCGCTACAAAACCCGTGGAGTTCGCTGTTGAAACGTTTGATGCAAACAGGCCCAAATATTTCTCTCGCAGCGCTTGAGAGCATTTTCATCCACATTCGTGAGTGTCCAAGCTTCTGCACCGGAAAACGGCACTCGAATGATGAGTGTCTTGTATAATGTCTGTTTCGTTGCTCGAAAGATGGCTTTACAATTCAATTGCCTTATAAGCCCGAAAAACCAACAATGACGAAGAGTAATTCTTCGCATGATCTTCGCACTAGTATCGTTGTCGGAGTTTATGTTGTGTGTTCCTCTTTTTTGACAGCATACTCGCATGATTTGTTTTCCCATCATTGACAACTAAACCCATCTCTGCCGCTTCCAGGTCAATAGTCGCAAGCGCTCCATTCACAGCTCGCTGTTTTCAGTTTTCAATGCATTTTATTTTCTTACTAATTAACTCTTACATACTAACAAAAAATGCTTAAATGCTAGCTTACAATTACTTAACAGTCTTATACTGACTTACTGGCCCCACACAGGCACTCTAAGCTACTCTAAATACTTATATCTATGTCTTTCGACTTTACTTACATTTTATTTAGAATTATTTATATTGTATATTTAAGGCTAAGAAAAAATATTCGTTAAGAAAAAACTTAGCATATGGACTTTTTTTTTTGTTTTTTTTATAAAAACTTAATATCTAACTTAAAATAAACCTTACTCTACTTAACCTAAATACACAAAACACACATAAACACACATAGACATTATACACAATCATATACATATGTCAGTATACACCTTTGTATATACTGACATATGTATATGTTTCTTAGATGCTAACCTAAACCTATGTAAGCTGGCCATCGCTATTTACAAGACAAAACAGATTGGTCAGCTCTGCCTCATTAGTAAGGCTGGTCCGTAATTGACGGAAACGACGACGAAGCATCTTCTCCATCATTCAACCACCAGAAATGCTGGTGCTGCCGAACGACATCCCTCTTATCGCGATTCCCCACCGCCCTACTGAACCTGAGGCGATCCACACTGCCGTGTGCGACGTCTCTGTCGTAGTTGAGTCGCCTGTCCCCAGCTGTCCGAGCGACATGGAAGATTAACGGCACCGCTGATCTATCCTGGATCAACCCTTTCTGATCTAGGTAGAGGAATGCTTCCGGTGGAACGAAGCCGCACACTCTCGTGGTAAAGGTAATTGGGGTAGTAAGCCCCAGATATCAGGTTATTCGTCGAGGTCATTGCTCTTGCAATGTGCCTTCGAGTCAGCTTAATTACGAAGTTGTCCACTCGTATTAGGTTCGCCCTGTTGTAAAGGACCTCATTAGGATACAATTTTTTGTACTCCGACTCTGGTGTTCTGTACAAGCGAAGACAGGCCCTAAGGCAAGCCCTCTCAAACACCCGAATCTTTTCCATTAAGCTTGCTCGTACATTGAACCACACGGGACAACCAAATACCAGCATGGGCCTGATAAGGGCCATGTAGCAGATTACCTTTACCCTCGCATCGAGTTGGCTGCTATAAAACAGTCTCTTTGTAAGGGCAAAAGCACCTTTAGCTCTGGCCAGAGCAGCATCTACATTTTTGCCAAAATACAGAAACTGATCTAGCCAGATTCCAAGGTATCTGACTACATTTCGACAGGCAAGAGGCTGTCCGTGTTGTAAAATAATCGAGAACTTTCTCCAATTTTTTCTGGTATCCCTAGAGGCTCTAGACAACGGCGTCCTAAAGAGAATGGTTTCCGACTTCTGAAAGTTGATTTTCAACTTCCAGTCATCGCAAAATCGTCTTATCTTATCGAAGTCACTCTGCAAGAGAGTATTAATGACCTCGATTTTTGAACCTGTTCTGTACGCTACCAAATCGTCTGCGTACGCAATAGTATGGGGAAGTGAACCTATCAAGTCGCTTGTATAAATGTTAAATAGGATCGGCGAATTGACCGCGCCTTGCAGAAGACCATTTTTAATTTGAAATATTCCAACAGAAGTCACATCACCATTCTTCACGATGAACTGTCTGTTGTGTAGCATATTATAAAGAATGTACAAGAGTGGTTTACTGATCCCCAGCCTAGTCAGCTTATAGAAAAGACCCTCTAACCATACGGTGTCGAAGGCCTTCTCCAAGTCAACAAGGCAGGCACCAGTGCATTGTTTTTTGCCCTTATTCCATTGGATATCAGAAACCAGTTTAGACGCGGCATGTGAGATATCATGTCTCGCCTTAAAACCGAATTGATTATCCGGAACTATATGTTTGTCCTCAACCCACCTAGACAGAGCTCTATTGATTACCTTTTCAAAAACCTTACTGATATTTATAAGAAGACTGATCGAGCGGAGATTCGCCGGATTGGAAGTACGAGTATCTTTATCTCTTTTGGGGATCGGATGTACCACCGCAGTTTTCCAATGCGCTGGATAATGTGCATTATTCATTGCATTATTAAACAGGGTGGTGTAAATGTCCACCGCTTCTAGAGGAAGATGTCGAAGCACGATGTTCGGAATACCATCGGTCCCCACTGATTTCTTAGCCCTGATTGTGTCGAAGATCTCATGGAGTTCCTCCCTCGAAATGAACGGTGGTAGGTCACCCTCTCTGGAAATGACATTATTGGCCATATTTTCGTCGCTGAACCGGGTGAAACCAGAACCCTCGGATCGCCAGTTCCCTATTTTATTTCGAATGCAGAAGTCGTGTACCAAGACGCGACTGTCCAGGTCGCAATTAGGGCCAATGGTATCAATGGCCTTGTATACTTCCTGGAAAGTCGCCACTATGGCCTCAACCTTCTCCTGTGGATCCTCGATCACAAAAAAGTCGTCATCATCAGCGGCCTCATTTGGATCAATACCTGCTATTGTCAGTAACCGTTCGTTGTCTGTTGTCCGGGCTATTTTAAGACACTGAAGGTAGTTTTGATTTTTTCTCCGAAATAGTTTATTTATTTGCGGGAACATATTCGGGTTGCTGGTGTTTACAGCCCGAACCTTGTTGTTCCAGTACAAACTTACAGAATTTCTGTAAATATCTTTTATTAGCGTTTGAATATTTTTAATCGACGACTTCAGTGTCCTAATCTCAGGGTCTTGTCGGTCAGTTAACTGTCTGTACAAGTTTTTGAGTCTTGTCAGAAGTCTACTTTTCTGTCGGTGCAGTGCGTCAATAGTAGGATTGCGGAACAGGTCTTCGTTAGTCGTACGTCGATACCGCGGTATTGTAGTGTCCATAGTTTGTTTAATTGTCTCGTCCATTTATCTTAGGTAATGGTCGATCTCCTCGTTTGACAAATTCCTATTGGACGGTGGGTGGAGCGTGTTCGAGGAGAGCGCTCTTGTCAAGGTTGCGGAGAAGCGTGTCCATCGAGTCTTACTGTAGTTGTAAGTATATCTTTGGACAAACTCCTCCAATTCCGCGATTTCGTTGGGAACCGTAATTTCGGTGCTAAAACCGCAATGGTCGCTGTCATACACGAATGTGCGCAGACAGTTTAGCGTTTGTAAATTCGTACCTGTCAGTCGTATACGTTCGTCGTACAGCAGTAGATCCAAATAAGACCCGCCTCTTGGAAACGACGGATTATACGTCGCTTTAAGACCGAGTCTGTACATGACATCGTGCTGACCCCACCAATCGAGTAGTAGGTTCCCTCTAGTATTTGGCAAATTATTTCCCCAATCCCTGTGTCTAGCGTTGAAATCCCCGCCGATTATAAAATAATTCTCCTCCGATTCCAGCCTCAGAAGTTGAAAAAGCGTGTCGAGCTCTGTAATGAATAGGGTGGATTGTGAAGCCTCAGGTGCATAAACAGAGGCCAAGTACAGCCGCTTTCCACTGCGGAGCGGGATGTAAACGACGACTGCTTCCAACACCCGGAGCGCCCTTGTACACTCTGTGAAATATTATACCTTCTTTAATGAAGATCGCGACACCGCCTCCACGTTTCGATCTGGGCCGATTTCTTCTTCTAACAATATAATTATTGTACTCCAGTTTGTGATTATCGGTTAGCTTGGTTTCGCTAGCGAAAAGCACATCAGGAGTTTGGTCTTGTAGCAATTTAAACATCGCGGCTCTTCGTTCGATCCTAATCAGTGAATTCACATTCACCGCAAGGACCTTCAAAGTTTGCTCCACCATGTGAGTACCCATTACGACATGTGTTGCGTTAGGCCCGGCAGCAGCGCGTATATCTGGTCCACCCGCTTGGCCTGTTCTTGAACCTGCTTTTGCAGCTGAGCCATCTGCCCTTGGATTGCGAGCAAGATGGCTAGCATGTTGGGTGCAGCTTCCGTTGTTCTCGGCATCGGCGCCGGAGAAGCAACAGTCGCTTGCTGTACCGTAGCCCCCCTACCTGACGCCATTTGGGCGTAGGAAATTTGGGGCGTGACGGCTGGTGTTTGAAACCGTACAGGTGAACGTTTGACCTCCACGTTCTGCTGCCGAGCCAGTTTTGCTATTTTAATTTCGGTGAACTTAGGACAACCCCGATAATTTGCGGTGTGTCCCACGTTCCCACATAACACGCACGAGAGCTGCGTCCTATCGGATGCTCCGTCCCTACCCAGAGCACACTCCTCGGAACTGTGGTTCTTTGCGCACTTCACGCATCGAGGCTGCATTTGGCAGTTCGACGCGGCGTGCCCGAACCTCTGGCAGCGAACGCATTGTATAACGCCTTCGCTCCTTTTTAATTTTTCGCAGTGAATCACCTGATAGTCTAGGACATTGATTCTCCAAAGACCATCCAGACGACTTTCGGGACTGAGCTGCACCAGGAAGAACGGCAGACTCCGTTTCTCCCGCCTGGCTCTAGCTGTGGTAAATGGCTTTACCCCCACAAACTTGAGTCCTTCGCACTCCTTCTCTTTGAGCAGTGCAAGGATCTCCCCAGGATCAGAAGACGGTTCCAATCCCTTCAGCAGCATTGATTGCCGCTTTTCACACTTCGGTGTAAATGAATAGTGCTCCGTCGTCGTTTCCTTTAGGAGCTCTTTCACTTTCGCGTAGCCCTCCACTGTATTACAGTGGATGACATGGCGATCGTTCCCCAATCGCTTAATACTAAAATTACTACCAATTACCAACTTACATAGGTCCTTGGTTGCATTCACCTCCAATTTGTAGGTGTTAATAGGAGGCACCTTCTCCTTCTTCTTCGTCTGCTGCTGCTGCTGTTGTTGTTGTTGGTGTTGTTGTTGTTGTTGTTGTTGTTGGTGTTGTTGTTGTTGTTGTTGTTGTCGCTGCTGCTGCTGTTTTTGTGGCTGCTGCTCTTGTTGTTGTTGCTGGTGTTTATTTTGCATTTGTTGGCGTTGTTGGTGCACTTGTGGTATTGTATTTGTCTTTTGTTTTTGTTTGGGCTGCTTTTGAGAAAGCTGCGACTGCTGTTGTTGGGATTGCTCATGCTCATCCCTCTTCCTTCTGACCATTTGCTGTTCTTTAATGGCCTGTATCCTTTGCTGTAGCATTTTTATGCTGCTACTTATCGACTTTAATTCTTCCTCTTCGTCGTCAGATTCGCTTGCTGCCAATGCAGCGAAGTTGTATCCTGCCCTCACACCATCAAGCTTTACAGTGGTCGTTTGTAGGGTAGGACGTTCTGCCAAGTTAGAGGTTGACTTTAGCATCCTCTTCCTCTTTGGCTTTGGTGTTTGGTTCGAACCACTCGAAACCTCACCTGCTATCTCAGCCGATCCCGCTATTGGCATAGCGGACCGCTCTCCACAATCCATCACGTGAATTTGATCTCTTTTTTTTTTTTTTTTTTGTACACTTCACTTATTATTTCAATAAAAAAAAAAAAAAAAACAAAAAAAAAACAATGTCTCCGGTTGGGAATCGAACCCAGGCCTCCGACCAAGTCTGATGTCGTCCGAGTGTTTGAAACTTCGGCTATCGGCCACTTGATACTTTTTTTGTTTCAAAGTTTACTTTACTTATTTTCTTCACTTGTAAGGCCGAACACGAAAATGCGTCTTATCGCCACTAAGGTCTATGAACGACTGTGTGACACAGCTCGCTGTGTTCTTTTAATTATGTCAATGTCATCTGCTTATGCGAGTGACTGAACAAACTTTTGAAAAATGTTGCCCTAGAGTTGAGTCGTGAGTTTCGGACAATCCTTTCAAGAACGATGTTAAAAATATCACATGACATAGTATAGTCCTTTTCTGACATTGAAGGTCCCGGTTTTGTCATTACCGACCTTGACAGAGCAGCGTGCCAAAACTAGACAAGTAGATAGCTCGTCTCTGTAGATGCTGTCGACTTTGATAATGATGAAGAGGTGGTGTGTATCGCTTTGGATATCCGGAATTTTTCCAACTTATGCCGTAGTGTTAACATTTGATCCTGTAGGTTGGACTTTCCTGGCCTAAAATCATACTGATGGCGGAAGGTGCTAGGGTTTCATATAATACGGCAAATAGAATTTTATATACGATATTGAGAATTCAGAAGATCTCCTTTATTTATGATTTGACAATCAATCTTGAATAAGCTCCGTGTCTAAAATCACTTGCTGCTTTGCAGAACTCGGCAATGAAGCCACCGAGCAGCTTTGTTGGACTTAAGCTTGGAAATCTCTGTCCTGTCTTCATCCAGGTTAATCAATGTCAGAATTTTCAATTCGCAGCCTTGCTTAGTATCGTCGGTGTTTGTGTTTTCTGTGTTTGTCTGTGATTATGACTAGGGAATTCAGGGTAGACGTAGCCAATATACGCGGGCTAAAAAGTAACTACTTTTCTGCGTACGTTCACGTCTGTAAGTACAGACGTGCTGTTGTGGCACTTAGTGAAACACAGGTAGATCCCCGCCCACACCTCTCAGATCATTCTGATCTGAAGCTACCTGGCTACGAACTAGTGCCATTACTCTTCTCTCACCGCGGTCTCGCCATTTATGTGCGTAGTGATGTAGCTTACCAAACTCCACCACAATGTGATCCATGTTCCAATCCATAATTCAACTTCATGTGATTAAAATTCCATCTCCGTAAGCAAATTATCCACTACTGCTTTATTTATAGAAGCCCCAAACTGGACAGCAATTCAACTTTTAACGAGTTTGATGAGCTGTCTGACTCCATTCAAAGAATTGTATCCCTGTATCCTCATACTGAAATCGTTATTACGGGCGATTTCAATATATACAATTCTGGGTGTCTTCGAAATTCTGGACAGACAAAACCCGAAGGACGGTATGTTGAGATCTTCGCTGCGGAAAACAACCTAACTCAGCTTGTAAATGAGCCCACGCGAATATCAGACGTTGATATTCATACCGCCAACACCCTGGACTTGTTTTTAACTTCTCACCCTGATAAGTACACCATTGATGTGCTCTCCCCTCTAGGCTCGTCGGACCATTGTGTCATATCAGCTAATTTCTCGTACACCGACCTCAGAGTTAGAGAAAAAATTCCTAAAAGAACCGTATGGCAATACGAAAAAGCCAAATGGAGTGGAGCTTCTTTAGGAGTTTTAACTGGTCGTTATGCTTCATCATAACGACTTGGATGCCGCTGCTGATATGATTACAGACACCATTCTCTTTGGAATGAGATCCTTTATTCCTCATCGGATGAAGAGTATCAAACCAAAAGAAAAGATATGGTACGACTCGAGCTGTAAAGAGCCTATCAGGGTTAGAGAAATGTATTATCGGTCCTTCAAGACCAACCCGACAGAGGAAAACCGAAAAAAATTCAAACGAGCCAGAAATGACTGCAACGCCCTTCTTAAGCGTGTGAAATTCCAATACGACCAAAAACTGAGGCAAAAAATACTGCAATGTCCCAAAGGCAGTAACAATTTTTGGTCGTTCGTCAAAAACATTAGAAATTCCGCCTCATCCTCCATCCCAACGCTCATTTACAATAACATTCCAGCTGTCAGCTCTTTGGACAAGGCCAAACTGCTTGCTGCACACTTTGCGGCCAGCTCAACACTCTCAGATTGTGCTTTGTCTCCGCCTACACTTGAGTGCGTCGAATCTTCAATGGGACGAATCTACTTTCGCACTCGTGTAGTAGCAAGAGTACTTAAAGATCTCAACATACATAAATCCGCTGGTCCAGATGGTATATCTCCCCTTCTTCTGAAGAGGTGTTCTTCCTCGCTGGCGAAACCACTGCGTAAGCTTTTTCATCAATCCTACACTTTAGGACTCTTCCCGAGCAGATGGAAAACAGCATTTGTCCATCCCGTCCCTAAAAAAGGCGAATCATCTTCTCTCTCCTCCTACAGACACATTGCACTTACGTCCCTTCTTTCCAAGGTCATGGAAACACTGATAAATCGTCAGCTCATGAAATATCTCGAAACACGAAAACTTCTCAATGACCGGCAGTACGGTTTTCGTAGCAACAGGTCCACTGGTGATTTGATGGCATGTCTCACCGAAAAGTGGAACCAAAGCGTACATCAATCTGGCGAAAGCAAGATAGTTGCACTTGATATTTCTAAGGCATTTGATAGAGTTTGGCATCAGGCTCTTTTGTCGAAAATGCGTGCATTTGGGATCGATGACTCTCTTCTTCAATGGATTAGAAATTACCTTTCGGAACGTTCAATTCAAGTTGTCTTGGACGGTTTCAAGTCTGATATTCACAAATTAAATGCTGGTGTGCTCCAGGGCTCTGTTCTGTCTCCGACACTCATTTTAATTTTCAGTAATGATCTCTTGCCTGCTACTTCTAATCCAATATATTCCTTTGCTGATGACAGTACTCTCTGCTTTTCATATTCGTTCCCGGACTCACGGCCCTGCTCTTCGGCTGTAGTACGAGAACGGCAGCGTATGCTAAGCTCATTAAATTCCGATATCAACAGCATAACCAATTGGGGAACTACTCGTATCAATAGAGTGGAATTTAATGCTTCCAAAACACAATGCTGTCTGCTGTCTTTAAAGCGAAATTTAAACACCCAGCCATTATCTATGAATGGCACTTGCATCGTCGAAACCGAAAAACTTTCCATTCTCGGTATGTATGCCAATGACAACTTACGTTCGAATGACCACATATTTGATGTCGCCAAAAATGCTGCGAAATGTCTAGGTTTCCTCAAGCGATGTAAGAAATATTTTACCCCCTCTGATCTGGCCTCAATATATAAGGCATTCATCCGCCCAAAATTGGAGTACAACTCCCACATCTGGTCAGGTGCTCCTAAAACATCTCTGCACCTGCTAGATAGGATTCAAAACTGTGCGATAAAACTTATTGACGATACTAATATCAGTCAATCAATGGACACCCTCGAACACCGACGAAATGTCTCGTGTCTCACTTTGTTTTATCGCTACTTCCACCACCAGTGCTCCACTGAAATCGCCAGTAGCATTCCGCCCATTCAAACTTTCAACCGTAACACCCGTCTCGCTATGAATGCTCATCAGTATACCCTCAAGCCCATTTTCGGACGTACTCTAAAATATCGTGATTCGTTCCTGAGCCGTACAACTCGCTTATGGAATGCCCTGCCCATATCTGTATTTCCTGGTCGTTATAACTTGCAAACATTTAAAAGCAATGTACATCGGTACCTCTCTTTTCTTCCTCCCTAAATTTCCTTTGCCCTCGCTGTGAACAATCACCTTAAGGGTATACAAACCCCTTGAGCGCGCGCCCATTATAAAAAAAAAAGAGGTTGGATCATTCTTTTTGCTTGACGGTGGGATGTTGTTCGTCATCACCGTTTTGCACTCTGAAGAAATAATACAATATTATCAGATTCTCAGCAGATTATCGGATTCAATCTCCATCCTTGTAGATTTCTGTTTGTGGATTAAATTTTGACATCTTCGAAGTATTTTTTGTTAAAACTTCATTATTTCATTCTTCTGGTAGCAGGTTTTTTCTTCTGAGAGTGTCATGTATGTCAAAACTGTGCCATGCAATACTGTTTTCATTATTTGTATGTCGCAGTTTCACAGTCGCATAGTATCTAAGTTTGACAAGATTGTTTTGGATGCATCTGTCTATGGAGCATTCATACCCCCATCAGTGACGTGGTAATAGATTCCATAGTTTTTAGTTCTTTTTTTCTTTTTTTTTGTCTAATTCATTTTCTGGCATTGCCGGAGCGATACCTATGTAATTATATCTATTCGTAACAATCTCGGACATCTGCTTGATTTAATACTTACCTGTTTTCTACTTACGTGCTTTTCCAAAATCTGTTATCATGTTTTGATAAATGAAACCAGAGACATTACACACATTTTATGGCCATAGCTAGGTAGACAATATTCAAGTGATTGCCCTAAATTTGACGCTGCTGAAACTTCTTTTATTTCAGGAATACTACCAAAGCTTTGCCAGTTATTACTACAGTGGTTCAAGAAAAATATAGCTACTATTGCTAATCAAAATACTTATGTGTTTCTGTTAGATGTTGTTGTGGGAATGCAGGTCTGCAAGTCTTTTCAATGCCAATTTGATAACCCCGGGCGACTAAGAAGATTACCTTTGCCTTCCAGGAGGATGTTGACATCAGAAATAATTCGTCTAAGTGCAGGGCACAAAAAATAGTAAGAATTAATATATGTTTCTTGAAATGGCAACTCAATCTATGTTGCATTAACTTCACATATATTATCAATAGTCAAAAATAGATCTTTCTGGCGCACTATATCAAACATATATTCAAGGAAAATATTTTTTCATTTTCGCTTACCAAGAAAATGCATCAGAAGTGAAGAAACGCTTGCAAATTTGACAGCAACCAAGCATCGCATGTTCTGAAAATAACATATGTAAGTGATAGATCTAAACAAATTTTGCACACACCGCTTCACCTTATTTCAATTAATCCAATCCACCCTCGTAAACACCCTCAGCATAATTACAATCTGAAAGAGAGCATCTCGAATGCCTTCAATTAACCCATCTCCAACAACTCAGCAATGTGATGAAAGACCAAGTGCGATGGATGACTATCTGAATGCTAGCTACAATATTACGAACGGTCACTGCCACTCAAGAGCATACTTTGCTTAAAGATACAAATCAAAAACAATTCAATAGACACAACAAAAGATACAAAAAAAAAGCGAGCAACAACAGCCATGTGAAAGCTGATAGAATCTCCAATCGGATCTAGACGCATTCCGGCAACATGTGGGCGTAGATGAGTGGGTGGAACTGATGAGCGTCTTAGTCACAACAAATGCAATACCTCCTGCGTCCTTGCCGAGAGTGTTTATGTGTATCTTTCTTTTTCATCTCAAAGATATTTTGCTTTACATATTCGTCAACCCTCAGCACTCAGTTAGTCTCATGCTGATGTGAATTTATTTTTAGTATCTCGTGCGTCTGATATTTCCGTCTCCATACCGAAAAAAAAAATAAATAAAAATTTGATACACGTAGCAGCTCTCGGTTCACGGCCAGAATTCAATATGCTCCTTGTTTGGTTCTAAAACCCAAGAACTCTTTCACAAAAACAAAAAAAACAAAAAACAACAATCATCCACGCTACTTTGCCCTGTACAAATATTGAATAGTCAACATTTTGCAAATGATTGTGTGTAAGTCTTATTAATTACCGATACTGATCCTATTAAGATCTCGCACTGAGTTTGTTTAGATAAACTTCTTGAAATATGGTTTCATTGCTTTGAGGTATGCGTGTACGATAGACATATACAGAGACAAGCAGACAGTGCGGATAAAGAAACAAGAGCAATAGTGATGAAGAAGATAGAGATTTTACTGGCGGCGATTAGCTAGCACAAAGGAAAATGGTTTGCACTTTCGGCATTTTGGCAAGCATCCAGATACGTACTCGTATACATTCTAGTATGCGGAGAATGAGCTTTTCCTCTAAGTTATGGCTCAAAGGGAAAGTGAGCTACTTATTGAAGTTCAAGCATACTGACTACCATCAGAGAAAGATTTTTGTTTTTTCTCCTTAGGAGAAAAGTGGAAAAAATATTTGAATTACAAACGATTACAATTACCGAGGTCATGCAATTTGAGATGTCAACATGAAATCGAGATGGAAGTTGAATATTCTCTTTATATTCGGTTGAAGGATGTGATACGAGTTTGACGTCAGGAATTGGTGTGAAGTGTTTTGGTCTTCTTTGGTTTTAAGGTCTGACATGTGGGCCATTCAAAGCGTTAAGGACTTTTGTGAAATACCCTAAAGATTGTTGATTTAATGCGGTCTTGTCTTTAGAAGAATTTGGAATAATTCTGCGCAATCGGTGGTTAGGAGAATGTAATACTTCGAGCACAAAGTGATTCTAAGAAACTGAAATATTCGTTAATTTATACTCTCACTGCTCTCATGATGACAGTTTTTCATACATTATCCAGGTAAACTACAAATATTAATTCAATTTGCCAGAAGATGATCATATCATAGCCAAAGAGCATTTTACTCCTCAAAACTTAATACTACCCAGCCTAGCTCTACTCTCTGGAAGAACCTCCGATCCTTAAAAATTGTTGAAAATACGTCAGTGGGATGCGATCTAGATCCGAACCACTTAAACAGATTTTTCCTTAGAACATTGGATAGTTCAGTTACAGCTAATAACAGCAACACTGACCTTACTGTAATCAATCATAATAAATCAAGTTCCACTTTTTGGAAAAACGTTTGTCAGGCTGGAATAAGTCGAAGTAAGCAATCTATTACAGATCAAATAAATATCGAGGAATTGAATCGGAAATTCGTTCAACCCCAATCGACCGTAAGCTCACACGTTCCTAATTCTTATACTAATCAAGGAGATACTTTTTCACTTTCTTGTGTTGACATAGCGGTGGTTGGCCATGCAATTTTAAAAATGAAGTCAAAAGCTATTGGTTCAGGTGACATCCAACCAGAATTTAATAAGACTTTCCTACCCGTTTTACTACACCAGATAGCGTTTATTTTTAATACTATTTTGACCACTTCTGTTTTCCCTGATATCTGGAAAATAGCCAAAGTTTTGCCATTACCTAAGCCCTCCCCAGCTAACAAAACCGAATACCGCCCAATCTCCATTTTACCATTTTTGAGCAAAGTTATGAAACAATTATGAGCAATCAGATAAAGGTTTTTCTTAATAATAAGAAACTAATTGCTAACCACCAATCCGGTTTCCGTGCAAAACACAATTGCACCACGTCGCTGATCAAAATTTGTGAAGATATTCGTGCTGGGTTCGACAAGGATATGGTGGGATTGATTGTATTCTTGGATTTTTCAAAGGCATTCGACAGCGTCAATCATAACCTTTTACTGGATAAACTTAAGACTTTCCTTTGAAAACTCCTTATGCAAGATGATCAAATCATACATTTTCAATAGGTCACAGTATGTGTTTCACGAAACTAAGCGATCTAGTACATTAAAGGTTCCAATGGGCGTCCCACAAGGCTCCTTGCTAGGACCCCTTTTATTTTCCTGTTTCATTAACGATATAATTGAATGTTTCACATAAAGAATACTTCCCTACTCTCCTCCTCAACCAGAACCCAATCACATATGTGGAGAACACAAAAAATCTTGGGGTTTACTTTAATTTCGACCTAAACTGGGATGTACATATAAATAGGACAGTTTCTAAAATCTATGTTGCGCTTCGAGGCCTAAGTCCCACAGCAAAGTATTTACCAACCAATGTGAAGCTCAGATTAATAAAATTATTTATTTTACCCATTTTTCTGTACACCTGCGAGCTATTTGCTAACATGAGCTTTGAGTCCAAGAGAAAACTTACTGTTGCATATACGAGTAATAGCTGCGCAAGATATATATTTGATCTGAAAAGATACGACCACATTTCCGACTACTCTAAACAAATAGCAGGCTGCTCCTTATCAAATCTTTTGAAATATCGAACTTTGTTATTATTAAAAAAAAAAAATACAATCTAAAGAACCAAAATATCTTTTTGACCATATCAAGTTTGTAATAAGTAATCGGACATTGCAAATATTTCTACCCAGATATAAGTACCTTGTGACCTCAAGGCAATTTTTTGTTCATGCCGTTCAACTTTGGAACCAACTTCCCCTCAGTTTTAAACTTATAAGCAACACAAACACTTTCGCGAAAAAGACCTTTACATTTTTTACCGAAAACTCCTAATTCCCACATTTATTTTTTTTATTTTTTTTACATGTTCTATCTTATCTTTTCATATCTTCTGAAATGTTAAATATGTTAACTCTGAAATGTAATATAAGCATGTGCACAGTCGTTCATAGACCTCCGTCGAGATCATTTCGTGTTCGGCTTCACAAGTGTGGAAGAAAAACAAAAAAAAAAAGAAAAGAAAAGAAGTATACTTTTACTCAATAATTTATCGGGTGTTCGGTAGCCTAAGTGGCAAAAACCCGGGCGACAAATCTCGGGGTTGTGGGTTCGCTTCCCAGCCCCTCCGAACGGGTTTTTCTTTTCCTATTTAATTTATTAAACAGACAATTTTAATAAGAGAAATTAAAGTGTTTACAAAAAAAAAAAAAAAAAACGTGATGGATGGTGGAGAGCGCTCCGCTCTTCCCATAACGGAAGTGGGAAAAGGCAAAAATAGTGTTGCCGGTGCCGTGGCGAAAGCCGTTAAAAGGAGGAGGAGCTTGAAAACCCCTCCTATTCTCACAAAAAGGAGAACAAATGCCGTCTTAACGGCTGATAAGGTCAACTATGAGGGGGGCAATAACAACTTTGCCTCTCTAGCCGCATCCGAATCGGAAGATGAGGATGAAGAGATAAAAGAAATTAATAGCAGCATACAAATGCTAAATGAAAAAATGCTTGCTATTAAACAAAGACAAACAGCACGCAGGCAGAGGGAGCAATTGGAAGTAGCGAGCTCCCAACAACAAATCTAGCAGCAGCAGAAACAACAACTGCAGCAAACAAAACAGCAGCAGCAGAAACAACAGCAGCAGCAGATACAGCAACAGCTGCGAAAACAACACCTGAAACCACAGCAGCTTAAAAAAAAAGCAGCAGCAACAACAACAACAACAACACCATCAACAACAACATCAGCAACAACAACAACAACAGCAGCAGAAGAAGAAGGAGAAGGTACCTCCTATGAATACCTATAAATTAGAGGTAAGTGCAACCAAGGACCTGTGTAGGTTGGTCATTGGGAACAATTTTAATATTAAGCGATTGGGGAACGATCGCCATGCCATCCACTGTAATACAGTGGAGGGCTACGCGAAAGTTAAAGAGCTCCTAAAAGAAACGACGACGGAGCACTACTCATTCACACCTAAGTGTGAAAAGCGGCAATCGATGCTGCTGAAAGGGTTGGAACCGTCTTCTGATCCTGAGGAGATCCTGGCACTGCTCAAAGAGAAGGAGTGTGAGGGACTCGAGTTTGTGGGGGTAAAGCCATTTACCACAGCTAGAGCCAGGCGGGAGAAACGGAGTCTGCCGTTCTTCCTGGTGCAGGTCAGTCCCGAAAGCCGTCTGGATAGTCTAAGGAGTATCAATGTCCAAGACTACCAGGTGGTTCACTGGGAAAGATTAAAAAGGAGCGATAGCGTTATACAATGCGTTCGCTGCCAGAGGTTCGGGCACGCCTCGTCGAACTGCCAAATGCAGCCTCGATGCGTGAAGTGCGCTAAGAACCACAGTTCCGAAGAGTGTGCTCTGGGTGTTGACGGAGCATCCGATAGGTCGCAGCTCTCGTGCGTGTTATGTGGGAACGTGGGACACACCGCAAACTATCGGGGTTGTCCTAAGTTCGCCGACATTAAAAAAGCAAAACTGGCTCGGCAGCAGAAGGTGGAGGTCAAACGTTCACCTGTTAGGTTTCAAACACCAGCCGTCTCGTCTCAAATTTCCTACGCCCAAATGGCGTCAGGTAGGGGGGCTACGGTACAGCAAGCGACTGTTGCTTCTTCAGCGCCAATGCCGAGAACAACGGAAGCTGCACCTAACATGCTGGCCATCTTGCTAGCAATCCAAGGACAGATGGCTCAGCTGCAACAGCAGGTACAAGAACAGGCCAAGCGGGTGGACCAGATCTACGCGCTGCTGCCGGGCCTAACGCAACACATGTCGTAATGGGTACGCATATGGTGGAGCAAACTTTGAAGGTCCTTGCGGTGAATGTTAATTCACTGATTAGGATCGAACGAGGAGCCGCAATGTTTAAATTGCTACAAGACCAAACTCCTGATGTGCTTTTCGCTAGCGAAACCAAGCTAACCGATAAGCACAAACTGGAGTACAATAATTATATTGTTAGAAGAAGAAACCGGCCCAGATCCAAACGTGGAGGCGGTGTCGCGATCTTCATTAAAGAAGGTGTTGGAGGCAGTCGTCGTTTACATCCCGCTCCGCAGTGGAAAAGTGGAAACTTGGCCTCTGTTTATGCACCTGAGGCTTCACAATCCACTTTATTCATTACGGAGCTCGACACGCTTTTCCGACTTCTGAGGCTGGAATCGGGGGAGAATTATTTTATAATCGGCGGGGATTTCAACGCTAGACACAGAGATTGGGGAAATAATTTGCCAAATACTAGAGGGAACCTACTACTCGATTGGTGGGGTCAGCATGATGTCACGTACAGACTCGGTCTTAAAGCGACGGATAACCCGTCGTTTCCCAGAGGCGGGTCTTATTTGGATCTACTGCTGTACGACGAACGTATACGACTGATAGGTACGAATTTACAAACATTAAACTGTCTGCGCACATTCGTGTATGACAGTGACCATTGCGGTTTTAGCACCGAAATTACAGTTCCCAACGAAATTGCGGAATTGGAGGAGTTTGTCCAAAGATATTCTTACAACTACAGTAAGACTCGATGGACACGCTTCTCCGCAACCTTGACTAGAGCGCTCTCCTCGAACACGCTCCAACCACCGCCCAATAGGAATTTGTCAAACGAGGAGATCGACAATTACCTAAAACAAATGGACGAGACAATTAAACAAACTATGGACTCTACAATACCGCGGTATCGACGCACGACTAACGAAGACCTGTTCCGCAATCCTACTTTTGACGCACTGCACCGACAGAAAAGTAGACTTCTGACAAAACTCAAAAACTTGTACAGACAGTTAACTGACCGACAAGACCCGGAGATTAGGACACTGAAGTCGTCGATTAAAAATATCCAAACGCTAATAAAAGAAAATTACAGAATTTCTGTAATTTTGTACTGGAACAACAAGGTTCGGGCTGTAAACACCAGCAACCCGAATATGTTCCCGCAAATAAATAAACTATTTCGGAAAAAAAATCAAAACGACCTTCAGTGTCTTAAAATAGCCCGGACAACAGACAACGAACGGTTACTGACAATAGCAGGTATTGATCCAAATGAGGCCGCTGATGATGACGACTTTTTTGTGATCGAGGATCCACAGGAGAAGGTTGAGGCCATAGGGGCGACTTTCCAGGAAGTATACAAGGCCACTGATACCATTGGCCCTAATTACGACCTGGACAATCGCGTCTTGGTGCACGACTTCCGCATTCGAAATGAAATAGGGAACTGGCGATCCGAGGGCTCTGGTTTCACCCGGTTTAGCGACGAAAATATGGCAAATAATGTCATTTCCAGAGAGGGTGATCTACCACCGTTCATTTCGAGGGAGGAACTCCATGAGATCTTCGACACAATTAGGGCTAAGAAATCAGTGGGGACCGATGGTATTCCGAACATCGTGCTTCGACATCTTCCTCTAGAAGCGGTGGACATTTACACCACCCTGTTTATTAATGCAATGAATAATGCACATTATCCAGCGCATTGGAAAACGGCGGTAGTTCAACCTATCCCCAAAAAGGGAAAGGATATATCCAATCCGGCGAATCTCCGGTCGATAAGTCTCCTTCCGAATATCAGTAAGGTTTTTGAAAAAGTAATCAATAGAGCTCTGTCTAGGTGGGTTGAGGACAAACATATAGTTCCGGATAATCAATTCGGTTTTAAGGCGGGACAAGATATCTCACATGCCGCGTCTAAACTGGTGTCCGATATCCAATGGAATAAAAAAACAATGTACTGGTGCCTGCCTTGTTGACTTGGAGAAGGCCTTGGACACCGTATGGTTAGAGGGTCTTTTCTATAAGCTGGCTAGGCTGGGGATCAGTAAACCACTCTTGTACATTCTTTATAATATGCTAACCAACAGACAGTTCATCGTGAAAAATGGTGATGTGACTTCTGTTGGAATATTTCAAATTAAAAATGGTCTTCAGCAGGGCGCGGTCAATTCGCCGATCCTATTTAACATTTATACAAGCGACTTGATAGGTTCACTTCCCCATACTATTGCGTACGCAGACGATTTGGTAGCGTACAGAGCAGGTCCAAAAATCGAGGTCATTAATACTCTCTTGCAGCGTGACTTCGATAAGATAAGACGATTTTGCGATGACTGGAAGTTGAAAATCAACTTTCAGAAGTCGGAAACCATTCTCTTTAGGACGCCGTTGTCTAGAGCCTCTAGGGATACCAGAAAAAATTGGAGAAACTTCTCGATCATTGGACAGCACGGACAGCCACTTGCCTGTCGAAATGTAGTCAGATACCTTGGAATCTGGCTAGATCAGTTTCTGTATTTTGGCAAAAATGTAGATGCTGCTCTGGCTAGAGCCAAAGGTGCGTTTGCCCTTACAAAGAGACTGTCTTATAGCAGCCAACTCTATGCGAGGGTAAAGGTAATCTGCTACATGGCCCTTATCAGGCCCATGCTGGTATTTGGTTGTCCCGTGTGGTTCAATGTACGAGCAAGCTTAATGGAAAAGATTCGGGTGTTTTAGAGGGCTTGCCTTAGGGCTTGTCTTCGCTTGTACAGAACACCAGAATCGGAGTACAAGAAATTTTATCCTAATGAGGTCCTTTACAACAGGGCGAACCTAATACGAGAGGACAACTTCGTAATTAAGCTGACTCGAAGGCACATTGCAAGAGCAATGACCTCGACGAATAACCTGATCTGGGGCTTACTACCCCAATTACCTTTACCACGAGAGTGTGCGGCTTCGTTCCACCGGAAGCATTCCTCTACCTTGATCAGATAGGGTTGATCCAGGATAGATCAGCGGTGCCGTTAATCTTCCATGTCGCTCGGACAGCTGGGGACAGGCGACTCAACTACAACAGAGACGTCGCACACGGCAGTGTGGATCGCCTCAGGTTCAGTAGGGCGGTGGGGAATCGCGATAAGAGGGATGTCGTTCGGCAGCACCAGCATTTCTGGTGGTTGAATGATGGAGAAGATGTTTCGTCGTCGTTTCCGTCAATTACAGACCAGCCTCACTAATGAGGCAGAGCTGACCAATTTATTTGCTCAGTAAATAGCGATGGCCAGCTTACATAGGTTTAGGTTAGCATTTAAGAAACATATACATATATCAGTGTATATACACCTTTGTATACACTGTTATATGTATATGATTGTGTATAATGTCTATGTGTGTTTATGTGTGTATTGTACATTTAGGTTAGGTAGGCTACGGTTTATTTTAAGTTAGATATTAAGTTTTTATAAAAAATTAAAAAATGTCCATTGCTAAGTTTTTGTAAATAATTTTTTTTCTTAGCCTTAAGTATAGAAAATAAGTATATTTTAAATAAAATGTAAATGAAGTCGAAAGACATAGTTATAAGAATTTAGAGTAGCTTAGAGCGCCTGTGTGGGGCCAGCAAGTTAGTATAAGATTGTTAAGTAATTGTAAGCTAGCATTTAAGAATTTTTTGTTAGTATATAATAGTTAGTGATTAAGAAAATAAAAATGCATTTAAAACTAAACTAAACTATAAGCATGTGCACATTAAAAGATGTATAATTTATATCTTATATGTACAATGAATATAATAATAAATAAAATAAAATAAAATAAATAATTTTAATTATTTTAAGTTTCACTGTGTGTTAGAGAGTGATTTAGCTAAAGCCTTATCCAACATCAAATCAAACGTATAATAGTAGGAGTAGATTGTACTAATTATGCCATGGATACATTATCCTCTTACGCACATTATTAACTTATGTATCATGAGATCTGAGTTTCCTTAAACTTGGAAATATGTTAAAGTTGTACCAGTGCCTAATAATACTACGAGGAACCAGCCAGAAGATTTTAGGCCTATTAGTATTTTACCGTGCCTATTAAAATTTTTTTGAGATTTTATTAAAAAACGGAATAAGTTCAAATAAAATGTTATCTCCGTTTCAATCAGGCTTTAGAGAAAATCACAGTTGTACGACGGCTGTAATAAAAATTCTAGATGATTTAAGAAGAGCGAATGATAAGAATAATGTATCTATTTTGTGCTTATTGGACTTTTCTTAAGCCTTTGACTGTGTAAACCATCAACGCTTGATTGAGAAGCTGAAAAGTCAATTCGGTTTTGGTAATAAAGCTGCATCTCTTATATTTAATTATTTAAATGGCAGATTTCAACAAGTACATACTAGCCAGGGAAGTTCGAATTTTCAACAGTGCATTCAATTGTCCCACAAGGATCTATTTTAGTTCCACTCTTGTTCTCATTGTTTATAAACGACATGCCTAAGGTCTATCTTGATGCATTTATATGCAGTCGATGCTCAGGTATATCTGTCTAGACCGATTGGCTTCATGGATGATTGTATAGCTAGACTGAATGAGGACTTGGAACGAATTTATAACTGGTCTGTTCTCAATAAACTGCCCTTAAAACCCTGCTAAATCTAAAGCAATTGTTATCTGTAATGACAGGATTCATTCCAGTTGCTTGCAACAAATACATTTAATGGGACAATTGATTCCACATGAAAATGAGGGAAGAACTTAGGAATACGAGTATATATCAACTGCAAACTTTCCGTCCCGACCTTAATAAAGCTTAAACACGTAAGAGCTCTGTTTATGTACATGATAAACTACAGCTCATTAGTTTATAGTAACACTGATGCAATGCCCTTTAGGAAACTAGAAACAGCGATTGGCTACATATATGGTCTCCGTAACTATGACCACATTTCGAGATTTTGCCTTAAGCTTACCGGATGTAGCCTTAGACAACATATAAATATACTAAACTGCACATTTCTGTATAAATTGCTCAAAACTAAACAACCGACATATCTCTTTGAGAAACTAAGTTTGGCTCATTCAAATCAAATCGTACCCAAAATATCAATGTTCCTTAGTTTAACTTTTTAAATAGTCAACGTTTATTTTTTGTTCATGCTATAAGACTTTGGAATTGCATACCAATGTACATACGTCAATCTAGTTCGCTTTTTATTTTTAAAAACTTGCGTGTTTCTTTTGTAAAGAGTAGTCGGAACGCTAAGAATAGCGTTGTGGAAAACGAGTCCGATATTCCTGGTTATGCTCACACGAAACTGAACTGTCTATTAAGGTCCTAATCTAGGAACGCAGGTTCTAATTATGGAAAACTGCTCTCTGAGTCTGGCAAGTTCATTGGCGGTCCCATTGGTGACCTGGTATCCAAACTTACATGCATTTCCGAACGAGTTTGGAATTGATAAGTGGTAACGCCTACCCAACCCCTAAGGGCAGCTTGAATGCCGCTACACAGAAACTTTTTCCATTCTACAGATTTTTCAATGCCATCAGGATTACTTAATCTCCACTTGGAAGACAAACAAGATGTGAAATCCAATGTTATTATCACCCAAAAAGACACCAGCGCCGCATCCTTGATTGGCTTTGCAGGCATCCATTAAGTCCAGAGAAGAGTTGTTTTCTGCCTCAGACTCTGCCGGAAACCGCACGTACTTTCGCAACAACAGGAATTGTGATGTCATTGCATCAAACGGAATGTCCATAAGACCAGAGTAAAAATAAGTCCTAAGAAGTTTGTTATTCAGGATGACAACGAAAAATTAAGGTTCCCTTTAAAAGCGGTGTGTAATGGCTTTAAGTACTTGATATGTCAGACCAGTCAGCTTCCTTCCTCTTGTAATGAGAACAGCATCAGTAACTTTGTTATATAGACATAGTTGTACAGCTTTTGGTATCGGCATTTCTTTTATCAAACAAACAAAAATCTTTCCCTTCATTTACTTGTCTACTGGACTCCAGTATGTGATACGGATTGACTACATTAACATATACAACATAGTAAAAGTGAGAACTCTATGGAAAATTGTTTCATGGGAACCCGAACTATAAGAATATAGAAGATCGGGCTTTACAAATAAATGCACAGCCCTGGCCATTTAATAATCAATGCCACTGCCTGACAGTGTAACCATTCCAAACGAAATTGCGTAGTTGGAGAATTTTGTCCAAAGGTGTCCCTTCAATTACAGTAAGTTACGTTGAACACACTTCGGAGAGAAGGTCAAAATGACAAACAGATACTGCTAACACCAGGTATAGATCCAAAAGCTGTAGATGATGACAATTTCTTTGTGATCGAAGATCCGCAGGAGAAGGTAGAGGCCATAGAATCGACTTTTCAGGAAGTGTATAAGGCAAATGATGTCATTAGCTTAAACCATGACTTGGAGAATCAGGTCATTTCGCACCATGTATGCCTTCAAAATGAATTATCTAACTGACGATTCGAGAGCTCAAACGTTCAATAGCAAAAACATGGCGAATAATGTCATCGTCGACGAGCCGGATCTACCCCCATTCGTTTCCAAGGACGAGCTCCAAATGATCTTCGAATTACTTAGAAGTAAGAAATCAGTGGGAACCGATGGGATACCGAACATTGTGCTTCGAAATCTTCCACTAGAAGCGGTGGACATTTATACCACCCTGTTTAATCATGCAATGAATAATGCACCTTATCCAGCGCTTTGGAAGACAGCGGTGGTGTATCAGATTCCCAAAAGGGATAAATATACCTAGAATCTGGTGAATCTTCGGTCGATAAGTCTCCTCCCCGAGAATCAGTAAGGTGTTCGAAGTATTCGAGTTCTGACTAAGTGGGTTGAGTACAACCATATTCGGACAATCAATTCGGTTTCAAGGCGATACCGGGTCCAAACTGGTATCCGATATCCAATGGAACAAAAGTAAGAAACAATGCCTGCTTGATTGACATATAAAAGACAAAGCTTTTGATACTGTATGGTTAGAGGGACTCCTCTTCAAGTTGTACAGTAAACAGGCATAAGTAAATCACTGCTGTACATTCTTGTTAATATTCTCACCAGTAGACGGTTCATAGTGAAGAATGGCAATGTAGTTTCTGATGGAATATTTGCCATTATAAATGATCCTCAACAAGGTACGTTCAATTCGCCGACCCTATTCAACATCTACACAACTGATCTTGTTAGCTCACTGCCCAATGCCATAAAGTACACAGGCGAGTTCATGGCGTACATATCAGGTCCAAAGATCTAGATGATTAATATGTTCCTACAACGTGACTTCGATAAGATTAAAGAATATTGCGATGACTGGAATTTGAAGATTAACTTTCAGAAGTCGGAAAGCATTGTGTTTAGGATGCCAGAAAGAATTGGCGAACGTTTTCGACCGTGGGACAACACGGATAGCCACTTTCTTGTGGAAATGTAATTAGATACCTTCGAATCTGGCTAGATCAATATCTGTATTTTAATAAACATATAGATGTTACTCAGCCCGAAGCCATCATTCAAGAAGACCTCGATAGGTTTTTCACTTAGTGTCTAAAAAATTGCTTCGAGCGTAATTTATCAATCTCCTCCTCGACTTTATTTTCTGCATGGCCAACCAATGCCCGAAGTTCAATCTTGGAATATTATATAACTTCCGTTCACATAAGATGATATAATGAGATAATCCTTAAAGCCAACTCATCACTTGGTCTAAAGAATTTTGCAACCCCTATGTGACAAAGTCCCGTTGCATTACCCTTGTCCACCCCCTTCTCGAATATGCCAGGCAAGTATGTATGATTTCCTTCAACACTAACACCCGTAATTTACGCTGTTTTGTGCAAAACCAACAGATTTTGAGGCTTCTCAGTGCATTAACTATTGAGGTACTATCTTAGGTTAGTAGCGATCTGAGTATACATCTGCGGACAAGTATTTTAGAGCTGCGAATAATTTTTTCGCAATCGGAGCACAAATAAACTGATATTAGGTTAGGCGTCACAAAAGCCACAGGGAGTGGCTTTCGGAAGACACCTGCAAATAATTCGAGGAATGAATCCAACTCAAGGTTCAAATTGCGCAAGCTATTGCAGTATAGAGATCTGCAAGTATGTGTTGTACAACGTGACAAAAAGGAAATACAGACCACAGCGTAGTCCAAAAAAGCAACAAGCTGCCGAAACTGAAAGTCCATTTACTTTATCATCAAATACCTTGTTGTAGTTCGAAACTATGTCTTGATGGTTCCTTGCTGACAGTGGATGAGGAGTAACTCAGAAACTTATGCGACCACTTTACGATGTTAATCCATCCAGATGGCAGAGCGACGATCCCAAATATGAATGAGTACACAATTTCTGGGACTTGATCATTGACAAATAGTCGCGAGATTTTTTCAAGTTGCTCCAAGTACATGGACAGATTTACTGAAGCCCTTTACAAAAAGGCCCATGAAAAAATTAGCGTAACCCGGAGGAGTACAGTGAAGAGCTGATCTTGATGTTGGCAGAAAAAAGCAATTCAATGAAATGCAAAATCTGGCTTGGTAAAAATGAAGACTCGCACGCTATGGCCAAAAAAGTTCTACCTGCATAGATCATAAAAAAATATTGTGAATTATTATATCTTATTGACTTCGAGCAAGTTTTCGGGAGCGTTATTTGGGAAACCATACAGAGAGTCGTGTTTCTTACAAGATCATCTATGTTAATAAGGTTACGTATAGAGAGGCAAACTGTAAGCGGGTTTTGGGACAGGATTTCATTTTATGATCGCCGCTTTTTCTGTTGATAATAATCGATGTTATAAGCGCAGCAAATTATAGAATGTAACGAACAATTGTAACCCGTTTTGCTTCATGCGCTACGTTGATGCCATTCGAGTATGACTACTTTCTCAGGAAATGATGTACCTCACACAATATGATCCAGCATTTAAAACCAGAAGAAAACAGTGAAGGGCTTAAGGAAAATCTTTCCAATTTAAAGCCTTAAGATTTTCGAATTCACTTTAAATGGCTGTCGAGAAAGTTGATAGATGTCATTTGGCTGAAGTTTAAACACCTGGATGATACTTGAATCGTCGAACCTGAAAATCTTGCCATTCTCATTACGTGTGTCACGGAAAATCTCCGTTGGAATGACAATATATCCGATGTTTCCAAAAATGTTACGAAATGTTTAGGTTTCGTCAAACGATATAAGAAATAATTTTCCACTGTTACACCCAAAATTGACGAACAATGTTCGCAAGACCTTCTGCCCATCCTAGATAAGATTCAAAAACGAGCGATAGAACCCATAGGTGCTGTCAATATTGAGCAGTCAGTTGCTATTTTCAATACCAGTGCTCTAACGAAATTATCAATATCAACTGTAACACCCGTCTCCCAATAGATGCTCATCAATTTATCGTCAAACCTACTTTTGACGCTACTTTGAAATCTCACAATTCTCTCTAAACGCACTGCCGAGATCTTTATTTGTTAGGCATTATAATCTATAAACATTCAAGACCAACGAATATCGGTATCATTTCTTATCTTCTTATTAGTTTTTCTCCGTTCGTGCTGTGTGGTGGCGTTTTGAGGATACACAAAATCTTGGGTGCACTTTAAGCAAAAACAGCAAACGAAAGACTTACATACTCGTAAGTTCGCGCACCCAGGTTGGACGTATATAAGCCACCCAGCAAAGCTTAAAGTAGCCAACGTCGAGTATGAATAGATTTTGGTAAAAAACTTGTTTTACTCGTATATACCACCATCAAAAGTCATCGATGGACATCAACGACGATTTTTTGTTATTCAACGTACTGTGTACTGTATATTGTATACAACGGGGGTCCAAAGCTTCTTTTTGAATCATATGTTATTTTGATATTGACAGAAGGAGCTGTCATGAATATAATGCGTTCGAAATCTTGACTGTTACCCAGTATCATACCTCCGCAAAACGAAATGAATCACTTTACGCTTGAACAACGTTGAAAAATATTGCAAACTTATTTCAAAAATGAGTGAAGTGTTGCAGAAACAGTGCGTTTATTGAAAATAAGTTTTAGCCGAAATGAAGCACCCACTGCGCCTGCTGTACGTAAGTTTGTGAAACAAATTCATGAGACTGGCCGGTTGTTGACAATACTCACGGTCCCCGTCGTCGCGGTGTATGGTACGTATCGACGAGAATGTAGCTGATGTGGCCGAAAGTGTTCGACTTAATCCAGGAACATCGACTCGCCGTCGATCTCGAAAACTTAACATTTCACGCTTCGTTATCGCTTCTCAGTTTGGGCCGAGCTGGACGTCGAATTTCGCAGAAAAATCATTTTTCCTAACGAGGCGTATTTTCACCTCATCGACTATGTTAATAAATAAAATTGTCGCAACTGGTAAACCCACTAGCGATTACCGAGAAACCAATACATAAGCAGTGAGTGATAGTTTGGTGCGAATTTTAGAGTGCTAGCATTATGAGCGCTACAGAGCCTTGACTACCGAATTTTTGTGGGCTGAAATTGAAGGCATTGACTTGGACGATCTTTGGTTTTTGCGCAATGGTACACCACGCTACACAGTCCATCAAACAATCGATCGAGCCGCGTTGGCGAACTCAATTATCCGCTTCGGAGCTGCGATTTGACCCCATTCGACTATTTTTTTTTTGGAGCGCCCTAAAGATCGATGTTATGCGGAAAATTCATAAACGATTCAAGCTCTTATGAAATATTGTATAAATGCAACTTTATTGTGAGAAAATGAATACAAATGAATCATTCAATGTATTGCCCATCGACAGCTACAACTTGTCCCCATCTTTCTGGAAGAGCTCGAATACCGCTACGGTAAAAGTGTTCACCTCTTGACGCTATCCACGAATCAAGCCATTTTTTGATGTCTTCATATGAGGGGAACTGCCATCGAACAAGTAATAATCGGACGGCACAATATCTGGGGAATATGGCGGGTGGGGTAGGACTTCCCATTTGAGCGTTTTCAGGTAGGTTTTAATGGGTTTGGCAACTTAAGGCCTGTAGAATCACTGTTTCGTGCGTCTGCTCGTATTGTGGCCATTTTTCGCGTAGTGCTTGGCTCAATCACATCAGTTGAAGTCGCTACCATTTCCCAATGATGGTTTCGTTAGGTTTCAACAGCATAACCTGCGCAGCGTGAGTATTCGGCCGAGACGACGACATAGAAGCATTATCCCAAATGACTCTTTGAGTTGCTGTAATGAATCCATTTTTCTCCACCCGTCACGATGCGGTGAAGAAAACCCTTCCGTTTTTGCCGCTGGAGCAGTTGTTCACGGGAGAAAAAACGACGCGCAACGTCACTTGACTTCAAATCATAAGGAACCAAAGTTCCTTGTTTTTTAATCATTCCCAACGCATGTATGTAATCGCTTGAAAATGGCTTGACGGGTATTTCCTAATGCTGAAGCAAGCTGTTCTTGCATTCTTCTTCCTTCATGCGTACGGTCGTCAACATCGAAATCACGGTCTTTGAAGCGACGGAACTAATCACGACACGTTGTTTCCCTTAAAGCAGCATCTCCGTAAACTTTTTGGAGCCTTCGATACGCTTCAGCCACGGTTTTCAAGAAAATCAACCTTTCCCTTAAATGACGATTATTTGGCACAAAATCAGACATTTACACAATTTAAAAACTTATTTTCGGATTTGTCGAAAAAAAATTGTATTCTTTATTTCTCCAATCTAATCTAACACTTTTAACTTACTGACTACTGGTGCCCACTTGGCATTCCCTTAAATTACTTTTTACTTTGCTATCTCAGCTTTATTTTTTATGTTGCGCGTGTGACTTTTCCGATTCTTGACACTTCCTTTGCAACTTTGTTGCAACCATTGACTTGCCGTTATCGTGAAAAGTGTGGGAAAATATTGTATTTGACTCTAAAAGGGAAATGAAAACATGGATCGGGTATCGGAATTTGTGGGGTACATAACTTCTCCCCCGTTAGTCTGAAAATTCTCCTGAATTTTTATATTTTTGGGAATTTGGTTCTTAATTACAAGTTTCAGTTTTTTATTGCTTCTAGTAAGGGTTATTATTAAAATGCTGATTATGATCATGATTATTAATAAAGTTGAGATAGCGATGTAATTAACATTTTTATGAAATCTTAATATTTTAATATTTTCTAAGTTTACAAACGTTTTTAACATAATTTCCTTAAAGTCTAGCTTCCTAGTAAAATTGATTTTTTCTTCTTCATTGTAGAAGAATCTGTCCACAAATTGTATATTTTTATTGCCAAACGTTTGATTAAGTATTTCTATTGTGCAATTATTGATTACAATTAAATAGTTTCCACTTAATTTTATGTTTCGATCATCGCAATGGTTTATAATTGTTTCGTTATTCATGTTTTTACACAGTATAGTATATTCATCTAGTGATACAATTTCCATTAATTTATTTTCTTTCATTTCACAGTTTTGTTTTGTAATACAATTGTTTATTGGTATTAAATCTTTTTCATATAAAATTTTATTGTCGTATTGATATTTAGTTCGATTAATTTCTATAACATATTGGTCTTCAATTATTATTTCCTGATTTCCTTCTGTGGGTACTGCTGTAATAAGCTTAAAATCTACTAGTTTATAAGTATGTGGTATTTTAATTGCAATGATTAATTTCCCTGTGCTATATTTTAACAAACCTATTCTTATATTCTTTAACTTATATAAATCTAGTTCTGTCTCGGTTATTTCAGTCGCCGTCATCAAACTTGGGTGGACAAGTCCTTGTTTAACTAGAGCAATACTATCTATTATTTGATTTAATTTTTCTTCTAAAATTCGTAGTTTCAAGGTTTGGTCGATTTTGAGCTGTTGTCGAATAATCCGCTTTTCGTTATCTGTAAGTTCTTTATATGTCTGGATTAATTGGTTCCTATCTATTTCTATGATGCTCTTAAGGTCACTGATTGTGTCATGAAAATGGGAATTGATTTCGATTTGTTTATTTAGGTTAAAAACTGCATTGCTGTCATTTTCTTCTATATTTCTAATATGTTCTGTTATGTCCTGTCTGTCATTATCGTCCATAGTTCCAAATAGCCACTTTTGTGCTGTACCTATTAGGTTTATAAGTCCTCTTTTTTGTCTTGTCTTTCCTGGTTCTATTGCTTTTAGTTTTGCTTCAATGTTGGTTACTAATTTTCTAATTGTCACGTCGTCTGCTATTTGTAGTGTCCTTAAACTTTCTGTTATCATATTCAGGGTTCGTTGAAATTCGTTAGTAACAATTATGTGAAGTATTGTTTTTGCATCTTTTATTATTTCTGTTTGTCCCATGTTGATTAAAGCGTATCCGTTGTCAGTTGTTAGTGGGGTTATTTGTAGTGTAGCTATTGCTGGTTGTGTTACTAGTAAGGTCAGTATTAGATATGTAAATGTCGTCATCTGCAAATTTACGTGGTGGCTTAATATTTATTGGGTGCTCTTTATCCATTTTCTTAAGTCTATACCTAGGTTCATTTTTGTAATAGTTTCTCCTATAATTCTTAACTGGTACTATTTTCCTATTCTCTCTATATTCTTGCCTATCTTGGTTTAGTTTATTAATGTATTTTTCGTTTTTTCAGTTTTATCCTATTAGCAAGTGTTGCAAAGTCAGCAAACATAGCTTCTTCTGGGGTCATTTCTATTGTTGAGTGATACCTATTGTTATAGTTGTTGACTGCCCTATGGACTTTTTGAACTAGTGTTAAGTCTTCATTTCTAATTGTTACTAATTTCTCTTGGAAGGTCGAATGAAATCTTTCGATATCACTATTTCCCGTGTGTGTGTTTGCTTTGGTTAGGTGTAAATCAACCTGTTGTTCGGTTAAAAATGCTTTGAAGTTTTCGGATCTAAATTCGTTATCTGTTATTAATTTTTTAGGTTTACCGAACTTCGAAAAGTGTTCTTCTAAAGTTTCAATTTTCTTAATCCAATTTCTATTGGCTAAAAAATAGACATATGCTTTTTTTGTTAATTTATCTATTAAGGTTAAAAATGATTGTTTCATGAAGTAATAGATATCCATATGTAAAATTTCGTTTGGCCTAGAAGGTGTTTCGCTAATTTCAAATTTAGGTTTATTCGGTTTCCTTTCATACTTGACTTCTAGACATGTCTTGCAGTTATTAATTATTTTTGTTATTTCTTTTACTAATTTCGGATAATAGATTTTATTTTTCAGGCTGTGGTATATTTCAACGATACCGCTATGTAAGCTTTCTTTTGTGTGGTAAATTGAAATTTGTTTCTGAACTTCTTCCAAAGTCTCTATTTCCCTAGCCCTCAGAGTTGACTTTACGAATTTAATTTTCTTGTCATGACTAAAAAGTTCAATTAAAAGTTGTTGTATCTTATTAAACTCATGATCAGATAGTTCAGTGTATATTCCTATAACACCTGGTTTAATGTATCTCCGCAATAAAGCGGTCCAATAACCTATTTCTCTAGTCATGTCTACGTAAATAATTCTTCTATTGTGTACCACTTCTATTTCTGTGTTAGTGTCGTTAGTGAGTATTAATTGTGTTTTATAAATATTTACTATTGTTTCTTTTATTGAGATATGATCTAACTATTGTTCATCTTGTGAATGAACTGTGGCATCTTCTGAAATATTATCTATTGATTGACAGTCTATTTGATCGTTAAAATTAGCTTTGTTGTTAATCGGAATTCGGCTTAGAAAGTCTGCTATTTTGTTTTCTTTTTCCTTCAAATATTCGATGTCAAATTGGTACTCTTGAAGTTTTAGTAGCCACCGTTGGTTTCTTTGGCTAAATTCCTTTCCGGTATATTTTTTATTTAAGTATTTTATGGGCATATGGTCAGTTACTATTTTAAATCTTTTACCCCATAGATATGGCCTAAAATAATTAACGGCCCAAACAATCGCCAAGAATTCTTTGTCAGTGACAGAGTAATTCTTTTCGTGATCGTTCAGAGATCGTGAGGCATAACACACTGGTTGTCCTTCTTGCATTAGGACTGCCCCGATCGCGTAATTACTTGCATCAGTATTTACTACAAATGTTTTATTAAAATTTGGAAATTTCAGAATTGGGTGCTTAATAATATTCATTTTGAGGGTTTCAAATGCCTGGATATATTCGGGATCGTTTACGTTTATAGTTTTATCTTTCTTTAAATACTTTATCATTGGACTAGCTATTTTAGCATAGTCCTTTACAAATTTGCGGTAGAAGCCAGTCACTCCCAAAAAGCCTTTTAATTGCTTTTCTGATTTCGGTAATGGATATTCTTGGATACATTTTACTTTAACTGGGTTCGGTTTCATGCCTTCAGCTGTTAAGACATGTCCCAGGGATTCCGTATTTTTCTTCATGAAAGAGCATTTATCGAATTGAACTTTGAGATTGTGTTCAGCCAATCTCTGAAATATTAATTTTAACAAATTAATATGTTCCTGTAAGCTGGTTGAAAAAACCAGTATGTCATCTAAATAGACGACGCAGATCTTGTTAATATATTCCCTAAGAATCTCATTCATCAACCTTTGAAAGGTTGCTGGAGCATTCTTAAGGGCAAATGGCATTCTCACGAATTCGTACAACCCGTTTGGTGTGACGAAAGCTGTTTTATGAATGTCATTGGGATGCATCTTTATCTGATGGTATCCCTTAGCCAGATCTAACGAAGAAAAATAATGAGCTCTTCCCAATTTATCCAATATACCGTTTATATTGGGAATGGGATATTTATCATCGATCGTAATTTCGTTTAATTTTCTATAATCTACACATATTCGAAATTTCTGTTGTCCCGAGGTATCTAATTTTTTTGCTACTACAACTATAGGTGACGCGTATCTACTATTCGATTTCCTAATTATACCCTGTTCTTCCATTTCATGTAGTTGCCGTCTCACTTCTTCGTCATGTTTAGGTGGTAGTCTATATAATTTCGAGTTAATCTGTTGGTCGGTCGTAGTCCGTATTTCATGCATTATAGAATCGGTATTTGTCAATTGGTCTCCTTCCTGATAAATAAGATTTGTGTATTGATCTAAAAGCGTTTTTATTTGTTGAAATTCCTCTTTATTTAAGTGAGTTAAGTCAAGCTCTTTTTTACAAGAGTTAAGTTCGAAACAATCAAGAGTTGTTTCGTTTTCTATTGAATAGATCGGTAATAATGATCCATTCTTTAGAATAATTGTTTTCTCATTAAAATCAATCGTCTTAACGATTTTGCTCAAGAGGTCCATACCTACTAATAAATCATAAGGCTTGTCTCCTAAATCTCTTCTATACCACCGTGTGGCTCCTCTTTGATTGTAGTTGAATTCCGTTGGTATGCTTGTGATTATTCTCTCAATTACTTCAGTAGTTACACTATTGATAGTTTGGAGTTTAAGTTTTACCTTTTCAAAAATCCTAAATTTACTACAATCTACTCTACTAGAATTAACTATGCTCATAGTTGAGCCTGTGTCAACCAGAGCTTTGTATTGTTTATTGTCAATTGTCAAGTTTGTAAAGATTTTGTTTCCGAGGCCTAACTGAGAAAAAACTCTGGTTCGATGTTATGAACCTCCTCGTTGATTTGTTTACCCTGTTGCTCTTCTACGCTATCGTTATATGATATTTGTCCTACTTCCATAGGTTGCAAGTTTTGTTGCGCATTTCTGAATTGACCTGAACTATTAAAAATTTGTTGTCTATTCTGTCCTGTATTTAGATTTGGCCTATCATTGTTTTGCCTACGCTGTCCTGAATTGTTTTGTGGTGTTTCGGAACTACGTTGCCTATATTGTCCTGAGTTATCCTTATAATTATTTGAATTTCTAGTTTGATTATTTGGATTGGGGTTATTACTTCTGTTGTTTTGGGTTGGGTTACTAGTGTCGTGTCTGTTGTTATTTTTATGATTTTGTGTTGGACGCCTATCGTCTACTACGAATTTCCTATCTAGATTATTATAATCAAAGCCAATATAAGAATATAATATTTCTTTTATCTCATGTAATATGAATTTACCTCTTATATCACGGGATAAATTACCCGCTACAAGCTGTTTAATCTTATCTACTAGCACCGTGTAAAAGCAGTTTTTAGTTTCTACAGACTTAGTTTCATATGTTGCAAATGTGTTCACTTCTTTTATTATTTTTTCCACTTGTTGATTTAAATTAGAAATAGAACTTACCCTAAGATTACTGATTCTTCTTGAGAGTTCCTTGTAACTAACGGTTGGTCTGAAATGCTGTTTCAATAGTAATTTTGCTTCTTCCCATCCTTCTGGTTGGTTGTTGATCAATAATTCCTTGGCTGGTCCTTGAATTTTCGTATTGAAGATAGCCTGCCATAGCTCTTGTCTGGTGTTATTATCTACACTGTCTAGATGAATTTGCACTACGGTAAGAAACTGGGTTAACCCTTCCTGGTCACCACTGTATTCCTTGATGTAAGCAATCTCTTTCATAATCCCCACAGCTCGGCTTTGGGCTGGATTCCTGCTAGCTAAAGCTTCCAAAGCTATCGTAAGTCTTTCTACTAACGCTGCCTCCATTTCTCTTTTAATGACGTCTTTGAAAAACTGGGAGATTCTATCTTTACGATGAATGGTGAATGTTTGATGTTTTTTTTTCTTTTTGTTAAGTTTGAGTCAGCACCTGGTCTAGCTTATTTTTAGCTAACCTTTTAAATAATGTTAGATCACTGGGTCAATAAAGTTTCACTTAATATATCCGGTTTGAGGTTTATCTTTTCTGATTTTTAGAAACACTTCTTCATCCGGTATACTATTTTATCTAATGTACTTTTAGAGGTTTTTATTTAACGGGTCCAATAGTAGAATATATTCTCACACTTGGTACACAGTTGCACGTATGCTCCTCCAAAAGTTTTTTTTTTCAGAGTCGAACTTTTGCCTTGATCTTGAGAGCCACTTCTCACACTTTACGCGTTTTCGTTTCGCTCGTTCTCATATGGATTCAAACTGTTTATTTGAATCCTACCGACTGCGCCATTTAAAAACTTACTTTCGGATTTGTTGAAAAAAAATTTTATTCTTTATTTCTCCAATCTAATCTAACACTTTTAACTTACTGACTACTGGTGCCCACTTGGCATTCCCTTAAATTACTTTTTACTTTGCTATCTCAGCTTTATTTTTTATGTTGCGCGTGTGACTTTTCCGATACTTGACACTTCCTTTGCAACTTTGTTGCAACCATTGACTTGCCGTTATCGTGAAAAGTGTGGGAAAATATTGTATTTGACTCTAAAAGGGAAATGAAAACATGGATCGGGTATCGGAATTTGTGGGGTACATAACCCACACAACCCAAGGAACGGTTTGTTTACTATATGTCTAAGCTTGGTTCATGACCTTTTGGATATGCCAAAATCGACCAGCACTTACTGCTGGAGCCATCTTGACATCTACTGAGAACTTAGTTACGCACCTAATATATCGTATTTCATAACTAATGGGAATATTTGCTCTTTCTAACATAACATACCGAAATTAATTAGTTTTTGTTAATTTTATTTTATTTTTAAAAATAAACTTGTATTTGGACCACCCTGTGCAAGTATAGCGAGTTATTTTTAACACAATAACAAATACGAATAGTTCGTTCTTCGTGATTCTCACTTTTTCGAGAGAGGTGAACTCAATTATTTTCATCACTTGAACCACATCGTTTGTCAGCTTGTCAGTCACAGTTAGTCACATTGAGTCAAAATGGAAAATGTATTGTCAAATGTCAATCCAGGAAATAATTGTTTCCCCGTTTCATTCGAGCACATCAACCATTAACAGAATAAATACGAGTATGCACAAAATAAGCTGCTACGGATATGTGCCATGATTTTTGTTAAACTGAATTCTGGCATTGACCTCGACTGAACTCCGAAACTCAAAATAACAGGAAATTTTAATTTATGACATACATAAATACAAAATTAAAAAAAATACAATTACAATCGAATAGGGATACGAGTATGTGATGTATCAATTATCGTCTCATTTCAATGATCTTTATTTGAAATTCTCTCGTCAACTTGCATATAATTTAATTTTCTCTCCGTGTTTATTTATTTAAAAGAAGTAGAAAGCTTTGTTCTTTGTTGTTGTTTTTTTTTTTTTTTGAAAAAGAAACACTTTTCCTCTTAAAAAATGTAAAGTAAACATTTTAAGCGAAAATAATGCGGGAAGCACATAAATAAATATATTGAGCATATATACATATATAATTTTCTCCTCTCAAGAAAAAAACAAAATTGTTTTCTTCAACAAATCAGAAACACAAAATGTGTACATTTCTACATATACTCGTATGTATGTGTGTGTAGGTGGAGCGTCTTAAGTATTTTGAACTGGTCAGGTCTTAAACAAGAGCGGCATAACAATGCGTTGATCATGATATCCGTGCTGATGAGCCAACCTACTCACAGTCGATCCGAATGGATGTTTATTCGGAAATGCTCAGTTTTTCTTTCCTTGCTCGTCGATGCGGTAAAACGTCGAAGAAAGTGCTACTAACCAACAGAAAAAAAAAGAAAAGAAAAAAATAAATAAATAAATATTTTGTTGTTTTTTTTTTTTGTCCGAAAGAAAGAGAGGAAAATGCATTTTATTTCAGTATCTGTCAAATATTCCGCTTTGACGAACATGATTACATTCGTGAAAAGTTGACATTCGCCTGTCAGAATGCGTGTGACAAATTATGCAAAATTCCACGACAATTAAATGCTCGATGTGTTGTTGCTTTAAAAATAATTATGCTCATACATCTGTGCACAATAGTGGTGATTAAAATTTCTTGAATAATAAATAATAAAAAGAAAATTATATGTAATTTGCTTAATTAGTGATTAAAGTGGTAAAAATCCTATGAAAATTACACAACGCCAAATGGAATGCATGCATGGCATACATCTCAGCACAAGGTGGCTTTACGAAAGCTATTAGGTAATGTGCATTACACTATATATGTTGTACACTTAAATGTTTTCCTTTATTTGTTTGTATATAATTTAAGAATTCTTACATATGCATATGTGTTTCAATTTGTTTTCTTAAAAAAACAAAAATAATGATAATACTCGTAATAAACTGGACAACAGAAAAAGCACAATATAATCAGAATTAACAACTGTTTTTGTGTTTCAAATGAAGTACCCAGAAAAGATTGTATCAGCAGATTCAGATACAAGATTTATGAACTCTGGAATGTTGTGCTAATTCAAATGGTATTGCAAAAAAAAAGCGGATAGTGTTAGAACAATATAATTATTGCTTTTCATTTAAAATACGAGTACGTACAGAAACGTGCTTTGAATATGGTCTCTCAAGGCAAAGTCCATTGACGTGAGTGTACGAGTATGTACTTGAAAAATTGTTTTGTTTTGGACTTTTGTTTATATAAACATTTTTAAAAATGTTAATTACAAATACAAAAAGTGCAAAGCATTTTCGCCATTTAACACGTGCTAGCACGTGTTGAGTAGTTGTAACTTTTTAAAAGATGTTCATGAACATGTTTATGCTTTAAAATACTCCTAACAAGCAAGTGTTGGTGATGATGTTTTTTTTTTTGTCATATGCTCTTCCAACATTACGGTATTTAAAATACCAAGAAACAATGCATTCAGACCTGCTTGTATAAATATTGCCTAAATGTTGAAATATTGAAATATTAAATTTATTTTTAACTTTTGTTCAGTGTTGTTGTGTGTTTTTTGCTTTTGGTTTTGTAATTACTTTTAATCACTTGCTAGTGTGCCGTTTTGTATGTTGTCTGTTTCGTAGTGATTCGCCCCATGCATCCGTTTTTATGAGATCTCTCTGCGGGTAGTTCCTTTCATTCAAATCGATTGGATTTTTGAATTGTTTTGATTCAGTGGCCTTTTGATTTCTGTTGCTGTGTCTTCGATTATATTTTAAAGAAAAGTGCGAAATATTTTCATCGAATTAAATTTATTGATATACACACATGTTATAACAACGTGAGAATCATGAAGAGTGAAGTATCTTTAGTGCAAACGAAAGTTAGTGAACACTACCTTTCGGGCTAGTGAAATAAAAAAAGAATGCCTTCATTATAGTAATTTTACATATGTAGAAATCACCTTGAAAACAAACACTTAACATTACGATGTGCTCTATCAATAGCATTGCGAAAAAAAAAAAAAAATTAAATCCAGAATGATACAATATATGCTAAAACAAAGTCATGTTTACAAAAGAATCACTATGTATAGGCCGTCCACTTAGACAAGTATTATCAATGTTTCCCTAAATTATTCACTGTTACAGGTCGGGACCATCCTGCACGTAAACCAAGTAGTCTCTCCAGCCAGTTCGAGCTTGCAACTTCGATTGCTACCATGCTCGTTGGCTCTATAAATATGCTTTGGAACACGAAATGAACAAAATCATTCTCAAGAACCACTGAACGCACCCACTCCAATCTGACGGGTATTTGACAAGTGACAATTATGCAAATTTCCCATGTAAAAAGTTTTTGACATCAGTTGTGTGTAATTATGTATTGGGGCTAGCTCCAAAATCGTGTTGTCGTACGAGTAATCTTTCAGATGTGCCGGCCACTGAAAATCAAACCACGAAACTTTGTGTATCGTATCGTGAAGTTATTTGAGGATACTGGTGCAAAATTCGGACGTCCGCGCATCAAGAGATGGATATCAGCAAGCACATCGCGCGCATCTTAAAACGTGACTTTGACACACCGGCCACTTACTCACAGAAGCATTGAAATAAAAACGTAAATAAAATCGAAAACCTTGCTTAGCCAGTACGCGAAGAACGGTCATAAACGAATTCCTTTTGCTGAGGAGAAAATTTTTACCTTTGAAAAATCATTCAACAAACAGAATGATAGAGTGTATGCAGATCCTTGACGTTCGAACTTAGGCGTTCACACTATACGACATCAATATTCTTTTATGTGATATTTAGCAGTTTTGTGCCCCTGTCGATTGCTTAGTTCAGGGGATCTATTTCTGTAAGATGTGACGAATAATGCTATGATTCTACTACTTTGATATACTCGTAGTCTCTTTCGACCGAGTTGAACTCATAAATTGTTGGTGCTACGAGTATTTCCTTTCCGGATCACAAACCCCAGCGACGAGGTTATCGAGTCTGTTTAATTTCAACTTGTACCTGGTTTTCCTAATTTAATTTTGGACGGAAAGGAGTTGGTTTCTAATCGTGATTTTGTATTTATTGTTAACTTTATATGTAGGTATATGATAATGGAAATTTGTATATCAGGCGTCCTAGTATGCAGCATCTTACGATTCGCCTGTTTTGCAGCAGGATTATTGTAGATAGGACTCATTGTCGAGTAATGGGTTACTTATTTAAAGTCGCCTTGTGAAACCTATCACATTGAAGGCGACACTTTTGTTTTCATGACCACCTGACATCGTCGACACTTACTTTCTTACGATTGTAACCGCCCGACGTCAAAGCTTCTCACAGTTTTGTTTCGGCGCTGCACCGCCATTGATACCTGCATTCAAACCTTGACAACTACTAGGTCCTAGTCAGTGAAAATACTCGGACACCGCCTATGACGATGTGCACTCGGAAAATGGGGGTGCAGCTTGTTTAAGTCTACGCCACAGTCAAAGGTTGGAAATTATAATAAATAGATACAAAACACAGACGTGTTGTTCCGATTAAGATAAAGTCACATCATTTCATAGTATCATACGTCCGAATTAGTTCGACCAGGTTCTCAGTTAACATGCCTCTCCAGATGCTTCCAGTAAGTCGCACGAAGTTGGTTAAGGTCGCTTTCCACTTGTGTGTGACACCTTAGATGAGGTTGTCTTCTACAGGTTTGATCCCAATGGTTGGAATGCCGGGTTACTGGTGTTCATGCATTCAAGTTGACATAGCCATCTTAGCCGGAATATCGGGTCGGCAAGGCTCCACAACCCATTTATATAGTTCGCTGTTGTAACGCCTCCTCCATTCTCCAGTAATGTAGACGGGACCGAAAATTACCCAAAGAACTCTCCTCTCGAAGCGCCCGCCTTCGTTATTATTCAAGCTTTTGTGCCGTAAAGCAAGACTGGGATGAGCAGTGTCTTGTACAAAGACTTTCTTGTTACCCGAGGGGTAACAGGCCTTCTAAGCCTAAAGGAACAGTGGTTAGAAAGAGTGATCCTTTGCATGACTTCCATGCTGGTGCCGTTGTCGGAGTTGATAGCAGAGCCAAGGTAGATCGATGTTGTGTGTCCGTCTTTGTTGAAAGCATAAATTTTATTTTTCCTTCCATTCCGCAAACGCTATATTGACAGCTCACTGTGTTCTTCCCATTATGTCTGCGCATGCGATTTACTAAACAGATTTCTGATAGATATAGCTTCTGGAGTTATCAGTTGAGTTTCGCACAATTTTTCGAGGAACGATATTGAAAAAGTCGCATGACAACGCATCGCCTTGTTTCAGTAATTTTTTGACATTAAAGGTCTCGATACCGACATAGATGGAGCTGTATGCATTCTCGCAGTTCATCAGAAGCGGCGTCGAATGGCACTGGTATTTCACGTTTGATGCTGGCGGTAAAGTCCATGGCAGTCTCTTGTGACTGTAGACGTTCGACGCTAAACTTCCTCACAATAGCTCGCTGTCTTTGTTTGGATATCCGCATCCACATCTTGGCTACAACTAATATATATAATGGTCCGAATGTTCGAATATTCAAAACACTGGTTGAGTACTTTGCATTGATCGTTTTACTAGCAATAAAATCTCTGGGGACAATTTTGACGACATCTTCTCTTCTGTTGAAGCGTGAGTTGTTAGCTCTAAGACAGCGTTGGCCACTAATTATGCACTATTTAGTCTGAATGGGTAAGCATTTAATTATGCTGTTGCTGGAGACCACTATTAGAAGCTAAGTCAAATAATTTGCTACAAAGTAGTTTGCTGCACTACTGGCTCAATCCAGGTTATACGACAGTCAGTAGCTTCTCGATAAAACGCTGCACTTAATTCCAATAATATAAACCGTTTTCATGGCAATCGAGAAGGTTTATATTCGCTTTTAAAAATGTTCATGCTTCTGTACTTGCATGGCAGGGATTTAAACAGTGCTTCACTGGGACTTTAGAAAATGGTTTTGGAAGGGAATTTAGGCATGTGCTGGAAAGTGTCAGTTGTTTTTATCCACCTTAAACGATGATATACCCAAGAGTATTGGCTGTTTTCGCCGTCAAGTAGTCTGCTGGAATTGCAAACAGATTTAAGATCTGGACTGTGGATTTTTGTTTCCTGGCCCCACAGAGAAGAAAGATGATGACACTAAAGATAGCTTTTACGAGCTTTGAAATACAATAGAAGGGAGTTTCAGGTCGGACGGCTCCTATCGCAAGAGATCTTCAAATCCTTTTCCGATCGCGTCTCCCTTCATCTCTTTGAAGATCCTATACCGCCGGCATCACCGCCTCTCATGTGCTAGGTTTCACTCGACCACCACATCAAAACCTCTGGTTTAACAACGAGTGCCGGCAAGCGCATGCAGCTAAGCAAGATGCATACAAAGCGGCGCTACAGGAAAGGACTAGAGCTGATCACGAACTCTACGAGCAGACGAGGAGAGGCGAACACCGGTTTCTCATAACGAAAAAGAAGGGGCATGAGAGGAAATTGAAACATGCTACTGCAAGAATGAAATTCGAAAATTTTACCTGGCGATGGCTTGGTAAGGCACATACACCAACTCATCTACAAAATATGATCGGATGAAAGTATGCCCGATGAATGGAACCTCAGCATTGTTTGTCTGATCGTCAAAAAAGGAGACCCTCTGAACTGTGCCAAGTAAAGAGGCATCAATCTTCTTAACATCGCCTACAAGATCCTATCTGCCGTATTGTGTGAACGCCTGAAGCTATTCCTGATTACTCCATATTAGTGTGGCTTTATGCCACCACTTCATCACACTACGGCAGATCTTGGAAAAAAACCATGAGCTCCAAATCGATACACACCATCTATTCATCGATTTTACGGCCGCGTATGACAGCATCTATAGAGACGAAATATACAGAGCAATATCTAGCTTTTGCATCGCTTCCAATCTCTTTCGCTTGTGTAGGATACCGATGGAGATTGCACACTGCTCCATTAACGTCGGGAAAAAACTCACCGAGTCCTTTGTTGTCAAAAGAGGATTTCAGCAATTTTTTCTATTCTTGAAAAATAGTGCAAACTCGCATACGCCGATGGTATTAGCATAATCGGAGGTAAACAGCATTATTTATTGTATGTCAGTGGGGTTTTCGCGAGTAATGAGGCGAAAGCGGCGAAGATGGGTTTAACGGTCAATGAGGGCAAGACTAAGTATGTGCTGTACACAAGAAAGGACACTGACGTCTCGGGCAGAGCATCACCCTCGACAGATATAACTTTCAAGTAGTTAAGTGCTTTGTCTATCGAGGCTCCGCTATCAATTCAGACAACGACACTAGCTCTGAGATCAAACGTACAATAACTCTTGCTAATTGCTGCTTCTTTGGGCAAAGAAGGCAATTGACTAGCAAAGCCCTCTCTCGAACAACAAAAGTGACCGTATATAAGACCTTAATAATCCCAGACTTTATCATAGACTTTATCAAAAATGGATGAGGGTGCTCTTGGTTTCTTTGAGAGGGGAATTCTTCTTGTGATTTTCGGTCCCGTTTGCATAGACGGTGAGTGGAGGAGGAAATAGAACGGCGAGCTGTACGGGCGGTACAACGACTTCGACTTGGGCAGAAGAGTGAAGGTTCAAAGACTGAAATGTCATGTAGAGCGGATGGACACTAACACTTCGGTCTGAAAAGTCTTCGAATCCACCTTCAAGGGAGAGCGCAGTAGAGGAAGACCACGACTCAGGTGGCACCCGCAAGCGGAAGGCGACTTCAGCCAACTTAGCGTGCGAAACTGGAGGCAGCTAAAAATCGAGCTGGCTGAAGATGCTTATTGGTTGAGGCTCAGGTGCACCTCGGACTATGGCTCCACCTTATGTAAGTAAGTTAGCAAGAAGCTGTATTCATTTTTATTTTTGAACTTGTTTCGGCCGTTTGCGGAATATATATGGCGCATCCAACCAGAAATTTTGTTGTGAATTTTGTTTTTGACAGGTCAGCTAGATTTCGCAAAATATCGCTTTGTACAATATTTCTTTGGAACGTCAGTCACAGGTAGATGCATCCGAATGGGAACGTTTTAAATTTCTAAATGCCGTATCGTAAATAGATGAAATAGCAATCATGGATGAAGTGATAGTACATACTCTTATATAAAATATAAGCTAGTAGACGAAAATGGTCTCATTTCTCATCACAGTCAGGCCTTCTATCTCAGTTCGACCCTGATTATCAAGTAAAGAAAATTTTCTCAACACCAAACATCTTTACTTTCAGATAATAACCATTATCTGCTGACTATGTGTGTGCTTTTCCAACTGTTCCACAGTAGGACATCAACGAACTAGCCATTGAACCACCTCTCCAATTGTTAAGATTAAATAAATTCCCTCACACTCTTCTTTAATAAAATTTACCCTGCAACGAAATAATTAAAAATAATTTCCTTCGATTATCTCAAATCGACCCCACTTAACCGCCTGTGCTTTATCTGGGTTTATCCCTCATCACCACGTGAAGTCATCGCTTACCTAAGGGGGTGGTGTTGGGTAGGTGAGAATTTTCCCAATTCCAAGAATTTAAAAAAAATAACCGAAGCAAGGCATAGAAATAAAATCCATTGCAAAAAGGAAATATGCAAATAAGAAAAACAAAAAAAAAAGGTAAAAGTATAAAGCGGTTTAAGTCTGTCTGTTAAGAGGGTATTATGCAATTTAAGCCTTTCGATTTGAGTGAAGGAATGAAGTGAATAACTAGAGAGTTGTTGAAACATTTGTGGTTTTTGTTTTGCCCCTTTAAATGTAGAATTTTCCTATTTTCAACAATGCAACTTGGAAGTGGTCAACCCATCATAGGCACCACCACCATCGTCACAACGAGAACCACCCTCGCAATATCATTGGCAAAGGCTGAAAATTAAATTAAAAAAGTTCACCAACAAATTGATTGCCTAGGCCTTTGGCATGACTTTTGTTGCAACTAACAACATAATCGAAAGATTTTATTTATGTTTTTTTATTCCGTTAGAATGGTTTATTTCCCCAAGTTATTGCCTTAAAAAATTTCATATCTTTATTGTTTCTAATTAATAAATTTATTTATATTTTTTTTTTTAATCTACAAAATGTGCTTAAATGTAAAAAATCTTAAATTTTATATATTATTTATATATCTTATTATAAATAATATATAGAAAATTATTTTCGGGTTGTAGGGCAAACAAATTAAGTGTTTACAATTTAATTTAAAATGTGTTTAGTGGATAATTGGTTTTGAATATAGAGTGAATTGGATTACACTCAATTATGGCTTCCATTCATGGCACGCCCGGGGATCTGAGATCCCCGGCAGAGATGCGGCTTAAAAAAAAAAGATTGCGGTTCGTTTGTTAATCAATTTGATAATTTTTCATTTTGCTTTTGTTACATTATTTTTAATTGGAAATTGAGAAACAGAATAGAAATGCAAGTACGTGCTGGGCAACTTAATTAAAAAAGAAACAATTTTTAATTGTTCTCCTTTCGTAGCTCACAACGAGTTAAGGGATGATTTGATTTTACATTTTTTTGAATTGTTTTGACTTTTGATTGAGCTCAGCCCATCACCATTGAATGAATACAGCAATTTAAAATATCACTTAGTTTTTTGAATTTTTCTAAGTGATTCCATAACAGAGTTGCCCAGTATTCACATATTCAACTAAGTGATACCCAACTTCCTGACCTAGACACCCATAGACGGCTTATATTTTATGACGCTTGAATTCTTTTGAGCTTTTCATGTAACTTTGTGCTGTAATGAGATTATGTGCATGTGAGTGAGATACGGTTACAAGACACGTGCAATTTTAATCGAAAAACTTCCCTGCAATGTCTATGAAAGGAAATAGATTTCTTTGCGCATTGCTTATATTTCATAATAGAGATTTTGATTGGTTTCTTATTCAGATTTATGTACCAGTATATAGTTGATTCCTATTTTCCTCCGATCACAAGTTTCTGTGGTGATTTTATTTGCATTAGCAATAACAAGTGGTCTATCAATTATTGTGTTGGAATTATTTAAGATTTCTTCCGTCTAAGACTTGGATTATGTAAGTTTTATTTTTTTTTTAATATATTTAACACTATAGAAATATATCGATAAGATTTATTTTTTCGTCAAAAATTTGAATTTCCATTGCATTCCAGATGAGGTTTTTCCGGCGAATTTTCTTGATGACCATAGCAAAATCGGTGGACCATCTACAGTTCGGTTCGGTTCGTTTCGGTTCAGCTTAAAATTATGCACTCTACGTCGTGTCCCCTATGGCGAGGTTTGGCTCTACTGCGTTATCCCTCCGGGTCAGATTCGAAGACTCTACGTGTCCGAGCATTATTGTCCATTCGCTCTGACTAGCTTGATGTCCCCGTACATCTCGTTTAGTTTTTTGTTGATCTTCTCATTCATTCATTTTCTTGATGAGTCCCTCTTCAGAGCCATAGAGTATGACTGGGATGATGAAGGTCTTATACAGAGTCTTCTTGGTTGTTCAGAATAGGGCATTACTACTCAATTTCTTCTTAGCTCAAAGAAATATCAATTGGCAGCTATTTATTTATACGGAAGTGTTGTTGACAGAATTGATAATTGAATACTAGCGAACGCACCTAAGACAGCCCACTGATTTCTGACAATTATATTAATATCATCAGCGTATGCAAATAGTTCTGCAGCCTTTTGAACAAACCTGCCTCCTATGTTGGTTTTGTTGGCTTGTGAATTCCGCACAATTCTTTGAAGTATGTCTCACGTCACATGAAATATCTCGCTTATGTCGTTACCGACCTTAAGGGACCGTTCTCCATCGCCATTCTGCACAGATGGACGAGTTTCTCTTGCTGAAACTAGACATGGCTAGTCTATATAAATGCTGTTATAAGCGGTCTCGAAATTGATGGGTTTGGATTCAGTTGAGAGGGTCTACTTTCTTGGGAACTGGCCAAACGACACTGAGATTTCATTCATAGCCCACGCATTCTACTGACAAGATCTTATAAATGAGCCGCTTTCAGCATCTTTGAATACCTAGGCCGGTAAGCTGTGTTGGATTTAAGCTCAGGTAGCTCTGACTATCATCGTCTAAGTTGAATGGTCCATTCTCCCTGATAGCGGTATTTTGGTCTTCGTCGCTGTTAGACAGTCTACAGAAAAAGTGTTTCCATATTCTTAGCACCCACTGTGACTGTACTATTTCCTTTTTTTTTCTACCTCATCTCTACATGTTTCTGTAAGGGTCTCGTTATTTTGATATGTTCAGGTAAAAAACCTGAAGGTGAAAATTGTGTACGTTGTTCCTGGATTATCGTGGGCTTTTTTTATTTTCTGGAGAAGCCGACAGTCTTCCCGTCTTTTTTGCTCTTGCAGCTTACTATCGGCTCTCGTCCGCAGTTGCAGTGACGCTTTGTACGCTTCTTGATTTGCTGTGCATGTGCTTGCCATCATTCTTGATCAAACTAGGGATTTGTTGGTGGTGGTCAGGTGAAACCCAACAAACCAGTTGTGGCATCTCTGATGGCTCATTAGCTGTACTTAGGTACTTGAGGATGGTATCAAAGAAGTTGTTAAGGGATTTCAGGATACGAGTTCAGCAAGTAGTTTGGAGATCTGCGTTATATTATTTAACAGAAGTTCCTCTTTGATGTGGCGGGTAAAAAACCCGCCTTCGTATTTTGAATGCAACGAGGTGGTGATCCAAGTCAATGCTGGCTGTCCGGGAGGATCGGACGTCCAGAATACTGGATCCAATTGGTCGATGGCTTAGCGTTTTATGATCTGGAGGCCGCTATGCTCTCTTGAGATGACGTGTACTTTGTTCAGTGCCGCCGCAAGGTCAATAAGCCTAAGTCGTTTGCCAGACGTTATGTCTATACACACCAACTGTCCTACTTATATTAGCATTAACATTGACTACTACGATTTCAATATCATATTTATGGTATTGCTCAAGGAGCTTGTAGAAACACTTTTTGGCAGTGTCGTCTTTCATGGAAGCATGAGCGCATATTCGTATTTAGTTTCTGTAAACGAATGTAGCCGTGCTGAGGGCTATCATAAAAAACCCGATCACGTGTCGGAAGCTTAAGAGCCTACGGCTGCCGCGCATGACAAATTCGAACCTAAATAAGTGGTGTTTCTGTTCCCTTTATCACTGACCATTGTTGTTCCACAGGGATCTCTTTAAGCAGTCTTCTGGTTTTGTCGAATGGAAAATTTATTTTATCTTTTTGATATACCTTTCGGATTTTGTTTGTAAGCAAATTAAATTAAAAGTCATTCATTATGAAGAACACTTCACGACATTATGTTTTGAATATAACTTTAAGCAAACAGCTTCCTCCCCTGTTTTTGATGAAGTGCATTGTATAAGTACAATTTCGGGCCAGTCTTCGACCATTTAAGGCTAAATGGTTTGCAGTTTTTCAGCATACATCAAGTAATTTACAAAGCCCGACAAGAAATGATTGAGTGGCATAATATCATAAGATCAAAGTGAGCAATTCAATGGTCCATTGAATCGGATCCTCAGTAAGTCAATAGTTTTATGTTGCACTTCTGTTGGTGTAATTTTGTCTCATGAGTCTCTTCTGGATTTGTCTCACTCCAGAGACTGTCCTAAACAAGACTTTTGGATAATGAGGATCGACTTCAACCTTTTCAAGATCTCACTGCCATTGCATGCTGCTATGTACATATGAAACCCAAACGCAAGTAAAGGTACTGTAAAACTTTTCTCTGCCCCAAACAGGAGTTGAGTAAAATAGTATGGCCTGGAAAATACATTTAAATATAACCAGCTTGTTTTCGTTGCTAAATCCTGACTTTCTACATACAAAGGGCTATACGATTTTAATGGTCATGTGTTGAGCAAATGTTAGTCTTTTATCCAGGATAACTGCTTAACTTGGGATTTCCACTCAATGTTATTGTTATCAATTTTTAAAGAACTGCTCGGTAAAAAGCGAGTGAAAAAGATACCTTGAGTTTTTTGAGCATTTCTATTGATTTTCCATTTTCCAATATGAAAAAGAGTCGTCCAAAGCTGATTGCAAATTGGGTTAAATTGAATCGAATCGGAGGAGTAGATACAGGTACCAAAAATTGCAGAATGACACCTACCCATTAGCAGAATGACGTCTACCCATTAGTAAGTAACGGAAAACTGAAATGAAATAGCTTATAAATTAAACCTTTATGCCAAACGTTGTCAAAAGCTTGTTCTACGTCCAAGAGAATCATACCAGTGAAAGAAGTTAAGTACATGTTTTTTAACCCTGTTTTTGCACTGAGGGCACAACCTCTGTTCAGTGTGTGAAGCGGTCAATTATTGTCAAGAAGTGTCGTTGCTCCCTGTTCAACGGGAAGGGACCACGTTATCGATGTTTATGTGTGCGAAACCATCGGATGGTGGAACATAAATATGTCGATATATTGATACTCGCATGTCTCACTATTTTGGAGTCTTGGCACTGTAGACGTCGTCGCCTGGCAAACTCGGTGCAGTCTTCTTCACTTTTGGGCATACAAAGCGATCGGTGGCGAAGGCTTGTGCATGTCCTCCATTAGTTACATTCGGAACTGCTGGGTCATAAACGGCTGTAAACGCGAGCTAAATGTATCGCACACATTATTGCGATTACTACCTGGAACGATAAATTAGTGAAATTTTGTTATTACCTTCAAGATTTATGAGTTCTTCGTCATTGTTCGATTGCACAGATTCTGGATAAGAATTCTGCAGTTGCGTTTTATACTGATATCAATTCTGAACGATTTCGTTGGACAAATCGAGATGTTGATCTAGTCGCGGTGTTGATCTATCCCCTTTCTGCGTACGTAAGCGGTGTTATAATGGGAACCAAATTAAGAACAACGAATTTACTACTTAATATTTTATTTCTTATTTTCGTCTGCTCACCTTGATGGCCAAATTACCAAAGAGAAAGTTTCACCTTTGTACAAAAAGCAAATTGCATATTATTAAGTTTCCTTACATGTTCAGGTTTATAAAATGTTAGAAATGTCAAAACTATAGTGTTGCCAATATAGAGAAATACAACAAGCGGCTTGTTGTCGGTGAGTATATCTCAGAAGCTTTATGCCCATATACTCGTACATCGTCAGCAGCTCCCTATCATAGGTGCTGTACTTTTCCTGTGATTTATCCAGCTTGCGGAAAAAACATCGCATCGAATACATGTTGCTATTGAGAATTTAGTGCAGTACTGCAACCACCTAATGAGTCAACTGCTAATAGTGCCATTATGTAGTGTTGCATTCGCTAGGTTAGACTTGTGCGGTCGGTTTTCGTGTTACCGCTGATTAATGACTGTAGCTTTGATTGGTTGGTGACGGCGCGGCGTTGGGTATGAATTTGTGACAAAAATTCAACATGTACAAACATGTCTCTATCTAAGTCGAAATTGAGGCGTCGTAGCACTTCATTTATCTGCCTTTGGAACGTCTGAGCTGCATTGCAGACCCCAAAGGTCAAACAGCGTGGTTATGGCTACTTTTGGAATGTCTCGGGATGTGTATGTACCTGGTGGAAGGCTTTTTGTGAAAAAAAAATATTCGCTTACCATTCTGTATACTCGTGAAATCTTGCAGGTACAGCAGGAGGTAGCGATCCGGTATCATCTGAGCATTAAGTGCCCGATAGACTTATCCACATGATGATCTACACATTCCGGCTTTCATTCGGCACTCAAATTCAGCTCTTGCCGCTTCCAGTTTCTCTCGCGAAAGTCGACGTGGACGTGCGAAAACTGGCTGACCTGTCGCTTGGATTTGGTGTGCGTTCCACGACTCTGTTGTTTTACCAGGTGGTGGCATTCTGGTTATGTCGGAAAATTCGATTAGTAGAACGGCGTATGAACGTTCTGATGTTGGCAGCTCTTGGAGTATCATCTTTGGTACAGATGGCTTCCATTCTTGTAAGAGAATCTATGAGTTTGTTGCTCCGAAGATTGATGGGCAGTTCATAGTGGTATTTGAAATCGGCTCCAATTATTGATGCCGTAACCTCTGCCACGATGAATCGCTAGTTGAAGTTTAAAATTCATAGTTTTAGGGCCATATGCTTTCGTTGGTCATCCATTAGCTGCGAATATCTCGAAATCAGCTGTCATTTTGCTTGTGTTGCATGACTGAAATGTCGGCTCCTGTGTCAATAGCGATTTCGTGCTATAGTAGCGACATACCTAGGCTACTATAGCACTAATTTGTACATCGTTTACTTCCTGCTAGAGTAACGGTGTCGTGTGGATTGGCGCTGTCATTTGACTTACTTGTCGTGTAGCTATAGCGTCTACTACGGTGTCAGATATTTTTACGAATTCTCCGGCGGCTTTAGCATGATCGGGTAAGTGCTGTGTCCATAACCCTTTCAACGTGTCATCATAGTAGCTGACTCGGCTTTCGGTCACCGAGTGTCATCTCATTTGGTAGATGGTTAAGGCGTCTTTACTGGCTATCTGCGAAATGTGCAATAAGTGATTAATTGATGTAGCCACATTTACCTATGCTTAAGGTCGCTTTAATTATCTCTTCGATTTGGTTCAGAAGAATTGGGTTCAGCGATGCCAAAACGGTATTATATTTCTGAGTGTCGTCTACTATTGCTGTGGCTGCACTTAAAAAAATCGAGACTTCGAAACTATGCCTGCAGGATAAGCACTAG
>CASBSA010000009.1:58064-113727 GCA_949129095.1 Volucella bombylans
TAAGCAAATATTTTCCAAAATAGACCCACAAAAAGCCTTCCACACAGGTACATACACATCCCGAAGACATTCCAAAAGTAGCCATAACCACGCCGTTTGGCCTTTGGGGTCTACAATGCAGCTCAGACGTTCCAAAGGCGCGCTGTGTACAATCACCTTAAGGGTACTCAAAACCCTGCCGAGAACAACGGAAGCTGCACCTAACATGCTGGCCATCTTGCTCGTAATCCAAGGGCAAATGGCTCAGCTGCAAAAGCAGGTGCAAGAACAGGCCAAGCGGGTGGACCAGATCTACGCGCTGCTGCCGGGCCTAACGCAACACATGTCGTAATGGGGTGCGCACTTGGTGGAGCAAACTTTGAAGGGTCCTTGCGGTGAATGTTAATTCACTGATTATTTGGATCTACTGCTGTACGACGACGAACGTATACGACTGACAGGTACGAATTTACAAACGCTAAACTGTCTGCGCACATTCGTGTATGACAGCGACCATTGCGGTTTTAGCAACGAAATTACAGTTCCCAACGAAATTGCGGAATTGGAGGAGTTTGTCCAAAGATATTCCTACAACTACAGTAAGACTCGATGGACACGCTTCTCCGCAACCTTGACTAGAGCGCTCTCCTCGAAAACGATCCACCCACCGTCCAATAGGAATTTGTCAAACGAGGAGATCGACAATTACCTAAAACAAATGGACGAGACAATTAAACAAACTATGGACACTACAATACCGCGGTATCGACGTACGACTAACGAAGACCTGTTCCGCAATCCTACTATTGACGCACTGCACCGACAGAAAAGTAGACTTCTGACCAGACTCAAAAACTTGTACAGACAGTTAACTGACAAACAAGACCCGGATATTAGGACACTGAAGTCGTCGAATTAAAAATATTCAAACGCTAATAAAAGAAAATTACAGAATTTCTGTAAGTTTGTATTGGAACAACAAGGTTCGGGCTGTAAACACCAGCAACCCGAATATGTTTATTTCGGAGAAGAAATCAAAACGACCTTCAGTGTCTTAAAATAGCCCGGACGACAGAAAACGAACGGCTACTGACAATAGCAGGTATTGATCCAAATGAAGGGCCGCTGATGATGACGATTTTTTTGTGATCGAGGATCCACAGGAGAAGGTTGAGGCCATAGGGGCGACTTTCCAGGAAGTATACAAAGCCATTGATATCATTGGCTCTAATTATGACCTGGACAGTCGCGTCTTGGGGCACGACTTCTGCATTCGAAATGTAATAGGGAACTGGCGATCCGAGGGCTCTGGTTTCACCCGGTTCAGCGACGAAAATATGGCAAATAATCTCATTGCCAGAGAGGGTGACCTACCCTCGTTCATTTAGAAGGAAGAACTCCATGAGATCTTCGACACAATCAGGGCTAAGAAATCAGTGGGGACCGATGGTATGTATTCCGAACATCGTGCTTCGACGTCTTCCTCTAGAAGCGGTGGACATTTACACCACCCTGTTTAATAATGCAATGAATAATGCACATTATCCAGTGCATTGGAAAACGGCGGTGGTTCAACCTATCCCCAAAAAGGGAAAGGATATATCCAATCCGGCGAATCTCCGGTCGATAAGTCTCCTTCCGAATATCAGTAAGGTTTTTGAAAAAAGTAATCAATAGAGCTCTGTCTAGGTGGGTTGAAGACAAACATATAGTTCCGGATAATCAATTCGGTTTTAAGGCGGGACATGATATCTCACATGCCGCGTCTAAACTGGTGTCCGATATCCAATGGAATAAAGGCAATAAACAATGCACTGCTGCCTGCCTTGTTGACTTAGAGAAGGCCTTCGACACCGTATGGTTAGAAGGTCTTTTCTATAAGCTGACTAGGCTGGGGATCAGTAAACTACTCTTGTACATTCTTTATAATATGCTAACTAACAGACAGTTCATCGTGAAGAATGGTGATGTCACTTCTGTTGGAATATTTCAAATTAAAAATGGTCTTCAGCAAGGCGCGGTCAATTCGCGGATCCTATTCAACATTTTTACAAGCGACTTGATAGGTTCACTTCCCCTTACTATTGCGTACGCAGACAATTTGATAGCATACAGAACAGGTCCAAAAATCGAGGTCATTAATACACTCTTGCAGCTTGACTTCGATAAGATAAGACGATTTTGCGATGACTGGAAGTTGAAAATCAACTTTCAGAAGTCGGAAACCATTCTCTTTAGGACGCCGTTGTCTGGAGCCTCTAGGGATACCAGAAAAAATTGGCGAAAGTTCTCTATCGTTGGACAACGCGGACAACCTCTTGCCTGTCGAAATGTAGTCAGATACCTTAGAATCTGGCTAGATCAGTTTCTGTATTTTGGCAAAAATGTAGATGCTGCTCTGGCCAGAGCTAAAGGTGCTTTTGCCCTTACAAAGAGACTGTTTTATAGCAGCCAACTCGATGCGAGGGTAAAGGTAATTTGCTACATGGCCCTTATTAGGCCCATGCTGGTATTTGGTTGTCCCGTGTGGTTCAATGTACGAGCAAGCTTAATGGAAAAGATTCGGGTGTTTGGAGGGCTTGCCTTCGCTTGTACAGAACACCAGAGTCGGAGTACAAAAATTTTTATTCTAATGAGGTCCTTTACAACAGGGCGAACCTAATACGAGTGGACAACTTCGTAATTAAGCTGACCTCGACGAATAACCTGATATCTGGGGCTTACTACTCCAATTACCTTTACCACGGGAGTGTGCGCTCTGACGGCTTCGTTCCACCGGAAGCATTCCTCTACCTAGATCAGAAAGGGTTGATCCAGGATAGATCAGCGGTGCCGTTAATCTTCCATGTCGCTCGGACAGCTGGGGACAGGCGGCTCAACTACAACAGAGACGTCGCACACGGCAGTGTGGATCGCCTCAGGTTCAGTAGGGCGGTGGGGAATCGCGATAAGAGGGATGTCGTTCGGCAGCACCAGCATTTCTGGTGGTTGAATGACGGAGAAGATGTTTCGTCGTCGTTTCCGTCAATTACGGAACAGCCTCACTAATGAGGCAGAGCTGACCAATCTATTTGGTCAGTAAATAGCGATGGCCAGCTTACATAGGTTTAGGTTAGCATTTAAGAAACATATACATATATCAGTGTATACAAAGGTGTATACTGATGTATGTATATGATTGTGTATAATGTCTATGTGTGTTTATGTGTGTATTGTGCATTTAGGTTAGGTAGGCTAAGGTTTATTTTAAGTTAGATACTAAGTTTTTATTAAAAATAAAAAATTATGTCCATATGCTAAGTTTTGTTAACAAATTTTTTTCTTAGCTTTAAGTATAGAAAATAAGTATTTATAAATAAAATGTAACTGCAGTCGGAAGCCATAGATATAAGTATTCAGAGTAGCTTAGAGTGCCTGTGTGGGGCCAGTAAGTTAGTATAAGATTGTTAAATAATTGTAAGCTAGCATTTAAGCATTTTTTGTTAGTATGTAAGAGTTAGTGATTAAGAAAATAAAATGCATTTAAAAACTGAAACTGAAACTGGTACTCAAACCTCTTGAGCGCGCGCTCATTAAGGCAGATAAACGAAGTGCTACGATGCCTCAATTTCGACTTCGCATATATGGATAACATAGCCATAGGTTTAGAAACCGAAGAACAGCATCGCAATCATATACGCCAGGTGTTTGAAAAATTACGATAACACAGCATCCAGCATTCAGCCACTACCGGAAAAGGTCGAAGAAACCAAAAGCGTTCACAAGTCAACTATCGATAGAGACCTGAAGAGTTTTTTGAATATGTTGAATTTTTATCACAAATTCATACCCAACGCCGTCACCAACCAATCAAAGCTACAGTCATTAATCAAGTCTAACCTAGCGAATGCAACACTACATAACAACACTATTAGCAGTTGACTCATTAGGTGGTTGCAGTACTGCACTAAATTCTCAATAGCAACATGTATTCGCTGCGATTTTTTTTCCGCAAGCTGGATAAATCACAGGAAAAGTACAGCACCTATGATAGGGAGCTGCTGACGATGTATATGGGCATAAAGCTTTTCAGATATACACACAGACAACAAGCCGCTTACGTACGCAGAAAGGGGATAGATCAACACCGCGACAAGATCAGCATCTCGATTTGTCCAACGAAATCGTTCAGAATTGATATCAGTATAAAACGCAACTGCAGAATTCTTATCCAGAATCTGTGCAATCGAACAACGACGAAGAACTCATAAATCTTGAAGGTAATAACAAAATTTCACTAATTTATCGTTCCAGGTAGTAATCGCAATAATGTGTGCGATACATTTAGCTCGCGTTTACAGCCGTTTATGACCCAGCAGTTCCGAAGGTAACTAATGGAGGACATGCACAAGCCTTCGCCACCAAAAGTGAAGAAGACTGCACCGAGTTTGCCAGGCGACGACGTCTACAGTGCCAAGACTCCAAAATAGTGAGACACGCGAGTAACAATATACGAGTATCGACATATTTATGTTCCACCATCCGATGGTTTCGCACACATAAACGTCGACAACGTGGTCCCTTCCCACTGAACAAGGAACAACGATACTTCTTGACAATAACTGACCGCTTCACACACTGAACAGAGGTTGTGCCCTCAGTGCTTTAAGCAAATGCTTTGAAAAAATTGTTAAAAACAGGGTTAAAAAAACATGTACTTAACTTCTTTCACTGGTATGATTCTCTTGGACGTAGAAAAATCTTTTGACAACGTTTGGCATAAAGGTTTAATTTATAAGCTATTTCATTTCGGTTTTCCCTTACTTACTAATGGGCAGAAGTTTTAAAGTAATTGTGAATAGCACACCATCAGACTCACAAGTAATCTCTGCTGGTGTATTTCAAGGTTCTGTTCTTATTCCAATACTTTACAACATTTACACATCCGATTTTCCCTTTCTTCCTGGGTGTAATTCTGCAATTTTCGCGAATGATACGTGTGTCTACTCCTCCGATTCGGTTGGTTTATCAATTTAACCCAATTTGCAATCAGCTTTGGACGACTCTTTTTCATATTGGAAAATGGAAAATCAATAGAAATGCTCAAAAAACTCAAGCCATCTTTTTCACTCGTAAGAGAAAAGCTTGCTTTTACCGAGCAGTTCTTTAAAAATTGATAACAATAACATTGAGTGGAAATCCCAAGTTAAGTATTTAGGAGTTATCCTGGATAAAAGACTAACATTTGCTCAACACATAAGTAATGTGGTCAATAAAGTTAATCTGACCATTAAAATCGTATACCCTTTTGTATGTAGAAAGTCAAGATTTAGCAACGAAAACAAGCTGATTATATTTTACGAGTAATGTATTTTTCAGGCCATACTTTTTTACTCAACTCCTGTTTGTGGCAGAGAACCGTTTTGCAGTACCTTTACTTGCGTTTGAGTTTCATAGGTACATAGCAGCATGCAATGGCAGTAAGATCTTGAGAAGGTTGAAGTCGATCCTCATTATCCAAAAATCTTTGTAAATTACTTGATGTATGCTGAAAAACTGCAAACCATTTAGCCTTAAATTGTCGAAGACTGGCCCGAAATTGTACCTATACAATGCACTTCATCAAAAACAGGCGAGGAAGCTGTTTGCTTAAAGTCATATTCAAAATGTCGTGAAGTGTTCTTCATAATGAATGACTTTTAATTTAAATTCAAATCCCGCCGTTATTGCTTACAAACAAAATTCGAAAGGTCCTTAAAACATCCTTTATATATCAAAAAAATACAATAAATTTTCCATTCAACAAAACCAGGAGACTGCTTAAAGAGATCCCTGTGGAACACCAATGTTCAGTGATAAAGGGTGCAGAAACACCACTTATTCAGGTTCGAATTTGTCATGGGCGGCAGCCGTAGGCTCTTAAGCTTCCGACATGTGATCGAGCTACATTCGTTTACAGAAACTAAATACAGAAAGTATGCGCTCATGCCTCCACGAAAGACGACATTACCAAAAAGTGTTTCTACAAGCTCCTTGAGCAATACCATAAATATGATATTGAAATCGTAGTAATCAGTTTTAATGCTAATATAAGTAGGACAGTTGGGGTGTATAGACATAACGTCTGGCAAACGACTTAGGCTTATTGACCTTGCGGTGGCACTGAACAAAGTACACGTCATCTCAAGAGAGTATAGCGGTCTCCAGATCATAGAACGCTAAGCGATCGACCAATCGGATCCAGTATTCTGGACGTTCGATCCTCCCGGACAATCCAGGAACAACGTACACAATTTTCACCTACAGGTTTTTTACCTGAACATATCAAAATAACGAGACCCTTACAGAAACATGAAGAGATGAGGTGCAAAAGAAAAAACGGGAATTAGTACAGTCACAGTGGGTGCTAAGAATACGGAAACATTTTTTCTGTAGACTGTCTAACAGCGACGAAGAGCAAAATGCCGCTATCAGGGAGAATGGACCATTCAACTTAGACGATGATAGTCAGAGATACCTGAGCTTAAATCCAACAAACATGCTAGATCTGACGGCTTAATGGCCTAGGTATTCAAAGATGCTGAAAGCGGCTCATTTATAAGATCTTGTCAGTAGAATGCGTGGGCGATGAATGAAATCTCAGTATCGTTTGGCCAGTTCCCAAGAAAGTAGACCCTCTCAACTTAATCCATACCCACCAATTCATCAATTTCGAGACCGCTTATAACAGCATTTATATAGACTAGCCATGTCTAGTTTCAGCAAGAGAAACTCGTCCATCTGTGCAGAATGGCGGTGGAGAACGGTCCCTTAATGTCGGTAACGACATAAGCGAGATATTTCATGTGACGTGAGACATACTTCAAAGAATTGTGCGGAACTCACAAGCCAACAAAACCAACACTGGAGGCAGGATTGTCCAAAAGGCTGCAGAACTACTTGCATACGCTGATGATATTAATATAATTGTCAGAACTCAGTGGGCTGTCTTAGGTGCGTTCGCTAGTATTCAATTATCAATTCTGTAAACAACACTTCCGTATAAATAAATAGCTGCCAATTGCTATTTCTTTGAGCTAAGAAGAAATTGAGTAGTAATGCCCTATCCTGAACAACCAAGAAGACTCTGTATAAGACCTTCATCATCCCAGTCATACTCTATGGCTCTGAAGAGGGACTCATCAAGAAAATGAATGAATGAGAAGATCAACAAAAAACTAAACGAGCTGTACGGGGACGTCAAGCTAGTCAGAGCGAATGGACAATAATGCTCGGACAACTAGAGTCTTCGAATCTGACCCGGAGGGATAACGCAGTAGAGCCAAACCTCGCCCTAGGGGACACGACCTAGAGTGCATAACTTTAAGCTGAACCGAACCGAACTGAACCGAACTGGCTGACCTGTTAATTAAAAAACAAGTTCACCCTAAAGTGCAGCTCCACCTAAATAAGAAAGTGTAAAGATATTGTAGATGGTCCACCGATTTTGCTATGGTCATCAAGAAAATTCGCCAGAAAACCTCATCTGGAATGCAATGGAAATTCAAATTTTTGACGACAAAATAAATCTTATCGATATATTTCTATAGTGTTAAATATATTAGAAAAAAAAAAAACTTACATAATCCAAGTCTTAGACTGAAGAAATCTTAAATAATTCCAACACAATAATTGATAGACCACTTGCTATTGCTAATGCAAATAAAAGCACCGCAGAAACTTGTGTTGAGGAGGAGGATGGTTGAAAGGAAAATTCGGATCGGAGGAAAATAGGAATCAACTATATACTGCTACATAAATCTGAATAAGAAACCAATCAAAATCTCTATTATGAAATATAAGCAATGTGCAAAGATATCTATTTCCTTTCATAGACATTGCAGGGAAGTTTTTCGATTAAAATTGCACGTGTCTTGTAACCGTATCTCACTCACATGCACATAATCTCATTACAGCACAAAGTTACATGAAAAGCTCAAAAGAATTCAAGCGTCATAAAATATAAGCCGTCTATGGGTGTCTAGGTCAGGAAGTTGGGTATCACTTAGTTGAATATGTGAATGCTGGGCAACTCTGTTATGGAATCACTTAGAAAAATTCAAAAAACTAAGTGATATTTTAAATTGCTGTATTCATTCAATGGTGATGGGCTGAGCTCAATCAAAAGTCAAAACAATTCAAAAAAAATGTAAAATCAAATCATCCCTTAACTCATTGTGAGCTATGAAAAGAGAAAGATAGAAGATTGTTTCTTTTTTAATTAAGTTGCCCAGCACGTACTTGCATTTCTATTCTGTTTCTCAATTTCCAATTAAAAATAATGTAACAAAAACAAAATGAAAAATTATCAAATTGATTAACAAACGAACCGCAATCTTTTTTTTTTAAGCCGCATCTCTGCCGGGGATCTCAGATCCCCGGGCGCGCCATGAATGGAAGACATAATTGAGTGTAATCCAATTCACTCTATATTCAAAACCAATTATCCACTAAACACATTTTAAATTAAATTGTAAACACTTAATTTGTTTGCCCTACAACCCGAAAATAATTTTCTTTATATTATTTATAATAAGATATATAAATAATTTATAAAATTTAAGATTTTTTACATTTAAGCACATTTTGTAGATTAAAAAAAAATATAAATAAATTTATTAATTAGAAACAATAAAGATATGAAATTTTTTAAGGCAATAACTTGGGGAAATAAACCATTCTAACGGAATAAAAAAACATAAATAAAATCTTTCGATTATGTTGTTAGTTGTAACAAAAGTCATGCCAAAGGCCTAGGCAATCAATTTGTTGGTGAACTTTTTTAATTTAATTTTCAGCCTTTGCAAATGATATTGCGAGGGTGGTTCTCGTTGTGACGATGGTGGTGGTGCCTATGATGGGTTGACCACTTCCAAGTTGCATTGTTGAAAATAGGAAAATTCTACATTTACATGGGCAAAACAAAGACCACAAATGTTTCAACAACTCTCTAGTTATTCACTTCATTCCTTCACTCAAATCGAAAGGCTTAAATTGCATAATACCCTCTTAACAGACAGACTTAAACCGCTTTATACTTTTTCCTTTTTTTTTTGTTTTTCTTATTTGCATATTTCCTTTTTGCAATGGATTTTATTTCTATGCCTTGCTGCGGTTATTTTTTTTAAATTCTTGGAATCGTGAAAATTCTCACCTACCCAACACCACCCCCTTAGGTAAGCGATGACTTCACGTGGTGATGAAGGATAAACCCAGATAAAGCACAGGCGGTTAAGTGGGGTCGATTTGAGATAATCGAAGGAAATTAATTTTAATTATTTCGTTGCAGGGTAAATTTTATTAAGTAAGAGTGTGAGGGAATTTTTTTAATCTTAACAATTGGAGAGGTGGTTCAATGGCTAGTTCGTTGATGTCCTACTGTGGAACAGTTGGAAAAGCACACACATAGTCAGCAGATAATGGTTATTATCTGAAAGTAAAGATGTTTGGTGTTGCGAAAATTTTCTTTACTTGATAATCAGGGTCGAACTGAGATAGAAGGCCTGACTGTGATGAGAAATGAGACCATTTTCGTCTACTAGCTTCAATTTTATATAAGAGTATGTACTATCACTTCATCCATGATTGCTATTTCATCTATTTACGATACGGCATTTAGAAATTTAAAACGTTCCCATTCGGATGCATCTACCTGTGACTGACGTTCCAAAGAAATATTGTACAAAGCGATATTTTGCGAAATCTAGCTGACCACATTTTCTTAAAATTCACGCAAAAAACTGACGTAAAAAACCTGTCAAAAACAAAACTCACAACAAAATTTCTGGTTGGATGCGCCATATATATTCCGCAAACGGCCGAAACAAGTTCAAAAATAAAAATGAATACAGCTTCTTGCTAACTTACTTACTTACATAAGGTGGAGCCATAGTCCGAGGTGGACCTGAGCCTCAACCAATAAGCATCTTCAGGCAGCTCGATCTTTAGCTGAATCCAGTTTCGCACGCTAAGTTGGCTGAAGTCGCCTTCCGCTTGCGTGTGCCACCTGAGTCGTGGTCTTCCTCTACTGCGCTCTCCCACGAAGGCGGATTCGAATACTCTTCAGACCGAAGCGTTAGTGTCCATCCGCTCTACATGACATTTCAGTCTTTGGACCTTCACTCTTCTGCCTAAGTCGAAGTCGTTGTACCGCCCGTACAGCTCGTCGTTCTATTTCCTCCTCCACCCACCGTCTATGCAAACGGGCCCGAAAATCACCCGAAGAATCCTCTTCTTAAAGAAACCAAGAGCACCCTCATCCATTTTTGATAAAGTCTATGATAAAGTCTGGGATTATTAAGGTCTTATATACGGTCACTTTTGTTGTTCGAGAGAGGGCTTTGCTAGTCAATTGCCTTCTTTGCCTAAAGAAGCAGCAATTGGCAAGAGTTATTGTGCGTTTGATCTCAGAGCTAGTGTCGTTGTCTGAATTGATAGTGGAGCCTCGATAGACAAAGCACTTAACTACTTGAAAGTTATATCTGTCGAGGGTGATGTTCTGTCCGAGACGTCAGTGTCCTTTCTTGTGTAGAGCACATACTTAGTCTTGCCCTCATTGACCGTTAAACCCATCTTCGCCGCTTTCGCCTCATTACTCGCGAAAACCCCACTGACATACAATACATAATGCTGTTTTCCTCCGATTATTCTAATACCATCGGCGTATGCGAGTTTGCACGATTTTTTGACAACAAAGGACTCGGTGAGTTTTTTCCCGACCTTTATGGAGCAGCGTGCAATCTCCATCGTTATCCTGGACAAACGAACGAGATTGGAAGCGTTGCAAAAGCTAGATATTGCTCTGTATATTTCGTCTCTATAGATGCTGTCATACGCGGCCTTAAAATCGATGAATAGATGGTGTGTATCGATTTGGAGCTCATGGTTTTTTTTTCCAAGATCTGCCGTAGTGTGAATATTTGGTCGGTGATGAAGTCTTGGCCTAAAGCCACACTGATATGGAGTAATCAGGAATACCTTCAGGCGTTCACACAGTACGGCAGATAGGATCTTGTAGGCTATGTTAAGAATATTGATGCATCTGTACTTGGCACAGTTCAGAGGGTCTCCTTTTTTGACAATCGGACAAACAATGCTGAGGTTCCATTCATCGGGCATACTTTCACCCGATCATATTTTGTAGATGAGTTGGTGTATGTGCCTTACCAAGCCATCGCCTGGTAAAATTTTCGAATCTCATTCCTGCAGTAGCATCTTTCAATTTCCTCGACCGCGCGCTTCTCATGCTCTTTCTTTTTCGCCATGAGAAACCGGTGTTCGCCTCTCCTCGTCTGATCGTAAAGTTCGTGTATGCATGCATCTTGCTTAGCTGCATGCGCTTGCCGGCACTCGTTGTTAAACCAGAGGTTTTGATGTGGTGGTCGAGTGAAACCTAGCACATGAGAGGTGGCATCTTGATGCTGGCGGTATAGGACATCCAAAGAGATGAAGGGAGACGCGATCGGAAAAGGATTTGAAGATCTCTTGCGATTGAAGCCGTCCGACGTGAAACTCCCTTCTATTGTATTTCAAAGCTCGTAAAAGCTATCTTTGGTGTCCTCATCTTTCTTTTCTGTGGGGCCAGGAAACATTATACAATATTAAATCCACAGTCCAGATCTTAAATCTGTTTACAATTCCAGCAGACTACTTGATGGCGAAAACAGCCAATACTCTTCGGTATATCATCGTTCAAGGTGGATAAAAACAACTGACACTTTCCAGCACATGCCTAAATTCCCTTCCAAAACCATTTTTTAAAGTCCCAGTGAAGCATTGTTTAAATGCCTGCCATGCAAGTACAGAAGCATGAACATTTTTAAAAGCGAATATAAACCTTCTCGATTGCCATGAAAACGGTTTATGTTATTGGAATTAAGTGCAGCGTTTTATCGAGAATCTACTGACTGTCGTATAACCTGGATTGAGCCAGTAGTGCAGCAAACTACTTTGTAGCAAATTACTCGTATTTGACTTAGCTTCTAGTAGTGGTCTCCAGCAACAGCATAATTAAATGCTTAGCCATTCAGACTAAATAGTGAATAATTAGTGGCCAACGCTGTCTTAGAGCTAACAACCCTATACGGAAAAGTCAAAAATGTGACGAAGCAGACGTACACCCAATCAAGTAGAGGTGATCCTCGACTAAGTGGACAATACCGCTGGAATGGAGTGAATGAAAAGACGGTGGAAACTGTAATATTTACTATGGAAGCTGCTATGCCGGAGCTATCAAGACTTCTGTCGCGACGTTTATTCCTATTCGAATTTGCCATCCGAGGAAGACGTAATTAACAAGTTTTGAGCTTAGGACATGTAAGCGAACTTTTGACGATGATTTGCATGAAGACTTGAAGCGCCAAAATAAGCCACATGAAACTCACGTTCCAACAGAAGAGAAGATGTCGTCAAAATTGTCCCCAGCGATTTTATTGCTTGTAAAACGATCAATGCAATGTACTCAACCAGTGTTTTGAATATTCTACCATTCGGACCATTATATATATTAGTTGTAGCCAAGATGTGGATGCGGATATCTGTACGTCTACAGTCACAAGAGACCGCCATGGCCTTTACGCCAGCGTCAAACGTGAAATACCAGTGCCATTCGACGCCGCTTCTGATGTACTGTGAGAATGCATACAGCTCCCACTATGTCGGTATTGATAAAACCGTGACCTTTAATGTCAAAAAATTACTGAAACAAGGCGGTGCGTTGTCATGCGTCTTTTTCAATATCGTTCCTCAAAAAATTGTGCGAAACTCAACAGATAACTCCAGAAGCAATATCTATCAGAAATCTGTTTAGTCAATCACATACGCAGATATAATGGGAAGAACACAGTGAGCTGTCAATATAGCGTTTGCGGAATGGAAGGAGAAATAAAATGTATTCTGTTAAGAAAGACGGACACACAACATCGATCTACCTTGGCTCTGCTATTAACTCCGACAACGACACCAGCATGGAAGTCATGCAAAGGATCACTCTTTCTAACCGCTGTTCCTTTAGGCTTAGAAGGCCTGTTACCCCTCGGGTAACAAGAAAGTCTTTGTACAAGACACTGCTCATCCCAGTCTTGCTTTACGGCACAAAAGCTTGAATAATAACGAAGACGGGCGCTTCGAGAGGAGAGTTCTTTGGGTAATTTTCGGTCCCGTCTACATTACTGGAGAATGGAGGAGGCGTTACAACAGCGAACTATATAAATGGGTTGTGCAGCCTTGCCGACCCGATATTCCGGCTAAGATGGCTATGTCAACTTGAATGCATGAACACCAGTAACCCGGCATTCCAACCATTGGGATCAAACCTGTAGAAGACAACCTCATCTAAGGTGTCACACACAAGTGGAAAGCGACCTTAACCAACTTCGTGCGACTTACTGGAAGCATCTGGAAGCATGTTAACTGAGAACCTGGTCGAACTAATTCGGACGTATGATACTATGAAATGATGTGACTTTATCTTAATCGGAACAACACGCTGTGTTTTGTATCTATTCATTATAATTACCAACCTTTGACTGTGGCGTAGACTTAAACAAGCTGCACCCCCATTTTCCGAGTGCACATCGTCATAGGCGGAATACACTCATCCAGTGATCTAGATGTCCGAGTATTTTCACTGACTAGGACCTAGTAGTTGTCAAGGTTTGAATGCAGGTATCAATGGCGGTGCAGCGCCGAAACAAAACTGTGAGAAGCTTTGACGTCGGGCGGTTACAATCGTAAGAGACTGAGTTCCCCTTAATCTCTATTGAAAATCAACATCATCAATTTCATGCACAGAAAGTAAGTGTCGGCGATGTCAGGTGGTCATGAAAACAAAAGTGTCGCCTTCAATGTGATAGGTTTCACAAGGCGACTTTAAATAAGTAACCCATTACTCGACAATGAGTCCTATCTACAATAATACATGCAGCAAAGCAGGCGAATCGTAAGATGCTGCATACTAGGACGCCTGATATACAAATTTCCATTAACATGTACCTACATATAAAGATAAATAATAAATACAAAATCACGACTAGAAACCAACTCCTTTCCGTCCAAAATTAAATTAGGAAAACCAGGTACAAGTTGAAATTAAACAGACTCGATAACCTCGTCGCTGGGGTTTGTGATCCTGAAAGGAAATACTCGTAGCACCAACAATTTATGAGTTCAACTCAGTCGAAAGAGACTACGAGTATATCAAAGAAGTAGAATCATAGCATTATTCGTCACATCTTACAGAAATACTCGTAGATCCCCTGAACTAAGCAATCGACAGGGGCACAAAACTGCTAAATATCACATAAAATAAGATCGAACGTCAAGGATCTGCATACACTCTATCATTCTGTTTGTTGAATGATTTTCCAAAGGTAACAATTTTCTCCTCAGGAAAAGGAATTCGTTTATGACCGTTCTTCGCGTACTATCTAAGCAAGGCTTTCGATTTTGATTTACGTTTTTGTTTCAATGCTTCTGTGAGTAAGTGGCCGGTGTGTCAAAGTCACCTTTTAAGATGCGCGCGATGTGCTTGCATATATCCATATCTTGATGCGCGGACGTCCGAATTTTGCACCAGTATCCTCAAATAACTTCACCATACGATACACAAAGTTTCGTGGTTTGATCTTCAGTGGCCGCAACATCCGAAAGATTACTCGTACGACAACACGATTTTGGAGCGAGCCCCATTACATGATTACACACAACTGATATCAAAAAGTTTTCACACGGGAAATTTGCATAAATGTCACTTGTCAAATACCCGTCAAATTGTAGTGGGTGCGTTCAGTGGTTCTTGAGAATGATTTTGTTCATTTCGTGTTCCAAAGCATATTTATAGAGCCAACGAGCATGGTAGCAATCGAAGTTGCAAGCTCGAACTGGCTGGAGAGACTACTTGGTTTACGTGCAGGATGGTCCCGACCTGTAGCAGTGAATAATTTAGGGAAACATTGATAATACTTGTCTAAGTTTACGGCCTATACATACTGATTCTTTTGTAAATATGACTTTGTCTTAGGATATATTGTATCATTCTGGATTTAATTTATTTTTTTTTCGCAATGCTATTGATAGAGCACATAGTAATGGTAAGTGTTTGTTTTCAAGGCTATTTCTACATATGTAAAATTACTATAGTGAAGGCATTCTTTTTTTATTTCACTAGCCCGAAAGGTAGTGTTCACGAACTTTCGTTTACACTAAAGATACTTCACTCTTCATGATTCTCACGTTGTTATAACATGTATTGGTATACAATAAATTTAATTCGATGAAAATATTTCGCACAGCAACAGAAATCAAAAGGCCACTGAATCAAAACAATTCAAAAATCCAATCGATTTGAATGAAAGGAACTACCCGCAGAGAGATCTCATAAAAACGGATGCATGTGGTGAATCGCTACGAAACAGACAACATACAAAACAGCACACTAGCAAGTGATTAAAAGTAATTACAAAACCAAAAACAAAAAACACACAACAACACTGAACAAAAGTTAAAAATAAATTTAATATTTCAATATTTCAACATTTAGGCAATATTTATACAAGCAGGTCTGAATGCATTGTTTCTTGGTATTTTAAATACCGTAATGTTGGAAGAGCATATGACAAAAAAAAAAAACATCATCACCAACACTTGCTTGTTAGGAGTATTTTCAAGCATAAACATGTTCATGAACATCTTTTAAAAAGTTACAACTACTCAACACGTGTTAGAACGTGTTAAATGGCGAAAATGCTTTGCACTTTTTGTATTTGTAATTAACATTTTTAAAAATGTTTATATAAACAAAAGTCCAAAACAAAACAATTTTTCAAGTACATACTCGTACACTCACGTCAATGGACTTTGCCTTGAGAGACCATATTCAAAGCACGTTTCTGTACGTACTCGTATTTTAAATGAAAAGCAATAATTATATTGTTCTAACACTATCCGCTTTTTTTGCAATACCATTTGAATTAGCACAACATTCCAGAGTTCATAAATCTTGTATCTGAATCTGCTGATACAATCTTTTCTGGGTACTTCATTTGAAACACAAAAACAGTTGTTAATTCTGATTATATTGTGCTTTTTCTGTTGTCCAGTTTATTATTATTATTATTTTTGTTTTTTAAGAAAACAAATTGAAACACATACTCGTACATATGCATATGTAAGAATTCTTAAATTATATACAAACAAATAAAGGAAAACATTTAAGTGTACAACATATATAGTGTAATGCACATTACCTAATAGCTTTCGTAAAGCCACCTTGTGCTGAGATGTATGCCATGCATGCATTCCATTTGGCGTTGTGTAATTTTCATAGGATTTTTACCACTTTAATCACTAATTAAGCAAATTACATATAATTTTCTTTTTATTATTTATTATTCAAGAAATTTTAATCACCACTATTGTGCACAGATGTATGAGCATAATTATTTTTAAAGCAACAACACATCGAGCATTTAATTTTCGTGGAATTTTGCATAATTTGTCACACGCATTCTGACAGGCGAATGTCAACTTTTCACGAATGTAATCATTTTCGTCAAAGCGGAATATTTGACAGATACTGAAATAAAATGCATTTTCCTCTCTTTCTTTCGGACAAAAAAAAACAACAACAACAAAATATTTATTTATTTATTTTTTTCTTTTATTTTTTTTTCTGTTGGTTAGTAGCACTTTCTTCGACGTTTTACCGCATCGACGAGCAAGGAAAGAAAAACTGAGCATTTCCGAATAAACATCCATTCGGATAGACTGTGAGTAGGTTGGCTCATCAGCACGGATATCATGATCAACGCATTGTTATGCCGCTCTTGTTTAAGACCTGACCAGTTCAAAATACTTAAGACGCTCCACCTACACACACATACATTATATGTAGAAATGTACACATTTAGTGTTTCTGATTTGTTGAAGAAAACAATTTTGTTTTTTTTTTTCTTGAGAGGAGAAAATTATATATATATGCTCAATATATTTATTTATGTGGTTCCCGCATTATTTTCGCTTAAAATGTTTACTTTACATTTTTTAAGAGGAAAAGTGTTTCTTTTTCAAAAAAAAAAAAACGAAAAAAAAAACAACAACAAAGAACAAAGCTTTCTACTTCTTTTAAATAAATAAACACGGATAGAAAATTAAATTATATGCAAGTTGACGGGAGAATTTCAAATAAAGATCATTGAAATGAGGCGATAATTGATACATCACATACTCGTATCCCTATTCGATTGTAATTGTATTTTTTTTAAATTTTGTATTTATGTAGTATGTCATAAATTAAAATTTTCTGTTATTTTGAGTTTCGGAGTTCAGTCGAGGTCAATGCCAGAATTCAGTTTAACAAAAATCATGGCACATATCCGTAGCAGCTTATTTTGTGCATATTTATTCTGTTAATGGTTGATGTGTTCGAATGAAACGGGGAAACAATTATTTCCTGGATTGACATTTGACAATGTGACTAACTGTGACTGACAAGCTGACAAACGATGTGGTTCAACTGATGAAAATAATTGAGTTCACCTCTCTCGAAAAAGTGAGAATCACGAAGAACGAACTATTCGTATTTGTTATTGTGTTAATAATAACTCGTTATACTTGCAGAGGGTGGTCCAAATACAAGTTTATTTTTAAAAATAAAATAAAATTAACAAAAACCAATTAATTTCGGTATGTTATGTTAGAAAGAGCGAATATTCCCATTAGTTATGAAATACGATATATTAGGTGCGTAACTAAGTTCTGAGTAGATGTCAAGATGGCTCCAGCAGTAAGTCCTGGTCGATTTTGACATATCCAATACGTCATGAACCAAGCTTAGACATATAGTAAACAAACCGTTCCTTTGGTTGTGTGAAAATGTCTGATTTTGTGCCAAATAATCGTCATTTAAGGGAAAGGTTGATTATCTTGAAAACCGTGGCTGAAGCGTATCGAAGGCTCCAAAAATTTACGGAGATGCTGCTTTAAGGAAAACAACGTGTCGTGATTAGTTCCGTCACTTCAAAGACCGTGATTTCGATGTTGATGACCGTACGCGTGAAAGAAGGTCAAAATCCTTCGAAGACGCTGAATCGGAGGCATTGCTCGATAAGGATTCGTGCCGAGTGCAAAAAGAGTTTGCTTCAGCATTAGGAGATACCCGTCAAGCCATTTTCAAGCGATTTCATGCGTTGGGAATGATTCAAAAACAAGGAATTTCCTTATGATTTGAAATCAAGTGACGTTGTGCGTCGTTTTTTCTCCCGTGAACAACTGCTCCAGCAGCATAAAAGGAAGGGTTTTCTTCACCGCATCGTGACGGGTGGAGAAAAATGGATTCATTACAGCAACTCAAAGAGAAGAAAGTCATTTGGGATAATGCTTCTATGTCGTCGGCTCGGCCAAACACTCACGCTGCGAAGGTTATGCTGTTGAAACCTAACGAAACCATCATTGGGGAATGGTATCGACTTCAATTGATGTGATTGAGACAAGCACTGCACGAAAAATGGCCATAATACGCGCAGAGGCACGAAAAAGTGATTCTACAGCATGACAACGCTTGTATTGTCTTATGTTGCCAAACCTATTAAAACCTACCTGGAAACGCTCAAATAGGAAGTCCTACCCCACCCGCGATATTCCCCAGATATTGTGCCGTCCGATTATTACTTGTTCCATTCGATGGCAGTTCCCCTCATATGAAGACATCAAAAAATGGCTTGATTCGTGGATAGCGTCAAGAGGTGAACACTTTTACCGTAGCGGTATTCGAGCTCTTCCAGAAAGATGGGGAAAAGTTGTAGCTGGCGATGGGCAATACATTGAATGATTCATTTGTATCCATTATTTCACAATAAAGCTGCATTTATACAATATTTCATAAGAGCTTGAATCGTTTATGAATTTTCCGCATAACATCGATCTTTAGGGCACTCCAAAAAAAAAAAAATTAGTCGAATGGGGTCAAATCGCAGCTCTGAAGCGGATAATTGAGTTCGCCAAGGCGGCTCGATCGATTGTTTGATGGACTGTGTAGCGTGGTGCACCATTGCGCAAAAACCAAAGATCGTCCAAGTCAATGACTTCAATTTGTGGAATCGAGTGTCGTGGGGTGCGTATCGTTTTCTCAACCTAAGAGTTTATATCAAGTAATTCATTATTAAATCACTAAAATGAAGTGTTCAGTTTGCCAAGACAAAATAGATCGCGGTGACGCAATTAAAGTCGATTGTAGCGACTGCAAACTCTTTTTTCACGGTCCCTGTGTGAATATCCAACTAGCCGATATTGACTATATGTTCACAAACAATTTTAAATATCGTTGTGACAAGTGCAGTGCTTTGCGCCGTTAAATCAGTTAAATCATCGACATCAGCTGCAGCAGCAAAACATCAACAGTCTGGCGAAAAGCAGCAAAAGTCTACAACAACAACAAAACAGCAAGCAAAACCGTGCATCAGCAAGAACCAGCGTACAACATCTCCGTTACACCAACAACAACATACTAACTCGCTGTCCCAGACGCCCAGCAGTTCAATAACCCTTCAGCTGTTATATGACGAATTTATTAGTTAAAATTGATAGTGAACTTCTAGACTTAGTCAGGCAGTTGAAAGAGGAGAACAACTCTCTGCGATCGAAGGTTGTGAGCCTGGAAAGTAAGCTGAATTGGAGAGAGCAGAAACAGCTGAAGAACTTCGTCGAGATTGTAGGTGTGCCAGGCGTGAATAATTCCAACGCAAAGGAGAGTGTACAAAAAATGTTTAATGATGCTTTGAATGTTCCTCTACCTTCAGAGGAGATCAGAAATTGCTACGTGAAACGAATTAAGACAAAAAATTCTTCGTCTCCCAATACCAGTGCATCACACAATGACGTCATATGTGTTCATTTCACTTCACCTAAGAAGAAACTTAATGCATCTATTTTTGCCGAAGGTACTACGAATAATATTTACATTAACCATCGTTTTACTAAATATACTAGGGCACTCTTCATGGCAGCGAAAAAATGCAAAATAGAGAATAAATTTAAGTACTTGTGGTTTCAAAATTCTCAAATATTGTTGAGAAAGGTCGATAATGGTGAGGTTGTTGTTATTAAATCGTTTGATGATCTACCAGCAATCTACTCGTAATATCAACAACATGGATGATGTTTTTGATATCACAAATAACAACCTCACTACTGAAACCTTTAGTTCCATTTGTTGTAGAGTTTTCCAAAGTACGAGTATTTCAAATAATCACTCTTTTTTCGTTGTGCATCAGAATATTCGTAGTTTGCGTGCAAACTTTGATTTACTTGTTGCAAATCTTGAAGCCTTTGAATTTTTGCCTGAAATCATATTTGTTTCAGAAATTTGGATTTATTCCAATGAAATTGATGAATATAAAATTCCTAGTTATAACTTTTTTGCGAATCCTAATGATTCCTATTCTGCAGGTGGAGTGGGAGTTTTTGTAAGAGATTCATTTTATGGCGATATTAAATACATTAAACTTTTAAGTGTAGACATCATACAAGTTTCTTACACCATATTTAATTATAATATAAATTTTTTCTGTGTGTATAGACTTCATTCTCAACCTGTAAACTTATTTATTGATGAACTTTCTGATTTTCTGCGCACTCAACGAGCCGGTAATCTATTCATTCTAGGTGATTTTAACTTAGATATTTTAGTTTCCAACCCTTTTTCAGATTTTTACCTTGCAATGATTGCATTTCTTTTATAAATGGTATCACTAGACCATCTTCGGGCACATGTCTCGACCATGTATTTGGCCGATTTAATTTTATTCCTTCTAATAATGTTTTTGGTATTAACCTTGATCTTGGCATAACCGACCATTGCATGACTGGCCCTCTTCTTGAAGGAATCTCAATCAAAAAAAAAAAGAAGGTACTTCTCGTCTAAAAGTGTTTAGAATCGATTTCCTTGATTTGAATAATAAACTGCGTTTTGAAGATTGGGCTGAAGTTTATAGTATAGACAATGCTTCTTTAGCATATGACGCATTTCTAAGAAAATTCCAAAAACATATTAGTTCTTCTAGCTCTACTGTTGTGCACAAAAAATCGAATACTAGACTTAAACCTTGGATCAATTACTCGCTACTCAAGAAAATAAGGCTGAGGCACAAACTTCAAAAGAAATGTGCTAAAAATCCACAAAATTCAAATCTAAAAACTCGTCTCGTTCGTATATTCAAACAAGTTAATAGCGAAATTCGTAGTTGCCGTGATATCTACTTTCAGAACAGGATCAGGATGGCGAACGGAAATCGGAATAAAGAATGGCAAGTAATTAATAACATTACCGGTCGTAATACTCTTGATACATGTAAATCGATCACGTTAAAAAGCGGAAGTTCAACTATTTCGGATCCTACAGCCGTAGCTAATGTTTTTAGTTCTTATTTTGCCACAGTTGGTCAGTCATCTTCTCCGTGTTACTTGTCCTCTTCTTGTTCCTCCTGCACAGAGTCCGATGTTCTGGAGAATTTCGTCAGAAATAGCTTCTTTTTTGAGGCAATATCGGGCTGTGAACTTCTCAAAATAATAAACTCTTTAAGGAATACGGGTTCCTGTGGCATCGATGAAATATCCAATTTAGTGCTTAAAAGAACTGCGTTAAATATTGTAGATATTTTAGCTCATCTATTTAACTTAAGTATCATTTCTGGGATATTCCCTGATCAATTAAAATGTGCAATAGTGATACCTTTATTCAAAAAAGGCGATAGGAGTGACAAAGCGAATTATAGGCACATATCATTACTATCTTCTATCTCTAAAGTATTTGAGAAAACAATTAAGGTACGTATTTTGTCATACCTTAACAGAATTAAATTCTTTAACCCAATGCAGTATGGATTTAGAGCAGGTCATTCTACTGAGGAGGCATTGTTAAATTACTGTTCCGTAATTCTCGAGGCGCTGGATCAGAAAAAGAGTTGTGCCGGGATTTTTGTTGATATTAAAAAAGCTTTCGACATGGTAAACCACAGCATCCTCCTTGATAAACTTTTTAAAGTGGGTTTTCGCAGTTTCATGTTTAAATGGTTGGAGTCCTATTTAAAGGATAGAACTCAAATAGTCAAAATTGGAAACTGTGTAAGCAATTCCAGTGTAACTAATCTAGGTGTGCCTCAAGGATCTGTGCTTGGCCCAATACTGTTTTTAGTTTATGTTAATTCTTTATTTGCGCAACCGTTTGAGGGTAAAATCACAGCATTTGCAGATGACCTTGGAATTGCTTACACCTCGGCCAGCCCATTGAATTTAATTGCAAACATAAACAATGATGTCCACTTATTGAGGTATTGGTTTGCTACACATAAATTAGTGATTAGCAATAAAACTAGGTTAATGTACTTTAGCATAGGTACGCAAGTACCCCCTGACCTGGATGTGATATTTCATGCACCTGATTGCGCTAGGTTTTCGTTAATTAATGATACGTTATCTGAGCAAAGGTTTACACACTACAATTCCGAAGTTGGCTGTAGTGGAGATTGTTTTAAAATTGAGAGTGTTGTGGACTATAAATACCTAGGAGTTATTATTGACCAAAATATGAGTTGGTCCAAACACATTACCAATTTAAGACAGTGCCTTCTATCATCTATTCGTTGTTTGTATCGTCTCAAGAATTTCTTTTCTATCAATACATTGAAAATGGTTTACTATGGTCTATTTCACTCGAAATTGCAGTATGGCATTGGCTGCTGGGGAGGTGCCTATCGGACCAAACTTCAGTAGCTAGTTGTCCTCCAAAAATGTGCTGTAAGAAACATGTGCAAAGTTAATCGATTAACACATTCTATGGATTTGTTTAAGACCATGAAAATACTGCCAGTGAGGCAATTATATTTTTTCAAAGTTTTAAAAATCTTTTTTATAAGAGGAGGATATCTTCAAAGTCCTACCTCTGATATGCATTACTTGCGTAGCCAAACTAGTCATGTTGTTAGTATCCCTACGTTTCGCACTACATGTTTCAAAAAATTTTTATACGATTGTCTCTTGTAAGCTTTTTAATATACTCCCTGAAGGAATTCGAATCATAAGGAATTTGTTCTCATTTTTAAAAAGGGTTAGGTCATGGCTTCTTATATTTGATCACAACGAAATCGAAGTTTTGTTACGCTCTATTATTTAGATTTATAAAAAATTTGCTTGATATAAATTTTGTACACCCCACTATATTTGAAGTATTTATCTTTAATTTTGATGTGACATTTATTTCTATTTTTCCTTAAATATAAAATGTCACTGCTATTCTCTTTTGTTCTTGCTAGTAGATACATATATATACTGAAATGTCGATTGTTTTATATTATTATATTTTAAGAGAATAAGAAATTAACAAAATAAAATAAATAAAAAATAAAATAAAAATTTTAGCCCACATACATTCGGTAGTCAAGGCTCTGTAGCGCTCATCGTTGACAAAAATGGCATTTGATACTATCAATAATGCTAGCACTCTAAAATTCGCACCAAACTGTCACTCACTGCGTATGTATTGGTTTCTCGGTAATCGCTAGTGGGTTTTCCAGATGCAACAATTTTATTTATTAACATAGTCGATGAGGTGAAAATACGCCTCGTTAGGAAAAATGATTTTTCTGCGAAATTCGACGTCCAGCTCGAGCTGCTGTAAGGCCCAAACTGAGAAGAGATAACGAAGCATGAAATGTTAAGTTTTCGAGATCGACGGCGAGTCGATGTTCCTGGATTAAGTCGAACACTTTCGGCCACATCAGCTACATTCTCGTCGATACGTACCATACACCGCGACGTCGGGGACCGTGAGTATTGTCAGCAACCGGCCAGTCTCATGAATTTGTTTCACAAACTTACGTACAGCAGGCGCGGTGGGTGCTTCATTTCGGCTAAAACTTATTTTCAATAAACGCACTGTTTCTGCAACACTTCACTCATTTTTGAAATAAGTTTGCAATATTTTTCAACGTTGTTCAAGCGTACATTCATTTCGTGATTCATTTCGTTTTGCGGAGGTATGATACTGGGTGACAGTCAAGATTTCGAACGCGTTATATTCATGACAGCTCCTTTTGTCAATATCAAAATAACATATGATTCAAAAAGAAGCTTGTATTTGGACCCCCGTTGTATACACTATACAGTATACAGTACGTTGAATAACAAAAAATCGTCGTTGATGTAAGTCTTTCGTTTGTTGTTTTTGCTGAAAGTGCACCCAAGATTTTGTGTATCCTCAAAATGCCACCACACAGCACGAACGGAGAAAAACTAATAAGAAGATAGGAAATGATACCGATATTCGTTGGTCTTGAATGTTTATAGATTATAATGCCTAAGAAATAAAGATCTCGCCAGTGCGTTTAGAGAGAATTGCGAGATTTCAAAGTAGCGTCAAAAGTAGGTTTGACGATAAATTGATGAGTTGAAATTGATAATTTCGTTAGAGCACTGGTATTGAAAATAGCAATTGACTGCTCAATATTGACAGCACCTATGGGTTTTAGCGCTCGTTTTTGAATCTTATCTAGGATGGGCAGAAAGGTCTTGCGAACATTGTTTGTCAATTTTGGGTGTAACAGTGGAAAATTATTTCGTATATCGTTTGACGAAACCTAAACATTTCGTAACATTTTTGACGACATCGGATATATTGTCATTCCAACGGAGATTTTCAGCGACACACGTACTGAGAATGGCAAGTTCTTCAGATTCGGCGATTCAAGTATCATCCATGGATAATAATTAGGTGTTTAAACTTCGGCCAAATGACATCATTGGGATATCGAAGCATTGCATTTCACTCTTGCGATGGTTTCTCAACTAGTTTTACTGTTAAAGCAGAATTTATTGAACTTAATATGCCCGTTCTACACGTGTAAGTCCGTATGAAAAGCAGACAGTACTGTAATCACTAAAGGATATTGGGTTAGAATCAGCAGACTAGAGATGATGAAGAAAATGTCGAAAACATGTTGGAGTCTACCATTTATTTTATGGATATTCGACTTTAAACTATCCAAGACAATACATTTTCCACAGAACATCCTTATGCCAAACTCTTTCAAATGCCTCTGAAGTACAACCATCTTGGTTTCAGCAGACTTGTGTATAATGTGATTCTATTTTCGGTCAATCATCATCTGTGAAACTATTGTAACAAATACCGTACTTCCGGTTTTTGAGAAAATTTCATATCTCGAGATATTTCAAGATTATCATCGATTCCGCGACCTTTAAATTAAGCGACGTAAAATGAAATCCTGTCCCAAAACCCGCTTACAGTTTGCCTCTCTATACGTAACCTTATTAACAGAGATGATCTTGTAAGAAACACGACTCTCTGTATGGTTTCCCAGATAAAGCTCTCGAAAACCTGCTCGAAGTCAATAAGATATAATAATTCACAATATTTTTTTATGATCTATGCAGGTAGAACCTAAGTGCTACACTATTTGTACTTTAATCCTCTCTAGGATAATCTTCGCAACTTTTTTGGCCATAGCGTGCGAGTCTTCATTTTTACCAAGCCAGATTTTGCATTTCATTGAATTGCTTTTTTCTGCCAACATCAAGATCAGCTCTTCACTGTACTCCTCCGGGTTACGCTAATTTTTTCATTGGCCTTTTTATAAAGGGCTTCAGTAAATCTGTCCATGTACTTGGAGCAACTTGAAAAAATCTCGCGACTATTTGTCAATGATCAAGTCCTAGAAATTTTGTACTCATTCATATTTGGGATCGTCGCTCTGAAATTTAGGTGGATTAACATCGTAAAGTGGTCCCACAAGTTTCTGAGTTATTCCTCATCCACTGTCAGCAAGGAACCATCAAGACATAGTTTCGAACTACAACAAGGTATTTGATGATAAATTAAATGGACTTTCTGTTTCGGCAGCTAGTTGCTTTTTTGGACTACGCTGTAGTCTGTATTTCCTTTTTGTCACGTTGTACAACACATACTTGCAGATCTCTATACTGCAATAGCTTGCGCATTTGAACCTTGAGTTGGATTCATTCCTCGAATTATTTGCAGGTGTCTTCCGAAAGCCATTCCCTGTGGCTTTTGTGACGCCTAACCTAATATCAGTTTATTTGTGCTCCGATTGCGAAAAAATTATTCGCAGCTCTAAAATACTTGTCCGCAGATGTATACTCAGATCGCTACTAAGCTAATATAGTACCTAAATAGTTAATGCACTGAGAAGCCTTAAAATCTGTTGGTTTTGCACAGCACAGCGTAAATTACGGGTGTTAGTGTTGAAGGAAATCAGAGTATATCAGCTATAGTCTACGTTTTTCGAGGGTATTCAGTTCAGGTTAAGACGGGTCATTCCAGCGAAATCCTCGAACAGTAATCCCGAGCCTCGATTCGGGGTAGATAAACTCGCTGAAAGGGGGACCATACTTGGCTGGCATATTCGGGAAGGGGGTGGACAAGGATAATGTAACGGGACTTTGTCACATAGGGGTTGCAAAATTCTTTAGACCAAGTGATGAGTTGGCTTTAAGGATTATCTCATTTTATCATCATATGTGAACGGAAGTTATATAATATTCCAAGATTGAACCTCGGGTATAGGTTGGCCATGCAGAAAATAAAGTCGAGGAGGAGATTGATCAATTACGCTCGAAGCAATTTTTTAGACACTAAGTGAAAAACCTATCGAGCTCTTCTTGAAGGATGGCTTCGGGCAGAGTAACATCTATATGTTTATTAAAATACAGATATTGGTCTAGCCAGATTCGAAGGTATCTAATTACATTTCGACAAGAAAGTGGCTATCCGTGTTGTCCCACGGTCGAAAACGTTCGCCAATTCTTTCTGGCATCCTAAACAGAATGCTTTCCGACTTCTGAAAGTTAATCTTCAACTTCCAGTCATCGCAATATTCTTTAATCTTATCGAAGTCACGTTGTAGGAACATATTAATCATCTAGATCTTTGGACCTGATACGTACGCCATGAACTCGCCTGTGTGCTATTCGGCAGTGAGCTAAAAAGATCAGTTATGTAGATGTTGAATAGGGTCGGCGAATTGAACGTGCCTTGTTGAGGATCATTTCTAATGGCAAATATTCCATCAGAAACTACATTGCCATTCTTCACTATGAACCGTCTACTGGTGAGAATATTAACAAGAATGTACAGCAGTGATTTACTTATGCCTGTTTACTGTACAACTTGAAGGGGAGTCCCTCTAACCATACAGTATCAAAAGTCTTGTCTTTTCTATGTCAATCAAGCAGGCTCCCGTGCATTGTTTCTCACTTTTGTTCCATTGGATATCGGATACCAGTTTGGACCCGGTATCGCCTTGAAACCGAATTGATTGTCCGAATATGGTTGTACTCAACCCACTTAGTCAGAACTCGAATACTTCGAACACCTTACTGATTTTCGGGGAGGAGACTTATCGACCGAAGATTCGCCAGATTGGAGGTATATGGTACTCGTATTTATCCCTTTTGGGAATCGGATACACCACCGCTATCTTCCAAAGCGCTGGATAAGGTGCATTATTCATTGCATGATTAAACAGGATGGTATAAATGTCCACCGCTTCTAGTGGAAGATTTCGAAGCACAATGTTCGGTATCCCATCGGTTCCCACTCATTTCTTACTTCTAAGTAATTCGAAGATCGTTTGGAGCTCTTCCTTGGAAACGAACGGGGGTAGATCCGGCTCGTCGACGATGACATTATTCGCCATGTTTTTGCCATTGAACTGTGTGAAGCCTGTGCTCTCGAATCGTCAGTTAGCTAATTCATTTTGAAGGCATACATTGTGCGAAATGACCTGATTCTCCAAGTCGTGATTTAAGCATAATGACATCATTTGCCTTATACACTTCCTGAAAAGTCAATTCTATGGCCTCTACCATCTCCTGCGGATCTTCGATCACAAAGAAATTGTCATCATCTACAGCTTCTGGATCTATACCCTAGTGTTAGCAGTATCTGTTTGTCATTTTGACCTTCTCTCCGAAGTGTGTTCAACGTAACTTACTGTAATTGAAGGGACACCTTTGAACAAAATTCTCCAACTACGCAATTTCGTTTGGAATGGTTACACTGTCAGGCAGTGGCATTGATTATTAAATGGCCAGGGCTGTGCATTTATTTGTAAAGCCCGATCTTCTATATTCTTATAGTTCGGGTTCCCATGAAACAATTTTTCATAGAGCTCTCACTTTTACTATGTTGTATATGTTAATGTAAATTTTCGTGGGGGCTAACGCCCCCATTTATTATGCTTAATACAAGCTTAAAAACTAAGACTTAAACTAATACTAGGGCTTAAAGCTAAGGATGGTGAAGCAGATCGAATTTGAGGGAAAGTGTGCTGCGATTAAAATCGAAAACGGAAAGGTTGGAGTTTACCTTACGCAGCATACGGGAGATTGGTTCGTTAGAGCCATATGTGGTGCGGTGGATAGGTAGATAAAAGAGACGGGTGGAACGTAAATTACGAGGGTTAGTGTTAAAGAAAATGGAGTTGCAAAGAGGCATGCAATCGACGGCGCCTGAGAGGAGTCGGTGAATGAACAAAATGTCTGCTGCGTCCCTTCGTTCCTCAAGGGTATTCAGGTTAATGAGTTTGAGACGGTCTCGATAGGGAGGTAAGATTAGAGGATCGTTCCAAGGTAGACCTCGAAGAGCAAAGCGAAGAAAACGACGCTGGATCCTCTCAATACGAGATACATGAACTCGTTGAAAGGGACACCACGCTTGGCTAGCGTACTCGAGAAGGGGGCGAACGTAAGTGATGTATAGTGATCTAGTCACGTACGGGTTGCAGAATTCTTTGGACCATCTTTTAACGAAGCCGAGTGATGAGTTTGCTTTAGAAATTATCTCATCAATATGCGAGCGGAAATTAAGCTGCCTGTCGCATAATATACCAAGGTCGCGGATAGATTCAACAAGGGGTATAGGTTGGCCGTCGAGATGGTAAATTCGTTGAGGAGACTTCTTGCACTTACGAGAGAAAGTAATCGATTGACATTTGGAGACATTGAGCTCTAAGCAGTTCTTGATGCACCAGGTGGAAAAACTATTTAGATCTATTTGAAGGAGGGTGGAGTCTTGTTGTGAGGAAATGGGTTTAAAAAATTTGGTATCGTCAGCATAGAGAGAAAGTGTTGAGTGTTGAATGAGCCTTTGAAGGTCGTTAATAGTTAGGATGAAGAGGAGTGGACCTAGGTGACTACCTTGAGGAACACCTGAAGTGGCCAAGAAAGGGGCCGATAGGACAGATCTGAAACGAACATTATAAAAACGATTATCCAGGTAAGAAGATATCCATTTAAGCAAAATGGGTTCAAAGCCCAGGACGGACAATTTGAACAGGATTAGTTTATGAGATATCTTGTCAAAAGCTTTACTGAAATCAGTTGTTATAACGTCAACTTCTTTACCATTTTCTAAGGCTGAGAGAACAGAGGACACGAATTCTACGAGGTTAGTGGTAGTTGATCTACCCTTCAGAAAGCCGTGTTGATTGGAGGAAATAAAAGATTTACACTGAAAGATTAAGGCTTCATGCAAAATACTTTCGAGGAGTTTGGGTATATGGGAAAGTTTAACTATAGGGCGGTAATTAGTGACTTCGCTCTTTAATCCCTTTTTGTGTATGGGTGTTATGAAAGAGGACTTCCATATCTGTGGAAATTCACCTTGAGAGAGCGATAATCGGAAGAGATTAGCAAGGGGGCGTGAAAGAGTTGAGGAACACTTTTTAAGAAATATGGATGGAAGGCCATCTGGGTCGGGTAAGTATTCATCATTAAGTTGTTGTAATTTGTTTTCTATTACTGTATGATCAAAGCTATGAGAAATAGTAGGGCCAATAGGGAGGGTAAGTAGGTATTTGAAATAAGAGGGATCCGGTACGAAGGAATTATCGGCAAAAGATTGCTTAAAAAAAGTAGCAAAAAAGTTAGCTATGGTATGCGGATCAGTTGATGATATATTTTCGTATGAGAGGGATGGAGGAAAACCGTCGAATTTTTTTTTGTAATTAACGAATTGATAGAAAGACTTAGGATCATTTATAAGCCTTGATTGCGCACTATCAAGGTATCGCTGATAGAGAAACTTATAGAGCTGGGCGAATTGAAGGTATGACCCGAGATAGTTTGAATAGTCAACAAAAGAGTTGGACCGGAGGAAAACTGTCCATAATTTGTTTCTTTTGTTACGTAAAGAGCGAAGTTTACGATTATACCACGGGGGGCTCGTAGAAGAGGTCCTATTACGCGAAAAGGGGACATAGAGAGAAATAGAATTAAGTAATTCTCTGTAGAAAATAGAGAGAGCACTTTTTAGGGGCATATTAGCGAAATCAAAAGAACACTTACTAAGATATGCGTTAATTTTGCGGAAATTCGCTTTATGAAAGTCGTAAGAAGTGGTAGTTGCAGATGGGGTGGGGCGGAAAGTAGAGTGGTGGAAAAGAGAAAGAAGAAGTGGTGGGTGAAAGTTATCAATGGTCGATAGTGAAAGGGGACAGAGCGAGACAGAGGAGTTTATGGGGTCAGTGGTGAAAATGAGGTCTAATTGCCTTCCCATATAGTTGGAGACTCCACTAACTTGGCATAAGTTAGAGTCTGTGAGCTCATCCAAGAAGAGACATTCTTTACTCGAGACAGGGTAAGCGATAAAAAAAAGATTTATCATCTGATTGAGTCCAGTGCAGCTGAGGTAGATTGAAATCGCCAAATACGATGATATCATAGTTAATTAGTTAATTAATCAGATAAGTTAATTATTTGATCAATTGCATCGATAGCGAGTTGGTAGCATTCGATTGGTTGGGCCGGTAGGATGTAAAAACATATAATGTACAGGGACCTGCAGGGGAGTGTTATCTTTATTGAAACGTAGTCAAGTTTAGAGGAAGTAGAAACAGCGATTGGTGAAGAGTTTAGGTCATTGCGGACGGCCAGTAGGACACCTCGACACGGAGCATCATCATTTGGGCGGGTAAGATCGTCGTCTCGGAAAACATTGAATCTAGGGGGGAATAATTCCTGATTCTTTATATCGGGAATTAGATTAGTTTCGGTCAGAGCGTAGACCTCAAATGGGAGAGCGTGAGATTGGCGCAAGACGGCACGGGTCTTAGATCGCAGTCCTCTTACGTTTTGATAGTAAAAGGTAAGAGGAAGGTTATTACGAGAGGGCGTAGGAGTGTATGGTCGAAACACTGGCAATGGTAGCACGTTAGGGACGAAAAAATTTGTCGTTGTCAGCTCTGCTTCGTTGGAGGTGTGAGATCCTTTTTGAGTGCACATAGTTACCGAAAGCAGCAAGGTCGTCTGAGACTTTTTGCGGAGACATATTAAAAATCTCGTGGAACTTGATGTATAAGTTCCTTAGACTTGTAAGGTCAGTAGGGAGACCTTCCTGCTGTATTGAGACTATGACGCTTGTTTTAGTTTACCCCTCATAACAAACTGAGTCTGATTTGTCATGCAGATATGCTAGAAGGAGACGTATATTCTCGTACGTCTTTTTTTCTCTAAGCCTAGAAAGTGCATAACGACATTCTGTTGAGCCAAAAGTTTGTTGGGTTATTTTAACTGTGGGAGGCAGAAGGGGGTCAAAAATGGGGCAGGTGGACGAAGATTTTGAAGGCGATGCAGGGGTGATTGAAGGGGCATTAGACACATGTTCATGTGAGGGATTTATAACATAGGACCTAACGAAATTGGGATATTTAGCTCCGGTTTTAAGGTCAAAATTAGGGAAAGAAGTGCTAGTGGGGGCACGTGCAGAGGGGTTAGGTATTTCCGAGGGGTTATTGTGAGAGGTTGGTGCTAATTTGAAAGAGACGCGTTGACGCGGTGGCTTGGGTGGAACGGAGGCTGCAGGTGCAATATAATTAGAGGACCGATGAAGTCGGTTCGGGATGTGAGTGGGAGGGGCGAAATTGGGGAATATATTAGTTTTAAATCTCCAATTAGAGTCAGAATTGGAACGGGAGTTGGGAACGGTTTTCGGTACAGAGTCAGGTTTGCTACGGTTTGGGACGGATTTCGGTATTTTATTAGAGTCCGGTTTGGGATGGGAGTTGGAATCGGAATTAGGTAACTTAGATTTAAGCTTCTTTTTATCCTGTTTCTTGGTAGGTGTTTCGATCCATTAGTCGTAGTAGTCAATCCGTATCACATACCTTTCGGTATACGAACAACGGGAATGATGAGATGAGTTCAGTGGACAAGTAAATGAAGGGAAAAATTTTTGTTTACTTCATAAAAGCAATGCCGATACCAAAAGCTGTACAACTATGTCTATATAACAAAGTTACTGATGCTGTTCTCATTACAAGAGGAAGGAAGCTGACTGCTCTGACATATCAAGTACTTAAAGCCATTACACACCGCTTTTAAAGAGAACCTTAATTTTTCGTTATCATCCTGAATAACAAACTTCTTAGGACTTATTTTTACTCTGGTCTTATGGACATCCCGTCTGATGCAATGACATCACAGTCTGAGGCAGAAAACAACTCTTATGCGGCGCTGGTGTCTTTTTGGGGGATAATAACATTGGATTTCACATCTTGTTTGCCTTCCAAGTGGAGATTAAGTAATCCTGATGGCATTGAAAAATCTGTAGAATGGAAAAAGTTTCTGTGTAGCGGCATTCAAGCTGCCCTTAGGGGATGGGTAGGCGTTACCACTTATCACTTCCAAACTAGTTCGGAAATGCATGTAAGTTTGGATACCAGGTCACCAATGGGACCGCCAATGAACTTACCAGACTCAGAGAGCAGTTTTCCATAATTAGAACCTGCGTTCCTAGATTAGGACCTTAATAGACAGTTCAGTTTCGTGTGAGCATAACCAGGAATATCGGACTCGTTTTCCACAACGCTATTCTTAGCGTTCCGACTACTCTTTACAAAGGAAACAAGCAAGTTTTTAAAAATAAAAAGCGAACTAGATTGACGTATGTATATTGGTATGCAATTCCAAAGTCTTATAGCATGAACAAAAAATAAACGTTGACTATTTAAAAAGTTAAACTAAGGAACATTGATATTTTGGGTACGATTTGATTTGAATGAGCCAAACTTAGTTTCTCAAAGAGATATGTCGGTTGTTTAGTTTTGAGCAATTTATACAGAAATGGCAGTTTGGTATATTTATATGTTGTCTAAGGGTACATCCGGTAAGCTTAAGGGAAAATCTCGAAATGTGGTCATATTTACGGAGACCATATATGTAGCGAATCGCCGTTTCTAGTTTCCTAAAGGGCATTGCATCAGTGTTACTATAAACTAATGAGCTGTAGTTTATCATGGACATAAATAGAGCTCTTACGAGTTGAAGCTTTGTTAAGGTCGGGACAAAGGCGGATGAGATATAAGGTTGGCGTAGACCACCATATATTCTTTTGATAACATAATTGATATGGCTTTCACACGAAAGTTTGCAGTTGATATATCGTATTTCTAAGTTCTTCACCTCATTTTCATATGGAATCAATTGTCGCACTAAATGTATTTGTGGCAAACAACTGGAATGAATCCTGTCATTACAGATAACAATTGCTTTAGTTTATTGAGAACAGACCAGTTATAAATTCGTTCCAAGTCCTCATTAAGTCTAGCTATACAATCGTCCATTAAGTCAATCGGTCTAGACAGATGGACCTGAGCATCGACTGCATATAAATGCATCAAGACAGACCTTAGGCATGTCGTTTATAAACAAGAGTGGTCCTAAAACAGATCCTTGTGGGACACCTGAATGCACCGCTAGAAAATTTGAACTTCCCTGGCTAGTATGTCCTTGTTGAAATCTGCCATTTAAATAATTAAATATAAGAGATGCAGCGTAATTACCAAAACTGAATTGACTTTTCAGCTTCTCAATCAAACGTTGATGGTTTACACAGTCAAAGGCTTTAGAAAAGTCCAATAAGCACAGAATAGATACATTATTCTTATCATACGCTCTTCTTAAATCATCTAGAATTTTTATTACAGCCGTGGTACAACTGTGATTTTATCTAAAGCCTGATTGAAACGGAGATAACATTTTATTTGAATTTATGTGCTCATTGGACTGGTTTTTTAATAAAATCTCAAAAATTTTTGATAGGCACGGTAAAATACTAATAGGGCTAAAATCTTCTGGCTGGTTCCTCGTAGTATTATTAGGCACTGGCTCAACTTTAGCATATTTCTAAGTTTAAGGAAACTCAGATCTCATGATACATGAGCTAATAATGTGCGTAAGAGGATAATGTATCCAGGGAATAATTAGTTTTATAAACTTAATAGATATACAATCTACTCCTACCGCGTTTGATTTGATGTTGGGTAAGGCTTTAGCTACATCACTCTCTAACACACAGTGAAACTTAAGATAATTAAAATTATTTATTTTATTTATTATTATATTCATTGTACATTAGGGTGTCCCAGGCTATAAGGGTTAAATTTTTTTTTTTAGATAGAGATACGCATACCTTTTTTTTTTTTTCTATTTGACCCAGATAAGTGAAATATCAAATATTATTGCGATCGGATGACGATAACCCGTGCCGACTTAACGCCAAAATCTAAACATAAAAATTAGTATGGAGCAATGGAGGGAAAAGCAAAACTCATTTATTTTTGAAATAAGGCATCCGGTATTGGACTTTATTATTATATTAATTGTTGAAAGTAGGTTAATTATTTATTAATTTTCTTTTTAATGTTTGTTTTTTACAGTCAGGATGCTTTTGTCGATGTTCTTGTACGCAACGAAATAAAAATGGCTTTTGCTCCTCTTGAACAGTTAGCAGGCCGTGAAAATCTTGCATCAACTTGACTGCTCTTTCAGCAGAGTCATTAACTGCTTTCAGTTTTAATAGCTTGCTTTTAGCATGTTGGTACGAAGCATTTTTAAGCCACAAAGAGGGGCACTCGTGGAGAAAAGCACCATCAATTTTCAATCGACTAAATAAGGACTTGCTTTTGACTGAAACAAAGTCATCGATGTTTTTTTCTGAAAACAAAAAAAGGAGGATTATTGATATAATTTTTTAGTTATGTAAATAAAAAAGTTAAAAAAACAAACTTAATTTTCAAACTTACCATAAAGTCTGCCACAAAGTTCTTCTTTCGATGGAATGTAGCATTTACCATAGGCAGATGGATATTCTTTGGCTAAGTTAGCAACCATTTTGACTTTCGTTTCTTGGCTTACATCATCATCAAATAGAGACAAGATAGACACTTCGTCTGTCAAATACCACAAATGCAAGCAAAACTTCTGTAATGCTGCTTTCGAGATGCTTTCATCTATTGTTTCATAAGATTTTATAGCTTTCAGAAAACACAAATCCTGGTAAGGTGCTTTTACTGCTAAAATGCATTGCAACCAAGGCCTAACGTATATTGTCACGATGAATAGGCAGACGTCTAACAGAGCTTCTTTATCTTTGTTAGAAATTCTTAATTGATCACCAAGTAACGATATTTTTAATGAGTAAATCGCTCTCGCCATCCATCGAGCTTGGTGCATGGCACCTGGAGGCCGGATCTTAAATTTTTTTTCTGCATCGCCGCCAAGAAATATTATTGAAAGTTCGATTAACTCTCTGTAATCATCCCTAGTAATTTCTTTAATTAATTCAATTTGGTAAAAATCGATAAGTCTGTTGATCTCAGAAACATTCAAACATGATAGCTTTTCTGTACAGCTCTGTATTTTCTCGGGATCGACATTCTTCCAGTTCTCTCGAAATTTCTTGAACATTGGAATGTCTGGGCTTGTGGTAACTTGGCAGATTTTTGCTTCAAACACGCTTTTTAGTACTAATTCGTAGACGTGATGGCGGCAAGCAAAAATAATCATTTCCCTGCCTAGTTTTTGTTCGAGAAGTACACAAGTACCATTGATTCGACCAGTATTTGAAGCAGTCGTATCACAACACAAAATCTGCACTTTATCCTCAAGATTCCAATCAATTATAGCATTCCAAAGTACCTGGGCCTGTTCCTTTCCTGTAGAGTTATCCAACTTTGGTACAGCGATAAGTTGTTCTTTATCGTCAAACGTTATAACTATCGGCAGACGTTCTTCCTTAGATTTGCGTGAATCTAAAGCCGGCAAAAGTTTACCATCCCAGTGGAGTGTTACAATATCCGGAACCTGGTTTTGAAAATTAACCTTTATGGCTTCCGCTCGCTCTTTTCGCTTTTCCGTACGAACCCTTTGAATAGTGGACTTGCTTATAGGAAATTCGTCTGTGTTATGTCCAAGAGCTTCAATAGTTGCTTCAATAATAAACACAGCATCTCTCACACTCAATTGACACCGATCTAATGCTGCCACTAATTTTGGAGTGATAAAATTCTTCCTCATAACAGTTTTATTTATACTGGATTCTGTTTTGGTTAGGTTTGGCAAAATTTCCTGTAAATCCATCAATTCTGAATCAGACGACAAACTTTCTTGTAGCGGGTCATAAGATGATGTTGAAGGAGCTAAGGATGAAAAATATTTAGCACGTCGTTTTTGCTCCTCGACGTTTCTAAGGTGCGCTCTTTCTTCTTTGTGTGTTTGTTTTTGGTCAACTCCGGCTAAATGACCAGGTCGGCCTGGTTCTCTTTGGCGCTGCAAAAAAATCCTATCTTCATCTATCTTTATTAATTGAAGTGCATCCGCATGTGCAATGTCAAACAAATTGTTTAAGTTTGTAACAAACTCATGTCGACGCTGCTCAAACACGTTTTTTGTTTTGTTTGCATTTTTTTGCAAATTTCTCCAAACTTGATACAATGTAATTAATTTTTTAACACAATTAGGTAGAGATCTTGTCGGGATACGGGCCTTTTCCCAATAAGTAATGCACTCACGAATAGTAAGATTTGCGCTCTCATTGACACTTAAATTCACTTCACGAATATTATAGAACAAAACTGCCAGTACTTGCTCATTAGAAGGAAGTTTTGAACCAGTAATTTGATGTTTAACGTTCCCTATTAAAAATATCTGCTTTCTACAACTGCGTAACTCCACCGACATGTTAACAGAACGAGAACAATGTGTTTACTAATAAAATAAACATGCAATAACAAGTTATCGATATGTTATTACTCGCGTGCCATGCCTTGCAAGTACTGACATGTTTAGATGCAAGTCGGCACGGGTTCCTCTGGTTCAAAGTACATGAAACTTTATTTACTATTGTTTTGACAGTATTCGAATAAAATAAGAGGGTATGCGTTACAAAAATTTAAACTTGATTTTTTTGGGACACCCTATTGTACATATAAGATATGAATTATACATCCTTTAAGGTGCACATGCTTATATTACATTTCAGAGTTAACATATTTTAAATACTACACTTAAACTTATAAAGGGAATTCAGTTTAAATAAAGAAGAAAAGAAAGGAAAGAGAGAGAAGATATGAAAAGATAAGATAGAACATGTAAAAAAAATAAAAAAAATAAATGCGGGAATTAGGAGTTTTCGGCAAAAAATGTAAAGGTCTTTTTCGCGAAGGTGTTTGTGTTGCTTATAAGTTTAAAACTGGGGGGAAGTTGGTACCAAAGTTGAACGGCATGAACAAAACATTGCCTTGAGGTCACAAGGTACTTATATCTGGGTAGAAATATTTGCAATGTCCGATTACTTCTTACAAACTTGATATGGTCAAAACGATATTTTGGTTTTTAGATTGTATTACTTTTTTTAATAATAACAAAGTTCGATATTTCAAAAGATTTGATAAGTAGCAGCCTGCTATTTGTTTAGAGTAGTCGGAAATGTGGTCGTACCTTTTCAGATCAAATATATATCTTGCGCAGCTATTAGATGCAACAGTAAGTTTTCTCTTGGACTCAAAGCTCATGTTAGCAAATAGCTCGCAGCTGCACAGAAAAATGGGTAAAATAAATGATTTTATTAATCTGAGCTTCACATTGGTTGGTAAATACTTTGCTGTGGGACTTAGGCCTCGAAGTGCACCATAGATTTTAGAAACTGTCCTATTTATATGTACATCCCAGTTTAGGTCGAAATTAAAGTAAACCCCAAGATTGTTTGTGTTCTCCACATATGTGATTGGATTCTGGTTGAGGAGGAGAGTAGGGAAGTATTCTTTATGTGAAACATTCAATTATATCGTTAATGAAACAGGAAAATAAAAGGGGTCCTAGCACAGAGCCTTGTGGGACGCCCAGTTAGTTTTAGTTTTATATGCATTTTATTTTCTTAACACTAACTCTTACATTCTAACAAAAAATGCTTAAATGCTAGCTTACAATTACTTAATAATCTTACACTAACTTACTGGCCCCACACAGGCACTCTAAGCTACTCTAAATTCTTATAACTATGTCTTTCGACTTCATTTACATTTTCTTAGAACTATTTATTTTGTATTAAATAATGCTAAAAAAAAAATTTGTTAACAAAACTTAGCATATGGACATAATTTTTTATTTTTAATAAAAACTTAGTATCTAACTTAAAATAAACCTTAGCCTACCTAAACTAACTGTACAATACACACATAAACACACATAGACGTTATACACAATCATATACATATATCAGTATACACCTTTGTATACACTGATATATGTATATGTTTCTTAAATGCTAACCTAAACCTATGTAAGCCGGCCATCGCTGTTTACAGAGAAAACAGATTGGTCAGCTCTGCCTCATTAGTGAGGCTGGTCCGTAATTGACGAAAACGACGTCGAAACATCTTCTCCATCATTCAACCACCAGAAATGCTGGTGCTGCCGAACGACATCCCTCTTATCGCGATTCCCCACCGCCCTACTGAACCTGAGGCGATCCACACTGCCGTGTGCGACGTTTCTGTCGTAGTTGAGTCGCCTGTCCCCAGCTGTCCGAGCGACATGGAAGATTAACGGCACCGCTGATCTATCCTGGATCAACCCTATCTGATCTAGGTAGAGGAATGCTTCCGGTGGAACGAAGCCGTCAGAGCGCACACTCTCGTGGTAAAGGTAATTGGGGTAGTAAGCCCCAGATATCAGGTTATTCGTCGACGTCATTGCTCTTGCAATGTGCCTTCGAGTCAGCTTAATTACGAAGTTGTCCACTCGTATTAGGTTCGCCCTGTTGTAAAGGACCTCATTAGGATAAAATTTTTTGTACTCCGACTCTGGTGTTCTATACAAGCGAAGACAGGCCCTAAGGCAAGCCCTCTCAAACACCCGAATCTTTTCCATTAAGCTTGCTCGTACATTGAACCACACGGGACAACCAAATACCAGCATGGGCCTGATAAGGGCCATGTAGCAGATTACCTTTACCCTCGCATCGAGTTGGCTGCTATAAAACAGTCTCTTTGTAAGGGCAAAGGCACCTTTAGCCCTGGCCAGAGCAGCATCCACATTTTTGCCAAAATATAGAAACTGATCTAGCCAGATGCCAAGGTATCTGACTACATTTCGACAGGCAAGAGGCTGTCCGTGTTGTCCAATAATCGAGAACTTTCTCCAATTTTTTCTGGTATCCCTTGAGGCCCTAGACAACGGCGTCCTAAAGAGAATGGTTTCCGACTTCAGAAAGTTGATTTTCAACTTCCAGTCATCGCAAAATCGTCTTATCTTATCGAAGTCACGCTGCAAGAGAGTATTAATGACCTCGATTTTTGGACCTGTACTGTACGCTACCACATCGTCTGCGTACGCAATAGTATGGGGAAGTGAACCTATCAAGTCGCTTGTATAAATGTTAAATAGGATCGGCCAATTGACCGCACCTTGCTGAAGACCATTTTTAATTTGATATATTCCAACAGAAGTCACATCGCCATTTTTCACGATGAACTGTCTGTTGGTTAGCATATTATAAAGAATGTACAAGAGTGGTTTACTGATCCCCAGCCTAGCTAGTTTATAGAAAAGACCCTCTAACCATACGGTGTCGAAGGCCTTCTCCAAGTCAACAAGGCAGGCACCAGTACATTGTTTTTTGCCTTTATTCCATTGGATATCAGACACCAGTTTAGACGCGGCATGTGAGATATCATGTCCCGCCTTAAAACCGAATTGATTATCCGGAACTATATGTTTGTCCTCAACCCACCTAGACAGAGCTCTATTGATTACCTTTTCAAAAACCTTACTGATATTCGGAAGGAGACTTATCGACCGGAGATTCGCCGGATTGGATATATCCTTTCCCTTTTTGGGGATAGGTTGAACCACCGCCGTTTTCCAATGCGCTGGATAATGTGCATTATTCATTGCATTATTAAACAGGGTGGTGTAGATGTCCACCGCTTCTAGAGGAAGATGTCGAAGCACGATATTCGGAATACATACCATCGGTCCCCACTGATTTCTTAACTCTGATTGTGTCGAAGATCTCATGATGGAGTTCTTCCTCGAAATGAACGGGGGTAGGTCACCCTCTCTGGCAATGACATTATTGGCCATATTTTCGTCGCTAAACCGGGTGAAACCAGAGCCGTTGGATCGCCAATTCTCTATTTCATTTCAAAGGTAGCAGTTGTCCACCAAGAAGCGATTGTCCAGGTCATAATTAGGGCCAATGATATCAATGGCCTTGTATACTTCCTGGAAAGTCGCCCCTATGGTCTCAACCTTCTCCTGCGGATCCTCGATCACAAAGAAGGCGTCATCATCAGGGGCCTCATTTGGATCAATGCCTGCTATTGTCAGTAACCGTTCGTTGTCTGTTGTCCGGGCTATTTTAAGACACTGAAGGTCGTTTTGATTTTTTCTCCGAAATAGTTTATTTATTTGCGGAAACATATTCGGGTTGCTGGTGTTTACAGCCCGAACCTTGTTGTTCCAATACAAACTTACAGAAATTCTGTAATTTTCTTTTATTAGCGTTTGAATATTTTTAATCGACGACTTCAGTGTCCTAATCTCCGGGTCTTGTCGGTCAGTTAACTGTCTGTACAAGTTTTTAAGTCTGGTCAGAAGTCTACTTTTCTGTCGGTGCAGTGCGTCAATAGTAGGATTGCGGAACAGGTCTTCGTTAGTCGTACGTCGATACCGCGGTATTGTAGTGTCCATAGTTTGTTTAATTGTCTCGTCCATTTGTTTTAGGTAATTGTCGATCTCCTCGTTTAACAAATTCCTATTGGACGGTGGGTGGAGCGTGTTCGAGGAGAGCACTCTTTCAAAGGTTGCGAAGAAGCGTGTCCATCGAGTTTTACTGTAGTTGTACGAATATCTTTGGACAAACTCCTCCAATTCCGCAATTTCGTTGGGAACTGTAATTTCGGTGCTAAAACCGCAATGGTCGTTGTCATATACGAATGTGCGCAGACAGTTTAATGTTTGTATATTCGTACCTGTCAGTCGTATACGTTCGTCGTACAGCAGTAGATCCAGATAAGACCCGCCTCTGGGAAACGGCGGGTTATCCGTCGCTTTAAGACCGAGTTTGTACCTGACATCGTGCTGACCCCACTAATCGAGTAGTAGGTTCCCTCTAGTATTTGGCAAATTATTTCCCCAATCTCTGTGTCTAGCGTTGAAATCCCCGCCGATTATAAAATAATTCTCCCCCGATTCCAGCCTCAGAAGTCGAAAAAGCATGTCGAGCTCTGTAATGAATAGGGTGGATTGTGAAGCCTCAGGTGCATAAACAGAGGCCAAGTACAGCCGCTTTCCATTGCGGAGCGGGATGTAAACGACGACTGCCTCCAACACCCGGAACCTGCGCAACACTCCCTTGTACACTCTGTGAAATTTTATACCTTCTTTAATGAAGATCGCGACACCACCTCCACGTTTGGATCTGGGCCGATTTCTTCTTCAAACGATATAATTATTGTACTCCAGTTTGTGCTTATCGGTTAGCTTTGTTTCGCTAGCGAAAAGCACATCAGGAGTTTGGTCTTGTAGCAATTTAAACATCGCGGCTCTTCGTTCGATCCCAATCAATGAATTCACATTCACCGCAAGGACCTTCAAAGTTTGCTCCACCATGTGCGTACCCATTACGGCATGTGTTGCGTTAGGCCCGGCAGCAACGCGTAGATCTGGTCCACCCGCTTGGCCTGTTCTTGAACCTGCTTTTGCAGCTGAGCCATCTGCCCTTGGATTGCGAGCAAGATGGCTAGCATGTTGGGTGCAGCTTCCGTTGTTCTCGGCATCGGAGCCAGAGAAGCAACAGTCGCTTGCTGTACCGTAGCCCCCCTACCTGACGCCATTTGGGCGTAGGAAATTTTGGGCGTGACGGCTGGTGTTTGAAACCTGATAGGTGAACGTTTGACCTCCACCTTCTGCTGCCGAGCCAATTTTGCTTTTTTAATTTCGGTGAACTTAGGACAACCCCGATAGTTTGCAGTGTGTCCCACGTTCCCACATAATACGCACGAGAGCTGCGACCTAACGGATGCTCCGTCAACACCCAGAGCATACTCCTCGGAGCTGTGGTTCTTTGTGCACTTCACGCATCGAGGCTGCATTTTGCAGTTCGACGCGGCGTGCCCGAACCTCTGGCAGCGAACGCATTGTATAACGCCTTCGCTCCATTTTAGTTTTTCCCAGTGAACCACCTGGTAGTCTAGGACATTGATACTCCTTAGACTATCCAGACGGCTTTCGGGACTGAGCTGCACTAGGAAGAACGGCAGACTCCGTTTCTCCCGCCTGGCTCTAGCTGTGGTAAACGGCTTTACCCCCACAAACTTGAGTCCTTCGCACTCCTTCTCAGGATCAGAAGACGGTTCCAACCCCTTTAGCAGCATCGATTGCCGCTTTTCACATTTTGGTGTAAATGAGTAGTGCTCCGTCGTCGTTTCCTTTAGGAGCTCTTTCACTTTCGCGTAGCCCTCCACTGTATTGCCGTTGTTGTGGCTGCTCTTGTTGTTGTTGCTGGTGTTTTTTCCGCTCTTGTTGGTGTTGTTGTTGGCTCTGCTTTGGAGCAAGTAGCGTCTGCTGTTGTTGCTGGGATAATTCTTCCTCTTCTCTCTTCCTTCTGACCATTTGCCTTTCTTTCATGGCCAGTACCCTTTTGTGGGACGCCCATTGGAACCTTTAATGTACTAGATCGCTTAGTTTCGTGAAACACATACTGTGACCTATTTAATCATCTTGCATAAGGAGTTTTCAAAGGAAAACTTAGTCTTAAGTTTATTCAGTAAAATGTTATGATTGACGCTGTCGAATGCCTTTAAAAAATCCAAGAATACAATCAATCCCACCATATCCTTGTCGAACCCAGCACGAATATCTTCACAAATTTTGATCAGAGACGTGGTGCAATTGTGTTTTGCACCGAAATCGGATTGGTAGTTAGCAATTAGTTTCATATTATTAAGAAAAACCTTTATGTGATTGCTCATAATTGTTTCCATAACTTTGCTCAAAAATGGTAAAATGGAGATTGGGCGGTATTCGGTTTTGTTAGCTGGGGAGGGCTTAGGTAATGGCAAAACTTTGGCTATTTTCCAGATATCAGGGAAAACAGAAGTGGTCAAAATATTATTAAAAATAAACGCTATCTGGTGTAGTCAAACGGGTAGGAAAGTCTTAATAAATTCTGGTTGGGTGTCACCTGAACCAATAGCTTTTGACTTCATTTTTAAAATTACATGGCAAACCACCGCTATGTCAACACAAGAAAGTGAAAAAGTATCTCCTTGATTAGTATAGGAATTAGGAACGTGTGAGCTTACGGTCGATTGGGGTTGAACGAATTTCCGATTCAATTCCTCGATATTTATATGATCTGTAATAGATTGCTTACTTCGACTTATTCCAGCCTGACAAACGTTTTTCCAAAAAGTGGAACTCGATTTATCATGATTGATTACAGTAAGGTCAGTGTTGCTGTTATTAGCTGTAACTGAACTATCCAATGTTCTAAGGAAAAATCTATTTAAGTGGTTCGGATCTAGATCGCATCCCACTGACGTATTTTCAACAATTCTTAAGGATCGGAGGTTCTTCCAGAGAGTAGAGCTAGGCTGGGTAGTATTAAGTTTTGAGGAGTAAAATGCTCTTTGGCTATGATATGATCATCTTCTGGCAAATTGAATTAATATTTGTAGTTTGCTTGGATAATGTATGAAAAACTGTCATCATGAGAACAGTGAGAGTATAAATTAACGAGTATTTCAGTTTCTTAGAATCACTTTGTGCTCGAAGTATTACATTCTCCTAACCACCGATTGCACAGAATTATTCGAAATTCTTCTAAAGACAAGACCGCATTAAATCAACAATCTTTAGGGTACTCGTATTTCACAAAAGTCCTTAACGCTTTGAATGGCCCACATGTCAGACCTTAAAACCAAAGGAGACCAAAACACTTCACACCAATTGCTGATGTCAAAGAATACTCGTATCACATCCTTCAACCGAATATAAAGAGAATATTCAACTTCCATCTCGATTTCATGTTGACATCTCAAATTGCATGACCTCGGTAATTGTAATCGTTTGTAATTCGAATATTTTTTCCACTTTTCTCCTAAGGAGAAAAAACAAAAACCTTTCTCTGATGGTAGTCAGTATGCTTGAACTTCAGTAAGTAGCTCACTTTCCCTTTGAGCCATAACTTAGAGGAAAAGCTCATTCTCCGCATACTAGAATGTATATGAGTACGTATCTGGATGCTTGCCAAAATGCCGAAAGTGCAAACAATTTTCCTTTGTGCTAGCTAATCGCCGCCAGTAAAATCTCTATCTTCTTCATCACTGTTGCTCTTGTTTTTTTATCCGCACTGTCTGCTTGTCTCTGTATCTGTCTATCGTACACGCATACCTCAAAGCAATGAAACCATATTTCAAGAAGTTTATCTAAACAAACTCAGTGCGAGATCTTAATAGGATCAGTATCGGTAATTAATAAGACTTACACACAATCATTTGCAAAATGTTGACTTTTCAATGATTGTTGTTTTTTGTTTTTTTTTTGTTTTTGTGAAAGAGTTCTTGGGTTTTAGAACCAAACAAGGAGCATATTGAATTCTGGCCGTGAACTGAGAGCTGCTACGTGTATCAAATTTTTATTTATTTTTTTTTTTCGGTATGGAGACGGAAATATCAGACGCACGAGATACTAAAAATAAATTCACATCAGCATGAGACTAACTGAGTGCTGAGGGTTGACGAATATGTAAAGGAAAATATCTTTGAGATAAAAAAGAAAGATACTCATAAACACTCTCGGCAAGGACGCAAGAGGTATTGCATTTGTTGTGACTAAGACGCTCATCAGTTCCACCCACTCATCTACGCCCACATGTTGCCGGAATGCGTCTAGATCCGATTGGAGATTCTATCAGCTTTCGCATGGTTGTTGTTGCTCGCTTTTTTTTTGTATCTTTTGTTGTGTCTATTGAATTGTTTTTGATTTGTATCTTTAAGCAAAGTATGCTCTTGAGTGGCAGTGACCGTTCGTAATAGCTAGCATTCAGATAGTCATCCATCGCACTTGGTCTTTCATCACATTGCTGAGTTGTTGGAGATGGGTTAATTGAAGGCATTCGAGATGCTCTCTTTCAGATTGTAATTATGCTGAGGGTGTTTACGAGGGTGGATTGGATTAATTGAAATAAGGTGAAGCGGTGTGTGCAAAATTTGTTTAGATCTATCACTTACATATGTTATTTTCAGAACATGCTATGCTTGGTTGCTGTCAAATTTTGCAAACGTTTCTTCACTTCTGATGCATTTTCTTGGTAAGCGAAAATGAAAAAATATTTTCCTTGAATATATGTTTGATATAGTGCGCCAGAAAGATCTATTTTTGACTATTGATAATATATGTGAAGTTAATGCAACATAGATTGAGTTGCCATTTCAAGAAACATATATTAATTCTTACTATTTTTTGTGCCCTACACTTAGACGAATTATTTCTGATGTCAACATCCTCCTGGAAGGCAAAGGTAATCTTCTTAGTCGCCCGGGGTCTTCAAATTGGCATTGAAAAGACTGGCAGACCTGCATTCCCACAACAACATCTAACAGAAACACATAAGTATTTTGATTAGCAATAGTGGCTATATTTTTCTTGAACCACTGTAGTAATAACTGGCAAAGCTTTGGTAGTATTCCTGAAATAAAATAAGTTTCAGCAGCGTCAAATTTAGGGCAATCACTTGAATATTGTCTACCTAGCTACGGCCATAAAATGTGTGTAATGTCTCTGGTTTTATTAATCAAAACATGATAACAGATTTTGGAAAAGCACGTAAGTAGAAAACAGGTAAGTATTAAATCAAGCAGATGTCCGAGATTGTTAAGAATAGATATAATTACATAGGTATCGCTCTGGAAATGCCAGAAAATGAATTAGACAAAAAAAAAAAGAAAAAAGAACGAAAAACTATGGAATCTATTACCACGTCACTGATGGGGGTATGAATGCTCCATAGACAGATGCATCCAAAACAATCTTGTCAAACTTAGACACTATGCGACAGTGAAACTGCGACATACAAATAATAAAAAAAAAACAATATTGCATGGCACAGTTTCGACATACATGACACTCTCAGAAGAAAAAACCTGCTACCAGAAGAATGAAATAATGAAATTTCACCAAAAAATACTTCGAACATGCCAAAGCTGTACTCCACAAACAGAAATCTACAAGGATGGAGATTGAATCCGATAATCTGCTGAGAATCTCATATTATTATTATTATTATTATTTATTATTAAAGTAACATAAATGTTAAAGTTAATAAATTACAAATACAGCGGTAGCATCGTAGGCTTTCTGCTGTGCTTTAAACATATTTGGGTACATACTTATTATTGCATTACAACAGTGATTGGGGCTGCAGGAGTACACATGGACAGGTCCAAGCCCTATTATATGTGTACCCCCTACGAGCTTTAATTAATAATTAAATGGTGTTGCTTAAATTACGTTGTCTAAATCTAGTATTTGTAATAGCTTGAATACACTGACAATGTTCTGTTCTGAAGGAACTTTTAACAAATTAATAAAACTATCATTAAAATATTTGGTACATATGCTTTGGATTTTATTGCAATCGCAAGTTAGGTGTTTTATCGTTAACCTAGTGGTAATAGAGCAAAAATGACAGTTTGGGGGTGGTTCTTTGGTGAAAAGATGTTGGTGCGTCAAGCGTGTGTGGCCAAGTCGTAGACGAACAAAGCATTTTAACATTTTTGTTGTTGGATTGAGCGGATAAAGTTGTGGAGTTGCATTGGGATTAATCGCTGAGTAATGGTGCTGATATTCGTTCCAAAGCTCAAGTTTACTCTGATTCCATTGTGATCTTATTAGTTTATCTAAATCTTTTCTGTTAGCTCGATACGAAGATGTGGTGGCTATTGGGTCCGTTGAAATATTTTTTGCCGCGAAATCAGCTGATTCATTTCCCTCTATACCAATATGAGCTGGAATCCAAACGATTTTTATTTTTTGGTTGTGAGATATAAGATTGTCGCGAATTTCCGTAATTATAATAGAATTATTTGTGGTCTTTTTTAACGCCCGAGCAACAGAAAGGCTGTCTGTATATATAACTGTATTTTTGGATTGTTTCAGGGCAATCTTTGTTGCCTGAAGAATTGCTAATGCTTCTACTGAAAAGATGGAGAAGAAGGTAGGAAGCTTCTCTGCAAGAAGTGTTTCACCGTTTTCCCAAGCGATAGCCATGCCTGTACTCTGATCATATTTTGAGCCATCTGTGTACAAAGAGTTCCAGATGGAAGAAGGGAAGGAATTTTTCAGTTCGTGGAACAGTTGGATATAAACTTCTTTTGGTGTCGAATCTTTGTTGTAGTGGGACAGGCTAATGTTGATTGCATCCTTTGGCAATGACCAAGGGGGATATCTTGAGACAGGTGTACTTTTTACTTTTAAAACTATTTCAAGTTTTCTGGCTTCTGTAATAGCTTTATATATTGTTGAGGGGGTTCTGGGAGTCTTTGTACGTTTTAAGATTTTCGTCGCATCAAGAACAATGGGAGAACAATGGGATTCATATATTTTCGGGATGAGGCGACAAGTTAAGACTCTGATTCGATCTTCAATACTTAAGAATCCAGCTTCTGTTAATAAGTTTCTTATTGGAGTAGTCCTGAATGCCTTAAGAGATGTTCGTATCGCAGCATGGTAAGGTGGGTAAAGTTGTTTGAGGTTAGATTGAGATGATTTGCCATATATAGCCAGCCCATAGTCGATCTTTGATAAAATGATTGTTTTTGTTACGTGAATAAGTGTATTTATGTGAATATAGCTATTTTTTGAGGAAAGATATCTTATAATATTGAGTTTGGCTACAAGAGCTTTTTTTAGTATTGAACAATGTTGTTTGAAATTAAATTTCTTGTCAAAAACAATACCTAAAATACTTAAATGATTAACATTTGGTATGGTTTCATTGTTTAAATTAATATCAGATCCGGAGCAATTATGTCTTCGGCATACGTGTAGGTGCCTACTTTTATCCGAAGAGATGATTGCTCCTGATCTGTTACACCATTCGTTTATTTTTTTGAGTACTTCATCTAAAACAATGACATTATTAGTATTGTTGTTGCATTTTGTCATTATGTATAAATCGTCTGCATAAAGAGTATGATCTATGTTTTTAAATTTACAAATTATAACACTTAGTTCGTTAAATGCAATAATGAAAAGCATTACTGAAAGGGGCGACCCTTGAGGGATACCATTTACCAGATCATGTGTTTTAGAGAGAGTATTATTGACTCTGCATTTAAATTTTCTATTTGTAAGAAAAGCTTTCACATAATTATACAACTTAGGACCAATTTTCCATTTATGTAAGGTATTTAAAATAATTTGAGCTCCGACGCGGTCGAAGGCTTTCACAAAATCGAGTGAGATTATAGACACGTGGTTTTTTGATGAGAGCGCAGACGAAATAAATTCGTCGATGTGGAGGAGAGAATCTACGGTGCCACGTCCTTGTCTAAAAGCAACCTGATTTGGTTTTAAATGATTGTGCCTTTCAGCAAACCAAAGTAATCTCTTGGCCACAACTTTCTCTAAGATTTTGCTAATGCAGGGTAAAAGTGAAATCGGCCTATAACCCCCTATATCCGTTTTTGTTTTTTTAGGCTTACAGATTGGAATCGTTATAGCCATTTTCCACAGTTGGGGAATAATGCCCTTATCAAGGATTGAGTTAAAAAGATTGACAATTCGTCTTTTGGCTACAGCGGGAGCATTTTTTATCATTGGATACGAAATCCTGTCATACCCTGGGGTCTTGCCTTTAGCACAACTTAAACAGCTTTCGAACTCTACATCGCTTAATGACGACTCAATAAGCTTTGCAGTTTTAGGTAGGTTGTAATCTAAACGATTTATCGAAAGAGCCAGGCGTTTTGATTCAAGAAATTCACGAGAAAAGTTACTGTCTTGAGAAAAGTTAGACCAGCTTTTGGCAAAATGTTCTGCGATTTCTAATGAATCCGTGATTGGTATTGAGTTAGAAATAATAACTTTTATTGAAGAAGGCTCATTATTACCCGTTAGTGTTTTTATATCCGTCCATATTTTTTTAATGGGTGTGTTTGGATTCAGATTCGATGTGAATTTTTGAAAACTTTCTCTCTTGGATTCCTTGGCTTTTCTTCGAAAAAGAGCATTAGCTTTGCGGTAGTTGATTAAGTTGGCATCATTAGGATGTTTACAAAAAAATCTCCATAATGTTTGCTTGGTCCTGCGTAACATAGCGAGTTCGGCGTTCCACCATGGTACAATCCTTTTGATAGGTATTCGTTTTGATTGGGGGATTGCTCTGTTAGCAGCGTATCGAAAAGCTTTAGATATGATAGTTGATTCCCTATTTATATTTGGGGATGGAAGATGATTGTTTAAAAAGTATAGAATATTTTTTTGGAAGAGTGTCCAATCAGCGCGGTCAGTTTGAAACTTCAGAGTGGGAGTTGGGTAAATTTTTTGAGGCCCGAGAAAAACGGTGGTGCAGATTGGAAAATGGTCACTACCGTGCAACGAGTCTTTCCTAACCCAGTTTGAACTTGGAAGCAACAGAGGGGATATGAGAGTTAAGTCCACATGTGTAAAAGTGCTATGTGTCGAAAAATGGGTTGGACAACCATCGTTTAGAATAGCTAGATTTGAGTTTATGATAAATTTCTCGACTTCTTTACCTCTTGTATTAACGTTGGGAGAGCCCCATAGGTGGCTCCATGAGTTAAAGTCACCCGCCAGAATTACTGGAGTGGAGATAAATTTTAAAATATTTTCTAGATCGATCGCAGTGAAGTGTTGCTCAGGGGGAATGTATATTGATACCACAGTGAGTTTAAGGGCAAGTTGAATTTCAACTGCTACTAAAGATATGTTAGAGGTTATTTTCACTGGCTTATGAGGGATGGAACTTTCAATGAGGAGACCTGTACCTTGTTTCGAGGTGGAGTTCGACGGAAAGTTGTGCAGGTAAGGTTTGTATTTCTTTGGGGCTGTAACGCCTGTATTAAATGGAATGTGGGTCTCTTGATGGCAGATTATATTTGGCTTGTTTTCTTTTAATAAAATTTCGAGTTCATTGTAGTTATTATAGTATCCTTTGAGATTCCATTGAAGAATCTTTAGGAGTGAGCTTATATATTTTGAAGACTTTTGTGCGGTATTGGAGGTACAATACTGCGAAAAATCTGAAGGTGGAAAACCTGATGATTTATTATTTTGACTCTGTAGCTCCGGAGACGAATCACACAAATCAATCTGAAGACTTGATTGTCTCGTTCCCTGAGTTACAGATTTATTATTTGGAGTTATTGATTTGTGGTTAGATGTCATCTTCATTATCGGAAGAGACATTGAAGTCCATTGAGATTCTGTTAGTTGTTGTAGGTTTCTTTAGAGATGCTCCAAGGGAGTCACTTGTTGGCTTTTTAAGAATATTCGAAATATTTGTATGAGAGTAGGTAAAGTGAGAGCATTGAGGTAGAGAGTTTAGTATTGGTGAAGATGAGGAACTGGATGATTGCGGTTTTACTGTAGGGGGGAATGGTGTAGAGTGTGTGATTGGAGTTTGGTCTTTGTTTTTTTTCTTTTCATGGCTTCGAGCGTGGGACTCGGTGTTATCAGTGGAATTGGGCTGTTGGTTGTAAGTATTGGATTGGATGGTAGTGATTGGAGTTTGGTCTTTGTTGTTTTTTTTTTTATTTTCATGGCTTCGAGCGTCGGATTCGGAATTATCAGTGGAATTAGGCTGTGGGTTGTGAATATTAGATGATGTGAGATTAACATATGGTGTGATGCTTGTGGTTTGAGGGGGAACTTTTAAATCGTTCGGAGGTGAAGGAGGCTTAACAGAATTCTGCAAGACTGATGAGAAGGTAGAAAGAAGAGATGAATTGTTCCGGTTTTGTTCGCTATAAATTTTCTTTGCCTCGCCCATGCTGCATTTTTTAATTGTTTTTATTTTTAGAGTCTCTTTTGCTTGAATAAATCGACTACATTGCGGGGAAGAAGCTGGGTGCGCTTCCCTACAATTTGCGCACTGTATGCGAGTGCATTTTACTGGTTCATGAGGAGGGAGGTTACATGTTACTCATGTTTGGTCTTTTGTACATCGTTTAGCGGTATGTCCCAAAATTTGGCAACGTTTGCACCTCATTGGATTCGGAAAATATTCCTGGACTTTAAGGTTATACCACCCTACATTTACAGATGTAGGTGGACGGAATAAGTTGAAGGTAAAGAGAATGAGTCCTGTTGCACGATGTACTCCGTTTTCAGTTTTATTAAATTTGTAAACATCAACAACTCCCTGGTCACTCATCTCTTCTATTATCTCTTTTTCATTTACATCGATAAGACAAGGTGCGAAGACTGTGCCTTTGGAGGCATTGAGTTGATTATGAAGAGATACCTTAATCGGGCATAAATTAGAGAGAGATGTTTTTGATAAGAAAATATTAGCGATGTTTTGCGATCTTGCGAGGATCAGCAGATTACCATCTCGAAGCTGGGTTATGGAATCGTACGAGGTACTTATTCCATCGATTGCTTTCTTTAGCAAAAAAACGCTAAAAGCTGTCAAAGGTTTTTCTGGATTCGAAGGGGATATAATTACAAATTTGGGATTATTTGAGTTTAATTTAGAGGGGAGATTTAATGTACTATCTAATGGGGAAAACGTGTTTTTCTTCTTTTTTCTTTTTGGAGCATCGGTATAATGATTAAAATCATCAAACCGACTGCTCGAAAGCTCAGGTGGCCTCAAGGCCATCTTTATATATTGCACTTATACACTTGAACTGTTGTGATGCACTTAACTCAGTAAAAAAAAAAGGAAAAATGAAAAAACAAGAGGAAGGAATTTGCGCGGACGCGAAAAGTAACACTGCCTTATGGCTATACAGAGAGAGAACTATCAAAACGATGTTGTCGGCTCCGAAGTAAGACGGTGACTGTGAGAATCTCATAATATTGTATTATTTCTCCAGAATGTAAAACGGTGATGACGAACAACATCCCACCGTCAAGCAAAAAGAATGATTCAACCTGGATGAAGACAGGACAGAGATTTCCAAGCTTAAGTCCAACAAAGCTGCTCGGTGGCTTCATTGCCGCGTTCTGCAAAGCAGCAAGTGATTTTAGACACGGAGCTTATTCAAGATTGATTGTCAAATCATTCTGAATTCTCAACATCGTATATAAAATTCTATTTGCTGTATTATATAAAACCCTAGCACCTTCCGCCATCAGTATGATTTTAGGCCAGGAAAGTCCTACCTACAGGATCAAATGTTAACACTACGGCATAAGTTGGAAAAATTCTAATTCGTCATTATCAAAGTCGACAGCATCTACAGAGACGAGCTATCTACTTGTCTAGTTTTGGCACGGTGCTCTGTCAAGGTCGGTAATGACAAAACCGAGACCTTCAATGTCAGAAAAGGACTATGCTATGTCATGTGATATTTTTAACATCGTTCTTGAAAGGATTGTCCGAAACTCACGACTCAACTCTAGAGGCAACATTTTTCAAAAGTTTGTTCAGTCACTCGCATAAGCAGATGACATTGACATAATTAAAAGAACACAGCAAGCTGTGAATGGAGCGCTTGCGACTATTGACCTGGAAGCGGCAGAGATGGGTTTAGTTGTCAATAATGGGAAAACAAATCGTGCGAGTATGCTGTCCAAAAAGAGGAACACACAACATAAACTCCGACAATTATACTAGTGCGAAAATCATGCGAAGAACACTCATCATTCAAGTGCCGTTTTCCGGTGCAGAAGCTTGGACACTCACGAATGTGGATGAAAATGCTCTCAAGCGCTGCGAGAGAAATATTTGGTCCCGTTTGCATCAAACAGCGAACTGCACGGCTTTTGTAGCGATGCCTGCCTTGTCAGAAAAGCTTGCATACCCCGGATTGATGATATACCAACAGAAAAAGTGATATTCATGGATTTTGATTTGATTTGATTTATGGGCCGGGTCAACCCTAGCAGAGATTTATTTTTAAGGTTTTTCGGAAATACACTAAAATTCTAAACCGAAACCTAACAGCACTAACTCAAAGTCATACATAAAACTAAGCAGGCGTATGTGAACTAAAGGACTTTTTTTTTTAGGGGGCAGCTTGTTGAGATGGAAGGCGACAAGTTGTTGGACGTCGTTGACTTCCCCCAGCATTATACACATTTCTTCATAGCATTCGTACTTTGTTCGGATAGGATTGAGTCGAAAGAGGGGCGCAGACTGCGTAGACCTAAGATTAAATTTTTTGGTATCAAAGGAAATAAATTGAAGTAAAGCCAAAGACTGTAAGAGGTCTATAAAGTAGGTTTAGGTTGTCAGTCCAGAAAGGTCCTAATAAAGCAAAGCGGATAAATCTGCGTTGTACTGCTTCTATCCGAAGAATATATGTGGTGTAACAAGATTACCTAACTAGGCTAGCGTAATCAAAAAGAGGGCAGACAAATCGTATTTAAAGGAATTTAGTGACATAAGGGTTGGAGAATTCCTTAGACCAGGGTTTTATAAACCCAAGACTGGAGTTGACTTTTTTATGATATTATTGCTTGATTTAATATTGAACAAGAAGTTGAAACTCTGTCCAAAGGGAAATGAAATAATATATGTCTGAAGATTCTGATGCCATCGGCGTGATGCAGATGGATATATACTCGTATGAACTTTTGATAATATATAAGGAGCCAATATGGCTACCTTGTGGTACTTCAGAAGACGCTTTATTGAGGTTGGAAACTATGAATCTAAATATAAATTTATAAGGCCGACCTTTTAAGTAGGATTTCATCCAATGTTTAATTTGAGTAGGGATTTTACCAAATGCTTTGCTAAAATCGGTAGCGATTACATCGACTTCAACCCTGTGTTCTATTTTGCACAAAGTACTGGACACGCCTTTAGTAAGGCTAGCATTTGTAGATCGACCTTTAAGATCTAAATCCATGTTAATTGTGGGAGAAAATAAACTTGCAATGTAGCTTACGAGTAAGTATGCAGAAGAGCTTAGCGATGAACCGATGGTTAGAGATTGACGGCTTTCTTGTGGAGATCAATTATTTAAGAATTCGCTTGGGGCTGATATGAGACGCAAATTAGGTGAGATTGTATGCAACATCAATGAAAGTGATATCAACATTTTCGTGAAAGTGGTTGAAATATTTTTAGATTTTCCATATAACCGTAATGTTAAAAAGAAAAGAAATTCGTTTTTGTGATACTGTCGATGCAGATGGAATCAGGCTTACTATGCAGATATAAAGAACATTCTCATAAATTTTGCGGTCTCTCAATCGTGAGAGTATGTAGCAATCATCGTCCCTTGAATCAACTAGACGCTTTGTTATCTTCACTTAAAGAGGAAGCATAGGGCCTAAAAATGTGGGACGTGAGGAACTAGTTTGAGAGTGAGGTGCATGAGATGAAGAAGGTGTGGAGAGATCAAATATATGTAAGAGCGCACAAGGATTGAGTAAGTCGTATTATTTATAACAGGACAAGGAGAAGTTGTTTGAGTGTTATTCGAACAAAAGTCGAACTTTTAGTTGGGTTATACGGGATGTGCATTTTTCTGAGTATTTCGTGGTTATGCATGGCTAAGATGGGATAAGGGCAATGGATCTAGATTAATCAATAAACAGCCGAAACTAAGCAGGAAACATGATAGCCAAATTAAATTTTAAAGACTGGTCTCGGACCTCACCGAAAGTGATAACTTCTGATTGTACAAAATTCTCTCATTCTCTTGGCATTTTGAGTGGGGAAAAACCGAAAACTCCTTTTACTTCACACAATATGACAAGACCAATAGCAGAATGTATGACAAGAGTAGGACTTGGCTCTTTCATTGAAGATATTCTAAGAAAGCAAAGTGTGATATGCATCCTGCCATACAAAGAAAAGTATTTGGAAAAGGCTGTTGACTTATGGTTAGTATCATCAAATTGTTCAAATTAGTGGAAGTTAAATTGATAACATATTGTGGCAGCGTCTTAAGACATTTTGCAACTTATGTACATACATATACTCGTATATATCGAAACGTAGCGGGATGTCATACAATCTGACAACAAGAACAATTGTTGAGAAGACTGAAAACTGAATCCCTTTGCTCATAGAGACCTTGGTCTGAAGGAAAGTATAGAAAAGACCAAAAAACATCCACTCGTCACCCTTCTCTGGAGCTTGACA